>BSQZ01000026.1:2315000-2740000 GCA_033239005.1 Lamellibrachia satsuma
GTGGTTTATTTTAACAATGTTGACATGTTTTTGATACGAACAGGCGTCTGTCGAAGAATGTTTGATCGACAGCTCAAGGCTTACCTTGGGAGAGGTCATAGGTCAAGGTTACTTCGGGAAAGTTTACCGCGGAAAACTGATCGACTACGACGTTAACATGCGGCGAACGGTTGCGGTTAAGACAGTGCATGGTAGGGCATTGTTTTTCGTATATAAACTGTGCGCCACTCACTACCTAATATTATAGCATGATACGGGTGACTAAACTTGGCCCCATTTGGTCTCCATTTTGTCAAATCCTAGACACGCCACTGATCGTATAAATATACACGTACGGACATTGTTACAGTTACGTATGCTACCAAAAAATGGTACACAAAGTTTATTTAAAAAAACCCACTTCATATAACGCTCAAACCAAAATATTTTTAAGCTAATAATTACGCGAACGGTAATTGCACATGGTGCATGTTCAGTTGCAGTTGCTCCGGAAATACATGGAAGGTTTAAACATGCGTGAACGTTTGTAGTCGGGTAGCCAAAGTGCACCTTTTTAACGTAACCCATAACATAATTTTTGTGTTGCTTTTTAATCTTATTACATGTACACGTAATGATATCTAGGGCAGTTCCCATGAAAAAAATGAGAAAATCCAAGAGCCACCACCGAATCGTGAACATCAACGTATTGTCATACTTTCTCAACCGGATAATATCTAAATATGGCTAAAATGTCTTCTTATACGTTTTCAGTTATGTGAAATGCGATGCCACCATTATTAAAAAGTATGAACAGAAAACAAGATGGTGGCCCTATCTGTTCTAAGCATGGTTGCTGACGATGCGACATACTACTGCATCTCAAATTCGGCAGCCAGATAACATAAACATGACTAAATTAACTTTCCTGTGTTACCAGGTGTGGAGAATTACACAAGATCTTCATTTCTTGATAACACAAAGAATACAGTTGCAACGACATGATCTTTTGAATTATACAAAAACGGGCATATCGCATAATGATTTAGGCATTCATACCCATCCTAGCAGGAGCATAGTATTTTGCATGCCATGTTGTAGCTGTTGTAGTTGTTGTAGCTGCTGTAGCTGCTGTAGCTGTCGCTGCGTGCTGCATAGCATTTGACATGTGCACTTTATAAGCTCGAGCAGCCCCGTTGGCGCTAGCAAGATGTCAACAGGGACAGTAGTTGGGCTGAGTGCGATGGATCCCTCCTCCTGCAACCAACCGTACGCATTACGGTCTAGCACTGGGGCCAATAAATGTAGCCAAATTGCAACCTGAATATGGGCTCTGGTCACACTTTCTTGGAAGGCTTCACTTGGTGGAAGCAATGAACATAGTTTTGGTGTGCTGGCCATGCTGACCGTAGCAGACCAGCATGAAGTATGTTGCTTGTTCCATGACATCCGTACGTCTGTGACGACGGAGCTGTGTTTTCTGCTGCTGCTGACCTGTCCAGGACAGCTCGTCCTTGTACTGGCGACACCATTAGAACATTGTAGGATATACTTCACTGATGATAGAAATGCAACAAAAGAACGAAGACATCGTGTCATCCGCAACAACCATGACGGTATTCATCTATACAAGTGACAGTTAGAGTACCGCTCTGCTCCTGCGTGGATGCCATGTCCTGACGTTTGTCTACTCAACCACTTGTGATCACCACATGAACTGAAGCGACAGCGACGACGTATGGACGACTTTCTGTGGAGTTAGGCGAGCTGTGCAACGTAATGTGTAGACATTTCTCGCTCTTTTTTCCTGCCGCATCGCGTTGACTCTTTAGTACTGCCCTCAACGTATATGTCGATCACTAGATAGACGTCAAGTGATTGTGTAGGGAATAACAGTCCCAGATGATGGCCGATGCAATACCCATCGACAGTTGTTGGCTGCACATCTTGGTCAGCCAGCCATCGTGACACTTCTACTTCTACTTCTTGGCCGCATGCTTGAGATTGGATTTCGTTTTGGCATCCCTCATATTTTCAACCGATTGATCCCTGGTCGCATATCCTGCAATGTTATAATGTTTTAGCCAGTTCAAGGCCGAGTTGTCTTTAACAGCAAGGCGACAACAGAAAAACACAGCTCCGTCATCTTGTGTGATTCTGCACATCTAATCACAAAGGGAAAGTTAATGTATTCATGATTTTACGTTATCTAGTTGTCGGAGTTGAGATATTTGTCGTAGGAAAAAAGCTAATTATACCTCTGTATAAAGCAATAGCTAGATCTCATTTAGAATACTGTATAGAAACCGTGGAGGTGGTAACGAAATTTGTATTTCTAGGAGCATTGATCACCAAAGATGGACTATGCGACAAAGAGATTCGCAGAAGAATTGCAATGGGAAAAGCCGCAATGGGAGGACTAACAACAGTATGGAAAGACAGAGGGATTACGCTTCAGACTAAAGTGAAACTGGTGAAGGCCTTGGTATTCCCAATTGTATTGTATGGAGCGGAGACTTATACGAGAGGAAGAAAATTGACGCATTTGAGCTGTGGTGCTGGAGACGAGTGATGAGAGTGTCATGGATGGAGAGAAAAACAAACGTATGGGTGCTCGAAAACGTCAAACCAAAATGGACACTGGAATCAAGGGTGATAAAGGTGGCATTAAGCTATTTTGGACATGTGGTGATAAAAGAACGTGGAATGGAGAATGATGTGATGCTTGGGGGAATGAGAGGGAAAAGAAGGCGAGGGAGACCAAGAACAAAATGGCTAGATTTAACAAGATTTAACAAGATTGCCATCTCGAACAAGTTCTAGATGGCAAGTGGACAAGGAAGCCATTGGCTTATCGAGAGTCCAACAATTTTCTCATCTATGTGTAGCCCGCCCTTATCAGATATCTGTCAATTCTATTTTTAAACATATTCACACTACTAGCATTAACACAATCGTTTGGCAGTTTGTTCCATTCATTTATCACCCTCTGTGAGAATGAGTACTTTCTCATGTCCAACCTACACTGCTCCTTAACTAATGCTGCTTTGTGTCCTCTGGTTCTACTGCCTTCTTTAAGTTTGAAGAACATATTCCTATCAACATCCTCATAACCGTTCACTATTTTAAACACTTCTATTTGGTCTCCTCTTAGTCTCCTGGTCTCTAGTGTTGTCAAACCACATTGTAATAAGCGACTTTCGTAACTAAGGTCTCTTAATTCTGGAATCATCTTAGTTGCTCTTCGTTGTATTCTTTCTAGCTTATCTATGTCTTTTTTACGATATGGCCTCCATGCTTGAATACAATATTCCAAATGTGGTCTAACTATTGCTTTGTACAGGGTACAATTAGATGTTTCTCCTTATACGTGATAGTTCTCCTAATTAGGCCTAGAATTTGATTTCCTTTCAAGCAGCAATCCCACATTGCTCTGAAACTTTCATGTCAGCATTAAATATTACTCCTAAATCCTTTTCTTGTGTGGTTCTACCTAGTACAGCATCCCCCATTTTATATTCCTCGTCCATATTTCCATGTCCTATGTGTATACATTTACACTTCCCAAAATTGAATAACATTTGCCATTTTTCTGACCATTTAACTAATTTTTCTAGATCATCCTGTAAACTTTGTTTATCTGTATCATTAGTAACCTTTCTGAATACCTTTGTGTCATCTGCAAATTTGAGTACTTTGCTAGATATGTCATCCTCCAAATCATTTATATATATTAAAAACAGTATAGGGCCTAACACTGATCCCTGTGGTACCCCACTCAAAACAGATTTCCAGTTTGAAATCTTACCATCTACTATTACTCTCTGTCTTCTGTGTGTAAGCCACTTTTCTATCCAGTTGATTACATCATTGCCTATACCATGGGCTTTTAGTTTAAGTAACAATCTTTGTGGCACTTTATCGAAAGCTTTCTGAAAATCTAAGTAGACAACATCCACTGGTGACCCGTCATCTACCCACTTTGTAATTTCTTCTAAAAAACATAAGAGATTGGTTAGACATGACCTTGCTTTTAGGAATCCATGTTGAGATGTATTTATTAATTTATGTTTTATGAGGAATTCCACCATGTGGTCTCTAATTAATGTTTCAAGTAATTTACATACAACTGATGTTAAACTCACTGGTCTGTAATTTTCTGGCTTCTTCCTCGATCCCTTCTTAAACAGCGGCGTAATGTTTGCTTCTTTCCATTCTGAAGGAACTATTCCTTCTTCTAGTGACAAGTTAAATAAGTTTGCAAGTGGTGTACTAATTTGATCAACAATTTCCTTTAGCAGTTTTGGTGGTATCCCATCAACTCCAGGTGATTTATTATCTTTCATCTTCTTAATTTTCTTTTGCTATCATTTCAGGAGTTACAAATAACTGCCCTAAATATTCTGATGTATTGCCCTCAAATTTAGTTAATGGAACTGGAAGTGAGCTGATATCTTCTGTGGTAAAACTGAGCTGAAATACTCATTCAGGACCTCTGCCATTTGGAACCCATCTGAAATTATGTTTTCACTGTTGCTTTCCAGTGGTCCGACCTTATCTCGAACTTTCTGTTTACTCCTTACATAAGCATAGAAACTCTTGCTGTCATTTTTTATATTACCTGCCAATTTTTGTTCAAAGGTTCTTTTAGATTTTCTAATTTCAGTAGTAGCTAGGTTAAGTGCCTCTTTGTAGTTGGTGTAGTCTTCTACATTTCCAGTGTGTTTATAGACCTTCCACAGCATCTGTTTGTGAGCAATTTTTCTAATAGCTTCTTTTGACAGGTGTTTTTTCCTGGATCTTTCCCTTGTTTTCTTAATGGAATACATTTCTCAATAATGCCCTCAATCTCATATTTTAAACAAGTCCAGCATTCTGTTGCTGTCTTGTTCTTCAGCAAATTATTCCAATCTATATTTGCTAGATATGTTCTCATCACTTTATATCTGCCTTTGTTGAAGTTCCTCCTCCATTGTTTTTTATATGTATTCCCTGTTTTTACTTTTATATTAAAATGGATTTGGTTATGGTCACTTGAACCCAAAGGTTCGTGTACTTTAACATTGTCAACTAATTCATTTTGAGAAGACAAAATTAAATCTAACACATTCCCACCTCTGGTTGGTTCCAAGACATGTTGAGTAAGGAAACAATCCTGTGTTAGAAGTAGAAACTGATGGTCGTCCCCTCCAGCACTCTCTAATGATTCCCATTGTATATGGCCATGGTTAAAATCACCCATTATAACACATTCTCCCTTGCTCACCTCCCTTATTGCCTTTTGTAATTTTACATCTTCCTCTTCTCCTATGTTAGGACTACGATAAACTACTCCTATTGTTAATGTTGAGTTCCTGGTAACTATGTTACACCAAATTGCTTCCACACTATCTGCTTCACTTTTCAGAGTAATTTCATATGCTTGGATAGATTCTTTAATATACAAAATTACTCCACCTCCCCTTCTTTCTCGTCTATCCTTCCTAAACATTACATAGCCTGTCAGTGCTAACTCAGCATCTACTATATCTTCATTTGCCCATGATTCTGTGATGCCTATTACATGAGGATCAATATCTGCTACCATAATGTCTAACTCACTTTTTTATTTACTATGCTCCTGGCATTTAAGCATACACATTTAAGTTCATTGTCTGAAATTATTGGTGAACATTTCTTTGGATGTGTATTTGTAGTAGTACTCCTTTGAGTTTTCTCTGTCAGTTCCCCCTGCGCATCTAGTTTAAATAATCTATGGTACCTGTGCCCTCGTCGACAACTCTAACAAACTCACACGCAAGAACTGCAGCGCCCTTCCCTGTCAGATGAAGTCCATCTCTCATGAAAAAGTCACCTCTTCCCACAAAGTTTAACCACATGTCTACGAAGCCTACTCCCTCCTCCATACATACCTTCTGTACCTGTGTGTTGATCGCCATCCTTCTACAGTTCCTATATTCCTCACCCCTGCCTCCCATTATTGGTAATATCCCCGACAATACGATCTGCCCAACTCGTGCCTCTTTGAGTGTCTTGATCAACCTCCTGTACTTACCAATGATGGCTGACGTTCCCTCCTTATCTGCATTGTTCGTTCCCACATGCACGAGAACAGCACCTCCCGTGCCACCACCCATGACCTGTCCTGCCTTCTCTGCTATATCCTCTACTTTTGCCCCTGGTAGGCATACTGTTATGTCATCTCCTCTATTTACAATTTTATCCACTTTCCTAATGATGGAATCCCCCATAAATACCCGAGCTTTCCTCGCTTTCCCCTGTGATACTACATCGGCAAAGCTCCTTTCCTGTTGCACACTACTAGTATGCCCCCTTTCTCTCCTATCATCAACCTTTACCGTCTTACCACCTGGCAATCCCTCTCCACTCACCCGCTTACCTCTCTTTTGTTGCATTCTTTGCCTTCTGTCATCTTTCTTCTTCTTACCAGCTTTCTCCCTCACATTGCCACTGCTCTCCTTGTTCTCCTCGGTCTCACCACCTCTGCTCTCCTCGGTCTCACCACCTCTGCTCACCTCGGTCTCACCACCTCTGCTCTCCTCGGTCTCACCACCTCTGCTCTCACCATTCTCACCACCTCTGTTCACTTCTGTCTCACCCTGCCCTGTCATCATCAAAATCATACGCCTTAGACACTATCAAAGACGTAAAGGGCCCCTCTATTAACATTATGAGACGGGACGCCAGAGAGCGAGTGGAATGGAGAGGAGCTACCGCGACTGTCGCCAGGGGTCGGACACGACTCGACGGCACAAGGTGACAAGGTGATAGAAACGTGGAGACAAGGAGGTTAAGAGGAGATCAGATTGAAGTTTTTAAGAAATTGAATGAGTATGACGATATTGATAGAAATATGTTTTTCTCACTCAAGAAAGATAGTAGAACTAGAGGACACGAGGTAACATTAGCAAAGGATCAGTGTTGATTGGATATCAGGAAGTCCTCTTTCACACAGAGGAAAACAAATGAATGGAACAAATTGTCTACGAATTGTGTAAGAGCTAGCAGCGGGAATATGTTTAAAGACAAGTTTGACTCATATCTCAGGAGGGCGGGTTACACGTAGATCAACATTGTTGGACTCTCGATAAGCCAAAGGCTTCCTTGTCCACTTGCCGCCTGGGCCTTTTAGCTTGGGTGGCAAATCTTGTTAAATATCGGCAAACATTTCCAACACACATATGGACGCCATCTTGGTTTCTGTACATTATTTATATTTCCTAGTGGTGTCATCGAATTTCTCAGGTCTGAAAACAAATAAAAATATATTATGATCATGTTTGTATGCTATAGTGTTGCGAAAATATGATAATCAGTTGATTGCCAAGATTCCGTGACGGCCATCTTGGATTTTCTTACTTCTGAATCTGAAGATGTGGGTGCATCACAGAAGCCGGTTATTAACATGACGTTTGGGGTGTGCGTAGCGCAATTTGATGAAGACAGTCCTTTATCCATTTTCAGTTTCTCCAAGGTTGAGAACTCCACACCCACCTGGATATTATTATATGTATGACAGAGATAAATAATCAACAACAAAAAACTAAATCAGGCAAAAAGGGGTTATCTCCTCGGCTGCCCAACTATTGGCACTGGTGTGTGAAACAGCTAAAAGACGTGCTGATTTGATCTTGCAGCAGGCAGGCACAACACAGCCAAGGACCTGGCGTCGTTCCTATCGGAGGCAATCCTCATGAAAGACTTCAACCACCTGAACGTTCTGTCACTGCTTGGTCTAGTCATCTCCGACAACAAGCCTCACGTTGTGCTGCCTTTCATGCAACATGGCGACCTCAAGTCGTACATCAAATCACCGCTGCGGGTAACTTTCCTTGTATGATTAGCCGTTGCAGTACATTGTCTTGCTCAACTAGATTTGACAAGATTACGATGTAAAACAACACACTTCAGATAGTATGTGGACACGGAATCCACTGGCGTATCCAGGTTGTGACAATGTATGTGTTACCCGCCCTAGCCTGATATCTGTCAGTTGTGATTTATATAAGTTCACGCTGTTAACTATATATAATGCGACTTAACGTGCATTGCACATCAAGTATTGTCCTTCTAATGCAGTTGAACTGCTTTCTGATCTGACATTGATTATAGGTGTATTGTAATGGTCTTAGACTTAGTTCTGGTGAGAACAAAATTGACCATTTGCTTTTTTGCAGAACATTACAGTGCGTGAACTGTTGGCGTTTGGTGTGCAAATAGCCAACGGCATGTGTTACCTGGCTATACAGAAGTTCGTTCACAGAGACCTCGCCACGAGAAACTGCATGTACGTATATACATACGCACGCACGCACGCACGCACGCACATATTGGTGAAATTTCATAACTTTGTCACGTGATGATTGGCTTTGTTCCCGCAAAGTGTTTACTGTTTTGGATATACACTATTTTGAGTCTTACCAGATATAATGACTGAATTCAATTGTTACGACGATTTGAATAAAAAAGCATGCACTTTTAAAAACTCGACTTCGAATATTTCTTAAATTATTCACGAACTATATATTTGGATATCAACAAACCGGATTCGCGATAAGCAAAATTAGTTGAGGATGTGATTTTAAGAATGCTGTCTGAACAAAGATTATGAACACTACTATTTGCGCTTAGGGTGGACGAAGAGCTGACAGTGAAGATAGCCGACTTCGGTTTGTCACGTGACGTGTACAGAACCGACTACTACCGTGTGGAAGACAAACATCGGCCACTCCCGGTGAGGTGGATGGCAATCGAGAGTTTGACGCTGGGCGTATTTACAAGCAAAAGTGATGTAGTAAGTAATGGTAATCTACATATACAGTTCGAAGAAGGATAGTATTTCACAAGTTCACTATCATCTTTAAGCCGGACCATTCTTTAGCACAGCTGCACAAAACCATGTCAACGTTGTACATTTACTCTGCCACAGAACATTGTTATCAAAAAAGACTCGGGCTTACAGATTACGTTTACGCTAATGTCACAAATGCATCATAGCAGTTGTCTTAATGTGTTGGCATCACACACGCACTATTGTAAGTTGTCTTATATGCATCACAAAGACTCGGGCTTACAGATTACGTTTACGCTAGTATATGTATGTATGTATGTATGTATGTATGTATGTATGTATGTATGTATGTATGTATCTATGTATGTATGTATGTATGTATGTATATATATGTATCCGCATCGCAAATGCACATCTACAGTTGTTTCATGTGTATTAGCATCACATACGCATTTGTTGCAAATGTTCTATGTGTGTAAAACCATCACGGGATGCACAGTTGATGATGTGTTACACGTATTAACACGTATACAATGTTGTGGTTATTTTATATGTTAGCACCCACATGCACTATCGCAGCTGGCGTGTGTGTGTTAGAACCATACATTTGCTGTTGCAGTTATTTTACATTTTACCATCACAAATACCCTGTTGCAGTGGTCTTTCGGGGTCGTCCTGTGGGAGTTGCTCACCCGCGGCTGTTCACCCTACCCCGATGTCGACAGCTTCAACATCAAGTCATACGTGTTGAGCGGCCGACGCATGTCTCAACCACAGCACGCCCCGGATGACGTGTCAGTATGATCACGTGGACATTTCATCTAACCCCACCAGTGGCGCCACTCACCATTTCACCGCTGCCACAACTTACATTTGATGTGCAAATGCTGTACATCTTTATTTCATTTGGTAAACTCTTCTCAGTTTTGGCAAGCAATCTCTCAATTTCAGCTGCATACAATTATGGACAGTGTTTGCATTGAACATATGTATAAGAGCACAATAATTTTATTTTTGTTTGCATAATTAAAATTACGTAATAAGTCGTATACAACAATCGCATTGCCCAGTCAACCTGTCGTTTGTGCCACTCATGAACTGTTCTATTTGTATTTATAATCAAGTTACGGCAGTTGTTATATGATGAGTGACGCCACTGTCGGGGGGTGTGATGTCAGCCACACTGCTTACATGTTTTCTTAAAGTGCACAACACACAAACAATTGATTTAGGCATCTTTTTTGTATCAGTATGTTGTTTCACATCTAGTTCTATTGCTATCTTGACAATTGTTTTCGTTGTAAGTGTAATCAATGCTTCCCAATATATTGTGCGGTAAGAGGATGTTGTTCACGTCGTGTCGTCGGTTGCAGTTACGCGCTGATCTGTCGGTGTTGGGAGGACGACCCGGATAATAGACCGTCATTCGAGGAACTGTACGAAGAGCTGCGAGACATCATTGACAGGAGCACGGCCAACAATCACCACGAGTACCTGCAACTGGTTGATCTATAGACCATCCACCACGCACCACGAATACCTGCAAATGTTTGATCTATATGCCATCGACCGCGAGTACCTGCAACTGGTTGATCTCTGGACCATCCACCACTAGTACCTGCAACTGACTGATGTCTAGACCGTCCACCACAAGTACATACAACTGGTTGATCTGTATACCATCCACCACGGGTACCTGCAACTGGTTGATCTCCAGGCCATCCACTACGAGTACCTGTAACTGGTTGATCTCTAGACCATCGACCACAAGTACATGCAACTGGTTGATCTCTAGACCATCGACCACGAGTACATGCAACAGGTTGATCTCTAGACCATCGACCACGAGTACATGCAACTGGTTGATATCTAGACTATCGACCACGAGTACATGCAACTGGTTGATCTCTAGACCATCGACCACGAGTACATGCAACTGGTTGATCTCTAGACCATCGACCATGAGTACATGCAACTGGTTGATCTCTAGACTATCGACCACGAGTACATGCAACTGGTTGATCTCAAGACTTCATTTCACACGACTTACCAGAAATACTTTTAGTTAGTAAACAGTATTCAATATCATGTCGATTCTTGTGACCGAACGAAAATGACCTCTATTTCTGTGTATATATTAGTCAACATTTATGTGGATATAAATGCGATTCGAATGCAACACGTTGCAGTAATTGTACATAAACAATTGTACAGATTCTTCGTGTAGTTCCATGTGGCAATTGGTTGTTGGCAGGCCATAAATCAGTTAAACCAATATGAAGCACTTGACTCTACACATGCTATACAGTGTTGCAGCAAAGTATTCTACAAGAGAAGATATTCAATGGATTTTGTTTAATTGGACGATTTCTTCGCGCTACGATGAGACAGTTCCTGGTGGATGCTTCTGGATAACACGCCCCGAAGAAATATCCAACGAATTGTAATCACTGAGCTGATTTACACAGCAGTACTGAGTGATGAAACACTGTGAATCCTCCAAATAGTCGTGGTGCTGTCAGTAACTATTGACACTCCACGTTACAACTCCTTTGTCAGGTATGAGGACAGTTCACCGAGATACACAAAAAGCTGTGGTTTGCAGCACCCTGGTGTATAAATGGAGTAACGGGTAGTAGAGAAACAACATGTACTGACTAGCATACACAACCATGCTTTAGTATAGGGCCTTTTTGTTTAATTTCTACGGGCGCCAGTGTGAACACAACCATGGACATTGTTCGACTAGTGTTGGGAATTTGTAAAATGTTCATGATCGATCATTGGTTTATATTACCGATCAATCAGTTATCGATTATATAATGTAATATATGTTTGATAAATGTCAATGTTTCTATTTGTATCTCTATAACAATATCTATCAATAAAAGATAAACAAAAAAGCTGTTTTATTTGCGATTACACAATTTCGCAGTATGTACGTAGACTTCCATATATGGTAGGCTTGCTCGTCGGACCCAACTGATTGGCTGTGGTACTGCGTCGAGCAGACTCGCATCCAATTATATCGTTATTCTGTTCATTCACCGGCCCCTCGCGAACCGCCGACGGGAATCAAGAAAGTAAGTTCAGTCTTTCCTTTCCATGCCCCACTTTGTTGACGTCATTACTCACAGAGTTAATATTACAGAGGTTTTATTTAGCCAATAACTGGGAGAATAGGGCAGGATAGCCAATCAGAAGTCTTTTCAACGTGCTTTGGTAAATGCATATATTATGTAGGGTCCCAGGTAATAATATGTAGTCGCCATGCAGTAGACGATGTTGCTATTCAACATACACATACGTGGGTCAGAGTCATCCCACCCTATAGGGGCGACTTTAGCCCAGCACAAGTCGTAGAATTCGAAAACTTTCTCATGGAACAATTTTGCTGTCAACGTGGTGACTATCTAGAGACAGTCGGTCAGTTACTGGTAGCCACTTTGTTCTTGTTTTATCACCGAGGATACAAGTTTTTGCAGAGCAATCGTTATGGGCCAAAGCAACCCCGGTTTACAGTAGCGGTAGTCTCTGGGTCGCTGCATCCTAGTGTGACACTACATGACACAGACAGCTGCACTAAAGCGTAAGACGGAAGCCCAATGCGGGAGCCTCCCGCCAAATGCGTGACACTTCGTACCCAGATAGCATTACTAGTTGGGACAATATTTGCAAAGAACGGCAGCCGTAGTATTGACATGCCATCCTTGGTTGTATGTTGGTAGTCATTGCATGGCGGGTAGCAGCATGGGATGCCAACTTTGGGCCAACGATGGTGACCAATGACAGTTTCTCGAAGTCAGGGACCACAAAAAAAAAACTAGATGGAGAGATGAAATTGTGAAGTTTGCTGGCATGATATGGGTGAGAACAGCACATGACATAAGTAAATGGTGCCACCTTGGGGAGGCCTTCGCCCTGCAGTGGGCTGACAATGGCCGAGATGATGATGATGAATGTTGGTCCAGTGCTGCGCCAAGCATCGGGTTTCATGGTTGGGCCAATATTGGCGCTGTGGACATCCCAATATTGACCCAATTGTGGTATGCCAACATTGGACCAATATAGCATACATTGGGCCAAAAATTGTAAATTGATAAATTAATAAGACAGTCAATTCGATTGGTTACCCAAATTCCGAGCAAACATCCGGGTATCAGTAGCAATGAAAAGAAAAGAACAACAAACGGTGGCGCCTCATCACGAGCCAGGAAAAACGAGGCCAGTCAGGAAACCACTTCCCGACTGTGGCGTTACTCGGCTAACCCAACTCTTGCTCGCCTTCGATGAGTCGCTGAGAATAGTCTGACCTCGGAGACTTTGACTGTTACTGATTCAATGTTCTGCAGGTGTTACCGTGAAGCGCCAGCAACCAATCAGTGTCACTGTCGAGATTCTACACTATTATAATACGTTTTACGATCTCTCAATTGCATGCATACAATTGTGGATAGTATTTGTGTCTAGAAACACGATATAACGTTCGTTTTTGTTTGAAACAAACCCTTAGCAAAACCATATATTTATATAATTGTCATAGAATATTCAATAGGATTTGTGCGGACATGGCTATATAATTTGTAGGTTTTACTGTTTTCTAATAAATATTCTGCTGTGCTCTGTAGAATTCTATAAAATGATATACACATCTATAGAAAATTTAAATAAACATACATTATTTCTATAGAATATATGGTGTTATATGTGGTTTTCTATTAAAAATATACTCTGCTCTGTAGAATTATTTGGATTTCAATAGAATTCTAAAGAATTTTTTTTAGATTTCTATGTTTTTTGTTAAGAGATATTACGTTACTCAATTAAGTACATAGTTGCAACGATGTAGCAGTTGAGTGGTAAACAACAGTGACGTTATCCATCCAACCACTCGGTTATATACCACTCCACCAGCTGTTCATTTTGAATTTATAATCGGAGGTCATATATCATTATTTGTTTTTTCATAGATGACTATATATGCTAACGTTTTTAGTCATGTACGCAAAATAACAATTCACATTTTATCACATCGGCACACGTTGTTGAATGTCGTTTCACTGACCAGATGTAGAGTTTTTTTTTATCAAAAGATGTTGTCTACAACTACATACACAGGAGTTCCATCTACAGTTCCATATTATGTTAATCAGCAACTAGGAATGTAATCATGTACACATTGTGTGTCATAGTAGCCAACTGTGCCCTTTTCCATATTCAGAAACTATTTATTCGTATGCCATGAACCTGGACGTGAAATATTGATATTTCCCCATTAATTTGTAGGGCACGGACCACATTGAGAATGCATCCGAGTCCCTAGGAACAAATGAATTGTGCACTTTGGGTGTATTAGTGAGAGCAAAAATGTGTGAATGAATGAATGTAAGTGATGTTTTTGTGCGCTGTAGCATCTCAGCTTCGAAATGATGCCATTTCTCAGTTGGTATACCTGTTGCGTAAGGACACAGTCGTCATTAGGCAGGATGCACTCACATTTTGGAAACCGGTGAATTTCATTGCAGAAATGCAGGGGTGTCATACGTTGAAACAATTTGTGCGAAAAGGATGTATGTCATTTTCACGAATTTCACACACAAAGAGTCTTGGTGGGTCTGTCATGTGCTGTGAAAAAAAAATTTAGGATAAATTTTCAATGTAGGCGCAAGAATGTTGTAATGGTCGTCGATGGGAAAAGTGACTGTGGTCCGTGCCCTAGCTGTAGCAACGGTGATACGCTGAGTGGTGCCACTGTTGGGGAGTGTGGAAACTAAACATTTAATTCGACCTTTAGGTGGAGCCACTTCATGTCCACTTCCTGTCTGTCAGGGAAGTGGCTGTTTTTTGCTAACTTGCAGTTGCTAAGTTGTTCAAAAACTGAATAACGGATATGGGAAATGCAAATAACTCAAGCGACAGTGACGGTGAAATCAATGTAGAGAGCTAGGTTAGCTAGGACCAGCCTTGTTACTACAGTTTAGCGTATTAAAGTAGGTTTACGGGGAGTCTACCACACACGAATTTCTAGATTAGAACTAGAAGCATCGCATAGACATAGTTAGACAAAGTCAATCTCCATACAGTTTTTTTTCTATCTGGCTGTTGCTGTTGTATAGGCGAAGGATTCGCTCGTCAAAAACGTACGCATTTTCGTGAAACCTTACAAATATGCCATAAACAGAGCAATAAGCATATTTCATGTCTGTATTAGCAATGCCGGAGCTCGTTAGGCAGCGCTAGTAGTGCTATGATCGGCAAGTCGACTAAAACGTGTACCCAGAGTCAGAGAGGCCCGTTTATAGAGGGTGCCTTTTACGGTCCATAGCAGCTGACATAGACCACCTATAATAAAAGTGTGCATATGCCTGTAAACTGAATAAACGATCTTTACTCTGATGTACATCCTGTTTTATTTCTTTAGGTGAAAGAAAGTATTTTGTTTTTTAAGGTGAAAACTTCATGATTCTCGCAAATCCGGGATTCACCTTGATTCACGAAAAAAACAATTGAATGTCTTTCATTGATCATTTATTAACACAAACATATTTTTTTTATTTTGGCTAGATCTAGCTAGTGAAGTACTGTACAACTAAAACAACCCCCTATCACAATCTACTGAAGCCAATAATTATCTAGATATTTGAACGTTAGGTGGCGCCACACACAGGTCAGAATAAATTGTCCTAGACCGCTGTTGTTTCAAGTTTGTCTTTCTCGTAGTAGTTGTTGAAAGTTCATAAATATCCATTCTTCAAGTACGTGTGTAAGTAGTAATTGAGCTGTCTAACTATATTATCGTGTAGCAGTGTATGTTTGAAGTTCTGGAGGGTGTTTTGCTCATTTTGGCGGGAAATAAAACATGTAAGCAAACTTTCAGTGACAGCGTGACTGACCTGTCAAACGATGTCCCAGCAGACAAGACGAAGAAAGGCATCCATTACTCGCATTAGCTCAAAGCAGACAATCTTACACTTGAAATGTTAATATGATTTACTCTGTGCTTTCTGATTGCATTTCATTATAATTAAGTACTATCATAATCGTGGATATGACTTGTGTATAGTGTAGTGTCTAGTGACTAATGACTAGTAATGTAAATATTTGTTTATGCCACATTTTTCTATTTTGGATATGATGATGGGTGAAGATGTATGAAACTCTAAAAATGATGTACAACTGATAGTTGGTATGCAATATTGTGTCAGAATGGTTTTACTCAAAGATCCACACATATTGATATGATGAGAAAGTGGACACCAGCATACTTGTAATGTACATATTTATAGTAGTTGTTTCTTATTTTAACTACTAATACACCCAGATAATGTAGTAAGTATGACAATAAAAGCTTACATTTCATCCTACATTTCATCCTTCAAATTTTCATCTTACATCAGCATGTCTTCAGCTGTGAAAAGGCTTCTGTCAAAATCTGTTTAATAGTTTGCAGTTAAAACCTTGTAAACAATATTTTCATATACATAATAATGCTCATGATCTATACATGTCAATCATACTTAGAAATAGACACCCGAGTTAAAAAATATCTGTAGGGTATATATTGTTTTTTTTTCTTTTTACCAACTGCCCCTGTATAAATGTGCAACATAAGTGAAAAATAGCACTGTTTACAGCTCTCATGACCCCACACAGGTTGATAACATTTAGTACTTCCACAATATGTCAAAAAAATTACAATAACATTAATATTGGCAATTTTTTAGGCCAGGTACACTTTTTTAGCAAAATAGAAAAAGACGTGTTTTGAAAATGTTGATGGGGGCGTCTTTAAAGTGCTCTAACATGAAAACTAATTAACGTACAACCATATAACTGATACCATGATGTATCTTAATAATATACCTTTCCAATGATCTTCATCCTTCATGATACACATGTCAAATATTCATCTTGCATTAGCATGTGTTCAGCTGTGAACAGGCTTCTGTAAAAATCTGCATAATAGTTTGCAGTTAAAAAAACTTTGTAAAAAATATTTTTCATATACATAATAATGCTAATGACCTATACATGTCAGACATACTTAGAAGCTGACACTGAGGTTTACAAAATGTCTGTGTAGGGTATATACTCTGTTTTTTTACATTTTACCAACCGCCCCTGTAAAAATGTGCAAAATAAGTGAAAAATAGCACTGTTTACAGCTCTCTTGCAACATAAATAATGGATGCACTGGTATGAATGACCCCCACACAGGTTGAGAACATTGAGTGCTTCCACAATATGTAAAAAAAATACATTAACATTAATATTAGTAAATATTTTAGGCGAGGTACACTTTTTTGATCAAAATAGAAAAAACGTGTTTTGAAAACGTTGATGGGGGGTGTATTTAAAGTGCTCTAACATGAAAACTAATTAACATACAGCCATACAACTGATACCACGATGTATGTTAATAATATATCTTTCCAATTATCTTTATCCTACATGATACACATGTCAAATATTCATCTTGCATCAGCATGTCTTCAGCTGTGAACAGGCTTCTGTAAAAATACATAATAGTTTGCAGTTTAAAAAAATCTTGTAAAAAATATTGTTCACATATATAATAATGCTAATGACGTATACATGTCAAACATGCTTACAAGTAGACACTGAGTTTTAAAAATGTATCTGTAGGGTATACACTGTGGTTGTTTTTTACCAACCGCCCCTGTAAAAATGTGCAAAATAAGTGAAAAATAGCACTGTTTACAGCTCTCTTGCAACAAAAATAATGGATGCACTGGTATGAATGACCCCCACACAGGTTGAGAACATTGAGTACTTCCACAATATGTAAAAAAAATACATTAACATTAATATTAGTAAATATTTTAGGCGAAGTACACTTTTTTGATCAAAATAAAAAAAACATGTTTTGAAAATGTTGTTGGGGGGGTTTCTTTAAAGTGCTCTAACATGAAAACTAATTAACATACAGCCATGCAACTTATATCATGATGTATCTTAATAATAGACCTTTCCAACGGTTTATAATACTTTGCAATAACTTAATTATCTCAAAATGGTCCAGCATAGCTATCTCTATGCTAATATGTATATCACTAAAGTTACCTGACAAAACCATGTAAAAATGTGAAATTATTACCTTTTTGTCAGAACGCATGTATTTTTGACATCTCACAGAAAACTGGATGTTTTGTGAACGTGACTACAATTGCCGTCTGTTGGCCATAGAGTTACATCATTAAGCATCCCCCTATAAACTACTAACTTACTAATGGGTGTTTTATTTATGTCTGTACTGCTGGCCCACTCTGGCCTCATTCTACACGAAATTGCGTTAGACCATGTGACCCAAAGGCAACATCACGTGCACAGTATGGCGGGTATTTATGAAATCTTTTCTATGTGACCGATAAATGTACTCATAAATAATTATTTGGACCACATTTCTTCTGTTTCTTGATGCCCAAGTGTCGGTTGTATGTCACAGAATACACATGTGAAACGGTTAGTGTGTATCAATTTCAAAATTTAGTTATTAGTTCCATAGGCATTTGGCTACGGAAAGCCCAAATTCGTGCATACAAAATCCATGGCCTGGACTTCCGCCCCAAAGCTCAAGAGTGGGACATATGATTCTGCCTAAGACATAGTGTGTCAGTGAAACTGAAAGTGTCACTTTCAATAACTGAAACTGACAGTGACAATCGCCCTTTCTAGGTTCAACATTTCACAAACTCCGAACAGTTTCAGGTGAACGCAAACCCAACATTCAGCCACGGCACTGATCTCTACATGTCATAGCCTGCCAACTTTCTTGCATAAGGAAAATTTTATCATATCACTACATCTTGCATTTATGTGTCGATTTTGCACATCTTTAATATACTTTATTTTCATTTGATACACTCCTATGGCTATGTATCCAGTATCCATGTTGTGTTGCACACAGAGATACCATGACAATAACCGACATATTTTCAATGCTTTGCCTTTGTTCTGATTATGCACCCCGTCAATTGCATGATGCACCCCACAACCCCCCGGACAATATGCATCATGGTCAATATGTATGTGTCAGACATGTATAGGTTCCTTGACAGTCTCCTGCATATAATGTAAACGTAAGCATGAAGAACCTCGAGCTTGAATATTTTTTTTATTCATTGCCATATTAACAGCTCAGGTATGCTCAGCAGATACAGCCATGTCCACAAGATGACCACTTGTTAAAAAAATACCACGTGAGCCCCCCAATTTACACCAGTATCGTCATTAAAAGAAGAACAGCTGAGAGCTTATTTGTTATATTTGATTTTTTCAAATTTATAAAATCAGAGACCAAGTAATCAAAACCTCCAGTGGAAATATTCAGTTTCTTACTTCTGCATGGATGATAGAGAACTGCACCGAGGAGAAATGAAATGACTCTTTAAAGTATTTACATTTGTAGCAATGTTTCTAAAACTGTTATGCCTGCCAATAAGCAGTTGTGTCCAACTCACATGTGTGTTTGCACGTGCGTGTTGTGTGTGGGGTTGGGAGGTATTCAGATGCAATAAGCTTGCATGCAAGTAGATTATAAATAATTATTACCAGGGTTGTTTGATTTAAATCATTTGATTCAAAACATCGATTTAAATCGTCAATTTAAATCATGATTTAAATCACAAAAAAAAAATTTATTTATGATTTCTTTTATTTTTTTACTTCCGATTTTTTTAATCGCTGATTTATATGAATTTAACACAAATAATTGTTTAAAAGCATTGAGATCAACAAAGTTTTATATGTTTTTTTAATACAAAAGCACAATGTGCACACACTTGTGTAGCTGTGTTGACACCAGATAGCCTGATATTCTAATAATATTTTATGACATTGTGTTTGTTTGAGCTATTCCCTTTCTGAATGCAGTGAAGCCACACAAACTTGTCTTCCAGAGCAAGTATCTTTTCAACACAGAAGCCCTGAGCTAAAGTCCACTTAGAGCTTGTGCTAGTTGTTACCAATTCAGTATGTTGACTCAAGTGAGATAGTCTGGGCTACAATTGTTTAATACTGTACCAGTTTGCTGTCTGGTTGGAGACCCTTAGAGTACACAGAGCCCTGGACAGGTGTTAATCCACCCTCTCAGCAAATAATAATTAGCACTGCTACAGCCACAGACACACAGCATGCTTTCCTTTCCAAGACAGATTATGCAACTACGGGGGGGGGGGTGAGGCCTTGTGGATGAAAAATCTTGTACCCTCTGTTAAGACAAGTACCAAATCGATTTGAATAGAACACGTTTGAAAGAGTTTATAATTATAAACATCTATACAAATGTCTATATACCAGATTTAAAAAAAATGATTTAAATAAAAAAATCAATTTAAATTTTTTTTTTTAAATCATGATTTTTTCAACACTGATTATTACAATTAACTTTATCTACAACATTGTAGAAAAAGGGGAAACATGCCATTTGTTTACAGTGACTAAAATGTTTGTTAAAGAGAAACAAGTCATGGTTTTTGGCACATACATAGATTTATAAGAGATACTAAGACAAACATTGGTAATTACACTTAAGAACATTTTGATTTGATGGGCTGTGCCACACTTTCAGATAAACCCTATGCCACAGGTGCTGTAGTCTGGCAATATTCACTCACCAAATGAAAATTTATTTACAAACAGGTAATCCTGTGCATGCCAACAGGATATGGCCATGCTGTTTGATTGAGATAACTTACATTTATGTCATAAGTAAACTGTAACAGCAAATACCTTTGAACTTCAATGATTGACTGCAGCAGTATACACCGCTTTCTTCATGACTGTCTGATCTGAACGTGTTGCCTTGAACTCAGCAGTAAATACATTACTATAACCCCTTGGTGGTCTACATATTGAATAGCAGCACACTTGACCACTGACCATTATTATGCTGACTACAGAAACTGTTGTTGCAGTGGTCAGTGTTAGGAGACTTTAGTGGTGCATTATGTTCCCTTGAAGCCAGTCAATGCTATAGTTACGCTTGACTAGCTGGTTTTCCTACCGGGAAATCAACAGACTTGAGCTGTGAAATCTTATCATGCTCAATGTGCAAACAGAGAAGAAACCTGTATTGGTTAGTAACATGAAATATCCAGTGGTTTTGTACTTATGTTTAAAGATAAATAGATTACAGAATTTGGATACACATATAGACAATACATTATTGCACTCTTGATAAGCCCGTGACTTCCTTGTCCACTTTCCATTTGGCAAACTTGGTAAATCTTGGTATATAAATTGGACAATTTTGTTGGAAGCTGGAGCACGACACCGGATGTCTGTGTTAGGTGAGTCTACTGGGCCGATACATTTTGGGTTTCATTGGCTTAGAAACTTGATCATTGTTGATGATTTCTCTCTCTCGTAGGATGAAGATAACGATTCTGATGGGGATGTCGAATCAGGTATGAGTTGTACACTTACATGTGTATTGTCTCACAATTTCCATACAAGCTAAGTCAAATGTTGTGCTGTGACATTGTGCTGACATGAAATAACGATAACATGAAATTGTATAATCTATGCTATCTATAGTCGTTGCATTGGTGGCCAACTAATGGTGAGCAGGTAGGAGCTTAGTGATTAGTTTGTCTGTAGGTAAGTTGTGTCTGTCATAAAATTAATTTCAATTTAGCTAAGCTACAGATACATTTTAAAGTCAAACTGTAAAAAAATACTATAAACAGGACAATTATGCTGACTTGAGATAATGTTAATATTGTGAGCATGATTATATGTCACTGTGCTAATACGACAGTAATGGTATGATGTGCTGATATGATGTGCTGACGTGAGATAGTGATGATATAATGTGCTGACAGGAGATAATGATAATATGATGTGGTGACATGAGATATTGATAATAATGATGTGCTGACAAGAGATAGTGATAATATGATGTGCTGACATGAGAATGATAATATGATGTGCTGACGTGATAATATGATGTGCTGACGTGATAATATGATGCGCTGGCTTGATACAGTGATAATATCACATTGTTCTGACATGAAAGTGATACTATGACATTGTGCTGACATGAGATAACAATGATTTGTGCTGACATCAGTCAGAGGTACTGATGATATGATGATGTGCTGTGACATTGTGCTGACATGAAATAAAGATGACATGACATTGTCTAATCTATGCAGTAGGTAACAATGCAGAGAAAGATTCAGTGCCAAGTTTTGACCTTGGAGCGTTGTTTGAACACACATCTCTTCGCAGCGCTGCAACAAAGGTCATGTATGTAGACTTGCTATATTGTCATTGCGCATGGACTCTAGTAATATTAACATATTGCAGTCATCCTAGTGGGTAGTTTGAGTTGTGTGCAGTGCACACCACGTCACTTAAAAAAATTTATTATAATTACATCACTTCAACAAAATCAATTAAAATGTCGTTGACGGTGGAGTGCCACCGGTAGCAGCGGTTTCGCAAAAAATATAATGAAAATATATTGTGAGGTAAATAAAAGTAACGAAGTAAAAAGTCACGTTACTTTAGATAAAACTACTTCATTACAAGTAAAAGTATTTAGTCAGAATTCTACAGACTATGTACTTATCTTCATTAATTGCTGTCCTAGCAGCAGCGATGTTCCCGAGAGCGCCATTCACCAGCATGAACAAAGAGAAATGCGCCTCAGCTGGGGCCGGGCTGCCAAACAAGCTGTAGACTGACAGAAGTGGAGAAGTCTTGTTTCTGCTTTTTGCACAAAGTCGATTAATGTAATGTTCACATAATAATGTGAATAACGACCTTGTCATTGGCAGGCATTTCAGCAGTTTGGCAGTGAGGGAGATGGGACGGCCGATGTCGGGGTGATGCTTGAAGCTCTGAGAATGTCCGACAAGATGAACACGTACAAGGAACTGGATTATGTAGTGAGAACCCTGCAAGCCTGCCCTCTCACGCCAGGTGGGTGTTCGTTGATCTGGTCGTGCTTTTGCATCAGGTAAAATAATACTATGCACAGGAGACTGCCATCAGTGGACCAGTGTTCTGTGAGACATTTTTTAATTAGCGGTGCTTGAATGCAATGAAAGAAATTTAAGAATACAAATTTGTTTTATTTAATAAACTTTATTTTTTTGTGTAATGAATGCAAATGGTAAAAAGACATGGTGACCCAAGAACTCATGTAAATTGTGTAAAGGGCATGAGACAACAAATATAGGGAGGTTTGAATGGAATAGAAGCCCATTAGGATGGGGGAACATTGCAGGGAGAAATGCCCACCAGTGTATGCTAAAAACTACATTTGTGGTTCTCATTGCACATGTTGTCATGTATACATTTGTGTATAGATTACAGAAAATACGTAGAAAGATTCTGGACACGGTTGGGGTTAACATAAGAGCTCAACTCAAATTCGGCAGTACTGGATATAATATCGTGTGGAACAAAAACTATAAACTTGATAGGTCACATGTCGTCATCACATTACATATATGTGACCGTTTCAGGATTTATTGATGTATACAATGATGAGAAAGTGTCAGTAGGTGAAAACGGAGCCAGAATACTGCAGGTATACATGTCAGTGTGCCATTCAATTTATTAATTGATAATCATAATAAATTTATTGATATTCAACTCGCATTGTTTCAGTGAATGTGGTGTATTTTGTTGATTCTGTGAATATGTTGTTCCATTGTGTCATATGTTGGGATGTCAGTGTAATTTGGACAAATACACATTGACTGATTCTGATGTATCTAGCAAATGAAATATTCACATAACATGGACATATCCACATATCAAGTAAAGTACAACTGTGCAGTTGGAAAAGTTCACGGATTTGCAGGGAGACTGTTTGCGGAGATTTAATTTCATGGATTTACTCTATTAAAACCTAACACATACTGGGGTCATATTATATATTCAATGGAAGAGTTTTTGTGATTTTGTGGAAAACATTAAAATCACAAATTTTAAACACTCGTGGACATTTCCAGGTGTACAGTAATATGGGTGTTCAGTGAGAATGCTGTGACAAATCAACTGACATTATCACATATTGTTGTAGTTTCTGCTGCGAAATAGAGCCCCAAGCAACATGTTGCCATTTCCTGTTCTAAACAGCTTCAACAACACAATGCAGATGTGACTGTCTGCTCTCAAGAGTCACTTCAGTCAACTCAAGGAAACGGGTATGACAAACGTTACTGTATGCTTTTTTTATTTAGTTATTCTTCACATTTTTCAGCATTTTCCAGTGATGTGAAGCAGACAACATCCTAGAAGTATTGAATAAATATAAAGCCTATATCCTTCAGAACCTGAATCATATTTCACTTTGAACAGTTTTAACTGAAAATGGTGTTTATAAACATTTAAGTTGATTGATATTTTTGAGAATTCAGAATTTCTCTACATTTTGTTATATGTTACTCAAATGTCTTTTTGATGTCCAGGCAGGGGTGAAATGTAAAATGCTTTGAAAGGTCCAAAGAACTGGGTACGATGCTATATAAGAAGCTACCATTTTATGTGCTCAGCATAGATTATCTTAGTTGTGGTGTCTAATAACGTATGGCTTTCAGGAATAATTTTCTCTTATTACAGATTCTAAAAGTAGCAGCTGCCTGATAAGCATGAAGATTTAGTCCAGGAATTACTCTACAGACGACTTGATATGTAGTCTTCTCCTGTCTTATTTCAGCAAATACACAACAGGAGGAGTCAGTGTTGATGAGTGGGGAGGAGATGCAGCCAATCACAAAGTGCTTCAGTTCACTGGAAGTGTCAACCAACCGTGGTGATGCAAACAGGTCTGTGATTGGTTTATTGCATAACTATTGCAAACAAGTCTGATTGGTTTATTGCCTAACTGTTGCAAACAGGTGTGTGAATGGTTTATTGCATAACTATTGCAAACAGGTCTGTGATTGGTTTATTGCATAATTGTTGCAAACAGGTCTGTGATTGGTTTATTGCAAACAGGTCTGTGATGGGTTTATTGCATAATTGTTGCAAACAGGTCTATGATTGTTTTTTGTATAACTGTTGCAAACAGGTCTGTGATTCGTGAAAATGTTCATCAAGTTTGTAGTAACATTTTCTTCTAATCACAACTATTGATATTTACTTATTCAATGTTTTGGCTACTTTCGCTAGGAATTGAATTCTGTGACGACTAGTTGTTCTTCTGCTCACCAGTTGGCATGACAGTTTTCTGTGATTGGTTTATTTTTGACTATTGCAAACATGTGTGTGATTGGTCTGTCGTATAACTCAAACTATTTGGGGAAAGATGTAGCATCATAGTTTTTATTTTTTATAAAATATTGAATAAATTTATCTTGGCTTCTCATTTGGACTATAGAAAACCTTGGTAATGTACTGTATATCAATCTATTAAGGATTGCACAACTATGTTACATAATAGGATTTCATTATTAAGTATCATTCATTGGTGGTCAGTGTTATTTCTTGACTATTTATTTTGCTATGTCAAGAAAAACTGCAGATGTGTCTTGGCCTGGGCAAATTACTTGAAATTCCAACTTGTACTACACAATTTGTATTAGTCCTGACCAGCCAGTGTCAGGTTAGAACCTAATTCTGTGAAATGGAACTCGTTACATTCAGCCACTAGGAAATATTGTCTGCTAGCGTGTCATAAATGTACTTGTTGCAGACTCCACATCAAGAACAACGTGGTCATCCGCCAGTTGTGTGTGGGCGTGGCTGCATCTGACCAGAGCTACATAATCATAAACATGATGATTCCTATGCGGTTATTAAGTTCAGAAATTGTGTCCCAATATAATATTTTTAACTCCCTTGAAAATATCCAGACAATATTATCATTTAACCAGTCAAAATGAAATAACTGAAAACTTTGTTTTGTTTTTTGCCAATGACCATATGTACGATAATTTGGTTTCAAATCTAATTTCAGTGCATTTAACTGGCCTCTTTACCTCATCTAAAACTAGTTATTGACATAAAATAGTTACACTATTACCACTGATAAGATGTTTTAAAAATATAAATAGTACAGAGTAATGATCTAATATCAAAAGTCAGCTGGATATCTCTGGTCAGTTGCTAGTTATCGGTCAGCAATGGAAGTTGTTTTCCCTTGACCCAGTCTATGGAAGTGTCTCAGTGTAAGAAATGGTGATGCCACCTAGTGATAACTAGTTGTGTCTAATCTAAACTAGGTACTTTTCTGTTACTAACATGCCTAGATTATATTTCACAGTGATGTAATACAGTATCGATGGAATGTTTGTAAAGGGAAAAATCCATGTTGTCTGAAACACATATGATCTTATGTTCATAATTGGATAAATCCATGTTGTCTGAAACACATATGATCTTATGTGCATAATTGGATAAATCCATGTTGTCTGAAACACATGTGATCTTATGTTTAATCAGCTTCAGTTTGTTTCAGTCACTACACAGGAGACATTGTACTGTTCGAAAATGCCAAGATGTATTACCCAGGTGAGATGTGGATTTAGTACTCTAGTGGCTGACTAAAATCTCTTACCTATTCAACAACATGGAAATAATCAATGCATAGGCATATTATGTTTTGATTTTTTTAAATGCAATTACTGTAAATTTGTATGTATATCTTGTTGAAAAGCAACGACTTATGGCCCAAGTTGTACCCAATTTTTCTGAACCAACTGGGATGGCTGTAACCCGAGTTGGAAGACTGCACACAATACTAATTCAGCCCCAGTGCTAGTAACTGTATGTTATACTATACTATACTATACTATACACTTATTGAACAATGTTGGGTTTTATGCACGAGTTGCTTCAGAATGTTGCACTGAGCGAGCTTGCTAGCCCAATACAACATTCTGAAGCAGCGAGTGCATAAAAACCAGTACTGTTCGATAAGGTATTTCAACGCATTTAAAAACCACTAAATTAGTTATTTACTAGCGATTCTCAAGAACAATCGGTACCCGCCATTTTAATTAATTCTTCAGTGTTCTTCAGGACACCATATATCACCCTAGACAGCGCATTATCAGTAGCAATTACCCTGTTGTTACCATATGTCTATGTAACACTAGTATAATATTATTAAGTCTTGCTTATGATAAACTTGTGTTCCTCCAGTGGTGCAGATGAACATCAAGAGATGTCACAGCGATGGGTGTGACACGAGGATACACAGTGTCAAGCCAATAGGGTACAGGTATGTCTCAACTGCAACTGTCACTTTATGAACGATGCAAATATTCCAAATTCTTGTGAGGTTGACCCCATTCATTTCTGGAGAAAACTGGTTTTCATTGTCTCTTCTGACCGACCATGGCGAATATTAATAGACAATATTCACAACACATACGACACCTATTGGCTAAGAATAAAACTACACCTGTACATTTCCAGTTGCTCAATTCATAATGTACACATTTGTTTTACAACATATCTAGTTTTGTTGAAACAAAAATTAAGAAACTGTTGTCAGGAGAAATCAGAGGTGATCATTTATGGGTTCAATGATGTTATATAATATACACTATATCAATTCTAGCATCTTGACTGCCATCATCATCATCATCATGCTGTCAGTCGCTATGCGACAAAGACTGCTTTCATTTCTTGACCGCCGCACTCCATTTAGTTCTCTGCTGTGAGAGTGATGTCCATGAGTCGGTCTTTATGTCTCTCAGCTTGAGGTTTCTCTTGATGGTATCCTTGAACCGGAGACGAGGGCGTCCTCTCTGTCTGTGACCAGAAGACAATTGAGAGTAGAGGATCTGCTTTGGTAGTCTGTCTGATGACATCCTCATGAGGTGTCCAGTCCACAGGAGATTCTTTTTGATCAGAAGATCTTCCATAGAGGGCAGCCCTATCCGACCGAGTATTTCCTTGTTTGTCACTTTGTCCTTCCAGGTTAGCCTCATGATCGAACGCAGATGTCGCATCATGAAGGCATGCAGCTTTTTCACCTGTCGTCTGTACACTGTCCAGGCCTCGGCTCCGTATAGTAAGGTGGATAGCACAATAGCCTGGTAGATCTTGCCTTTGACCCGCGTGGACCCATGGTGGTTGTTCCAGAGTCTCTGGCGTAATCGGCCGAAAGATGCGCTAGCCTTGGCCATCCTCCTCTGTATTTCAGCATCAATGCGTCCATCACTTGATATAGTGCTTCCGAGGTAGGTGAATTCCGGAACAGAGTTCAGTTTGTTTCCATCAACCATGATATCCTCCTCTCGGGTTCTTGTAGAGTTGGGTTGGTACAGCACTTCCGTCTTCTTGATGTTAATCTTCAGGCCAAACTTCTTTGATGCATCGGAGAAAGCATCCACTATTCTCTGGATCTCTTCAGCGGAGTGGGCGACCAGTGCACTGTCATCTGCGTATAGCAGCTCTCTCACAAGTATCTGGGTAGTCTTGGTCTTCGCTCTGAAGTGTGCGATGTTGAATAGGTCAGCGCTCTGTCTAGACTGTATATAGACGCCATCTCCCATGCCTTGGAAAGCCTCGACAAGCATTGCTGATAGGAAGATGGAGAAGAGCGTAGGGGCCAGTACACAGCCTTGCTTGACACCATTGGTAACACCGAACGTTTCCGAGACTTCCCCTCCAACACTCGCCATCATTCTCGTATGTAGAGCCTCGATCATGGTTGTGAATTTCTCTGGGCATCCATATTTCCTCAGTAGCTGCCATAGCCCAGTCCTTCCGACTGTATCAAACGCCTTCGTGAAGTCGACAAATACTATATATAGTGGTCGGTCCTGCTCAATGCACTTTTCTTGTAGTTGTCGAAGACAAAATATCATGTCCGCTGTGGTCCGGTTGGATCTGAAGCCACACTGTGTCTCCGGAACTACTTCTGGTGTTATGTGAATAGATAGTCTGTTGAGCAGGATCCTGGCGAAGATCTTGCCTGCTATGGAAAGAAGAGAGATTCCTCTGTAGTTCCCACAGTCTGTTCGATCTCCTTTCTTGTAGATGGTTACAATGCTGGCATCCTTCCACGCTTGTGGTACAGAACCCTCCTCCCAGGCTTTGGTGATTAATTGGTGCAGTCTGTTGGACAGATTGTCTCCTCCGTGCTTCCATACTTCAGCAGGAATTCCATCACCCCCAGGTGCTTTGCCATCTTTCAGGCCGGCGATTGCTCTAGCCATCTCATCCATGTTTGGAATCTCATCAAGGCATGTGTTGGTAATGCGCTGCTGGATGTTGACAAGAGCTTCATGTTCTATGTCGCCAGGGACGTTGAGTAGTTTTTGGAAGTGTTCACTCCATCTTGCCACAACTCTCTTGCTGTCAGAGAAGGTCTCCATTCCATCTGTTGACTTCAGGTGAACAAGTCCCTTTTTCGCGGGTCCCCACACTTCCTTCAGTCCATTGTAGAAGCCCTTCATGTCATTTCTGTCTGCAGATCTCTGCAGCTCCTCTGCCTTCATTTCCCACCATTCTGACTTCAGGGCATGGGTGCGTTTTTGTAGCAGTCTGCAGGCATCTTTGTACGCTGCAGTGGTGGATCTAGTACTCCTGGTCTGCAACACTCTCTGGTGGGATTGGTCTCTTCTGCTTATTAGATTTTGTAGCTCCTGGTCGTTGGGGTCGAACCAGTCCTGGTGTTTTCTGTCTGGCTTGCCGAGAAATGTTTTAGCTGTGTTGTATACTACCTGTTGCAGAGCTGCCCATTCCTCATCTGGTGTTGAGCTTTCCTTCTCCTCCCATTGGGCGAGAGCGCTGTCCATCTCCTGCTCGAAGCTCTCCCTATGACTGATGGTACGTAGTTTTGCTGTGTTTAGCTTGGTCGGTTTTCTTACCCCTTGTCTGTTGTGCTTTTGTCGTACTCTAAATGCCACTTTTGACCTCAGCATATGGTGATCGGTCCAGCAGTTAGCTCCACGCATGGCTCGAGTACTGTGGATGTCCATCTTATCCCGACACCTCGTGATGATGAAGTCGATCATATGCCAGTGTCTGGAACGAGGATGCATCCAGGTGGTCTTGCGTTCATCCTTCTGCTTGAACATGGTGTTCGTCACTATCAGTTCGAACTCAGAGCACAAAGCCAGTAGAAGCTCGCCATTGGAGTTCCGTTTCCCGATCCCATATTTGCCCATGACCATGGTCCATTTGTCATTGTCTCTTCCTATCCTTGCATTGAAGTCTCCTATCAGCAGTAGCTTATCGGTACGAGGGATGCCTCTGAGCGCATTTTGACAGCTGGTTGTAGAAAGCCTCCTTGTTATCGTCCGGTTTGTCATTGTTGGAGCGTAAACACTGATAATTGTAGCATAGTTGTCCTTGCTCAGAGGTAGTCTCATCATCATGATTCTGTCACTTACTGGCCGTGGCATTTCTGTCAGCATTGTCACGATGTCCTTCTTTATAGCAAAGCCCACTCCAGCCTCCCTTCTCTCTCCTTTGGGTCTGCCACTCCAGAAGAAAGAGTATTCCAAGTCATTAAGACTACCAGACTCTGAGAACCTTGTTTTGCACAGGGCGGCAATGTCTATATTGTACTTGGCGAGTTCCATTGCTACTAGTGCAGTACGTCTTTCCGGTCGGTCGGCTACTCGGTCGAGGAGAGTCCTGACGCTCCATTGAGCGATTGATAGTTGTTCTCTTCTTCCTAGCTGATTTTTCACTGTCGACGGAAGATGAGGTCGAGAGCAGCGGTCCTTGGTAACCCGGCGACGACCAGTCCGGTATGGTAATTCAGTGCGGTTGTGCATTTCATGAGAGCTGCTTGCAAAAAGTGTTGAAGTGCTGCTGGCTTTTGCAAGTTACTAGCGGCACTCTCTCGGGAGCAAATAGAGGTCTCACACCGGCAAGAACACGTCAAGACAGGCGCGAGCTATTTATCCCTGCAGTGGCTGGTCGGGAGATGTTGGGAGTTCCATTCATCAACCACCCTTGATGCTGCCACAATGACATGGTTTTCTGTTAGGGTTTGCTCCCTTAGCCTTCGGTTCTGTCGAGAACCTGTATCACAAGGCAGTGATTTTCAACTCTGCAATGCAGGGGCGTCAAACTCCCTGAGGTATTGTAGTACCAGAGGTACTGTAATACTTGCATACATACTTTTATACTTTTAGACTTTTATAAATACTTACTTGGTAAACTGTATAATTGCATATATTGTAATAATATAGCAATGCTGTCACACAAGTCAACACGACTGTATGCAGTCGATATATTAACGATATATGCAATTGTAAGCCCAATTGTTTTGGTAGCACAGATAATCTTTATTTGGAAGAAAGAATATACCATTATATTTTACAGCAACGGCACATGTTCATGACTAGCGGCAAGCCATCAATAAACATATTTAGTTACCACACTGCCATTCCTGTGTCGAGTCACGATTTGTTACAAAAACTACAAAAGCACTTACAAGCCCTGTGCATATCACAAACCATCTGGCTTTGTAATTTACAGTATTAATAAAATATGCTGAACATCTGTAATTAATCAGATAACTTTCATGTGAGAATTTGTCAAACCAAACAGGTACAAAGATCTAACTAATCAGATAACTTCCATGTGAGAATATGTCAAACCAAACAGGTACAAAGATCTTATTAATCAGATTATAGTGAACCCACAGCCCCACTTGTCACCCCACCCACTAGGAGTCAGACCACAGTTGAGAATTGCATTGGTGGCCATGTTAACGTTTTGTCTGATTATAAGAAAACGTGACCACTAAAAATTCTGAAACTTTTTCACAGCAACTGCCATAATCTCATTGACATGCTGACCAAGTTTTATCAAAATCACATACCTCCAGCTCTTTTAAAATGCCCCGATGTGCGATGCCCATCAATTTTGACAAAAACAGCATTCATGCACCCACGTGGTCCATAGCAGAAAAATTCCCATAAATCCCTCCGCCTGTTAAAAAAAATGCACCATTTCACAGCCAATAGCTTCTACGAACAAACTTGTGAATATGCCTGTTCTTGACTGCCAAATGTGTTTTATCAAGCCAAACTTTCTTAAAACAACTTGGCTGTTATACTTTATACTATATAACGTGATTGTACGATAAAACGATAACACTTGATATCTTTAATGGCGAGCAGGTTATGTGTTTTGTGCATACCAAGAATGGTGCACCCTGGGATATTCTGGGGTATGTCGGCAGACGTTTCATTGTTGCAACAATGGTGTGAAAAGTGATTTTTTAAATTCCTAGTCTTAATGAAATTGTATACACTATGTGCAAGGTCATGTATAAATAACATACAGTAGAACCCCTGAAAGGGCTAACCCATCGGAAACGACCACCCCTTAAAAACAGATATTGTACATTATACAGAGCCTGTTTTTCCTAGATCTGCACATCTGTAATTCAGCTTGTTCTCAGTTACTTGGGTGGACACTTTATAGAAGTTCTACTTTGCTAAATACAGTTAGTAATTAATAATACAAAAACACTGAACTATATGCTCTTTGATGTTGGTGGTACAGGATTGTGAAGGAGTCGGGAGTGAGTGTGATGGATGCATCACCCAGTTGGTATCTGCAAGTGTTGGCTGCTACGACATCTGCTTGCATCCCCACCGCTCCACAACTGAGAGAGGTCATCATTGCACATACTCTGTGAGTAATGGGCCGTTCACAGATGTTGACATTTACATATTACAACAAAATATACTCATTCTCATACCCCCTCATACAGTGCATGTATATAAGACATACCGTATTTGACCTATTAAGCGTACATGCCCTAATTAGCATACACCCCCTTTTTTAATCAGCAGGATCCATAATTATTGTAATTCGACTGGTCTGGAACAACTGAAAAGTGTCACCATCTGGTGTTAAACAGTTGGCACCACTTTTCAGTTTTTCTACACTATTTATCAAATTAGTGCTAAGTAGTTACCTTAATGTCTAGAGAAACAAATTTGGGTGTATGTTTATAAGAACAGATTCCTAGACATTTTTTCATGGCCGAATTATTTTTCGAGTGTACCATACGTTTATTAGGAACAACTCCATGGTGTCATATTGATAACTTTTTCCACGAAGTTGTGAATTTCCAAGATGCCAAACTGTGTTACAGTGCCATCACTGGTTATACTGGTTCCATAATAGTCCACTGTGTGGCGCTGCACAATGCAATGATTGTCATATTTCGCATGCGACCGACATAAATAATTTTGACCCCCCTCCCCTCCCCTTAGTATACTTTGTATGAATTGGTAAATGTCAACAATTGTGAAAAAGCCCCTAGTGTACCATTTTTAAACTATCCTATTGAGAAGCTTACTATTTTATAAACTACTTAATGTGTGTATCTCAATTGACATCATCTTACTTACATGCTTTAACACTAATTTAGATGTGGCCATTTTGAAATTATTGCAAACAGTTACAGTTCCAGAAGTGAGAATAATACCTTCCGCAGTTACACAGAATACATTTTGTTTTTGATAAAATGAGAATGTGTCACTGTGCCCTGGCAACGTGTGTTGACCTCTAACATTGATATATGTCCGTACAGGGCCTTGAAAGTCTTGAAAAGCCTTGAATTTAATTTGTCCTAATTCAAGGCCTTGAAAAGCCTTGAATTAATTTTTTTTATTTAAGTATTATTTCAGAGCAGTTGTAGTCTACATCATGATCAGCAGCGTAAAAGTAACTTCTTGGCTCATGAGAAAAAACACACTGATAATATGAAGTGACAAAACGACAACTCTGTTACCGTCACTTTTTGGGAATACTGTCACTTCTCTGCTGATATCAGTTGTTTTATGTGAACGTGTACCATAATAAACTATAAAATGGAGGCTTGATTTTTTCTCAGTAGCCTTAAAAAGTCTTAAAATTGCTTTACATTTGATATCTCCCTGTATACGTGTCCATGTTTGTCTTTACAGCGAAACCCTAAAACACATGGCACCGTTGTCCCTGTCACCAGCCAGTGGGGAGAACCCTGTTGTTTCTCACTCCTCACGTGCTGCGTCAAATGGACACCTTTCTCCGAACCATCTCTTTGTAAGTCTCATTTATTATTGTTGTTGTTTCAATATGATTGGCTAATTTAAAAATAAATTTTTTAAAGGGGATGCATGGTAGAATGAGTTGTTGGGCGGTTTCGGCCAGTCTGCGAGGGAAAGGGTTAAAGTGTGCCAGTCTGGGTATTTTCATGGTGTGTGACCAGTCATTTTAATTTCTGAAATATTAACCCATTAAACCTTCAACATCAAACTGATTATGGCTAAGATGTAACCACCATTAAAGAAAACCTGAAATGTTATTTTTAACGTTATGATGCACTATTCAAGAGCTTCCACCTCCAGTCACTTTGACACTGTATAAATTATGTTGTTGTCTCTGGTTTGCTAGGGATGCCAATGAGCGTCATGAGGCGGACGGACTGCGCATGTTGTTGGCATTCAACCTGGCTCGTGGCCACACTGCTGGTCTACTGCAGACACTGCACTGGCTGCAAGGTGTGTTCCTTTGTGTGCTCCACATGTGGTAGTGGCGGTAGTGGTAGTAGTAGTGACAGTAGTGGTAGTATTAGTGGCAGTAGTGGTAGTGGTGGCAGTAGTGGTAGTAGTAGTGGCAGTAGTGGTAGTGGTAGTAGTGGCAGTAGTAGTGGCAGTAGTAGTGGCAGTAGTAGTAGTGGTAGTAGTGGCAGTAGTGGTAGTGGTAGTAGTGGCAGTAGTAGTGGCAGTAGTAGTAGTGGTAGTAGTGGCAGTAGTGGTAGTGGTAGTAGTGGCAGTAGTAGTGGCAGTAGTAGTAGTGGTAGTAGTGGCAGTAGTAGTGGCAGTAGTAGTGGCAGTAGTGGTAGTTGTAGTAGTGGCAGTAGTAGTGGCAGTAGTAGTGGCAGTAGTAGTAGTGGTAGTAGTAGTGGTAGTAGTGGCAGTAGTAGTGGCAGTAGTAGTAGTGGTAGTAGTGGCAGTAGTAGTAGTGGCAGTAGTAGTAGTGGTAGTAGTAATAGTAGTAGTAGTGGCAGTAGTAGTAGTAGTACAGTACAGAAATTTGGGATCCACGATCGACCGCGTTATATCCGAATCCGCGTAATAACGGGGCGCGTTATAACGAGGCGCGACTGTAGTAGTAGTGGTAGGGAGGGAGAGGGGAGGGAAGGAGGAAGATATGGAGACGGAGGGATGGAGGGTGAGAGGGAGAGAGGGATGGAGGAGGGGGTGGGTAGGGAAGAGAGAGAGAGAAAGCTTTTAATACCACAATCTTGTAATTGAGCAAGCAAACTAACTACAAATTTATCACAGACGCCAACAAATTTTATTTCAAAATGTCATACTTGTTTAAGGCACAAAGTAATAATAATAATAAAATGACTTTTATGGCGCCAATATACTCGGAAAATCTGAGCTCATTGGGCAACAAAACCAAAGGATTATGCATTCTCGTGACTCATGTACCATGTACAATGTAAAAAGTCGTCAACCAGTGGATGGAGGTGCCAAGAACCTAAGTATGATTGTTTTTATCATAAAATCATGGTTTTAGGATAAATTATACCTATTCTCAGATGCATTTTAAAGAAGCACATAAAAAATTTTCTAATTTTAGTTATCTGTCTATGAATATCCACCTTGCCATTTAGTTCAGTTCAACAGCTGTCGGCCATTTCCAATACCTCTGGACAAAGTTTATCCGGGCCATGGCATCACATTATGGGTATATAAAAAAAATAAAACACCCATAAAATTGTGAAAAATTATTTATTTATGTTATTTTATCTATTTTAAAATATACTATATTCTGTAGAGTGTTTGTATCTACCGCTGTATTTAACAATATATTGTGTTCTAGAGAGCCGGTGCATGGAGCTTGAAGCTGCATCACTACTGAAGAATCTGGACACAGTGAGAGACTCGTGGCTGAAGAAACAAGGTAAGGGTCAACTCTGTTTGTCCTCTCCAGTCTTTCCACAGAGAGAAATGGTCATTTTATTTGTCGTGGAGAGGTACAGAGACCTCCCCGAGACAAATAGAACAGTGCAGAGTGGCTCTTTGGGTCTCTTTGGTCTCTCCTGCAGGGCACGTCGCATGTGGAGAAAATCGGTGACATGACCAGAATAAGGCAAACTATTTGTCCATTCTGTCAACATAATAATACTACAAATTAATACTTTTCAATTTTAATTACTACTATATGAATCACACTACAAATGTGTACATTATGTTTATGTGGTACACACAATTAGCACAGAATAGGTGTGCAATAATATAGATGTTCATATCTCTCTGAAGTCTGTTCTATTTGCACTTCTCCAGATTGTCATCTTCCATATCTCAGTGATCGGACGAATAGAATAGTGTGTTGTGTTGAAATAAAAGAAAGGATTATGTTGTGTTGACGTAAAAGAAGATACTCACAAAAAGATATTCACCAGAAGGCAGCACCATGTCTTACAATGAATGAGTCTGAATTAATTAATCATAATTTATTTCAACAAACAAACACAATTGAAACAGAAACGTCATTACTACAATACATAACTGGTCTTATGCACCAACCAAGGTGTGAGATGGATGAGTAAAGCATGTTAAAAAAGAGCAAGAAGATGTGTTATACTGCTTGCCCTATTATGAATAAGACCAAATAATACTAAATAATTAGAATATACAGTTGTATCCATTCGTCAGACTATTTTCAAATCAGAGTACATCAACATTATTTTCATGTCTATTTAAGGCAGGCTGAAAAAAAATGACATCACGTGTATTGGTAAATTGATTTACTTTCCAACCCATCACAATTTGTACAGTCAATACAATGAAAACCACATCACATTTACATTGAAATTACTATTATCAATGTAATCCAACCTATTTGCACCACAAAGTAACCTTAAAAATTGTTTTCTATAACAGTTAACATGTGTTGCTTAATTGTTACCCCACACTTCAGCATAGTACACAATATAAAGCAAAACTGATAATAGTTTGAAATATGCATACCACACCTGTCAATCAAGAAGCTGGCTGTGTACATAATAACACTTTGAAAGTTTATATTTCACTAAACTAATGTGATTTCTCCAAGTTAACTTATTCTGCCTTAAAGAAACACCAATAAATGAAAATACATAAACATTTAGTGACTTCAACACTGTCACTTTTTATCTTCTTTGTTTGTCTTCGTAGCAATACAGAGAGATTAAGATGCAGCGTTACAGAGATACAAAAAAATTCTAGTGTGTCTAAAATGAGTTGTTTCCATCAAATATAAGAATTAGTCATTGCTAGGGAATGTTAGGAAATAAGTCAGCAGGAAATTCAGTCTTCAATTGAGATCACAATTCAGATTTATCTTTAATTTTTTTACTTAATCACAGGCATAGCCTTTAAGACTATAGATAGTCAGTCCGTCAGTAGTTGAGAAAGTCTGAAGAGTTCACACAGGTGCAGAATGTCTGATGGCTTCACACTTGGCACAGTTCTCCTTGGCTAGAGTGTAGTCATCCACAAGCTGTGCAGCTGTTCTGAATGCCTGCCCAGCCTTGGTGTAGTCCTGTACTGCCAGGTATGTGTAGCCGAGTAGGGAGTATGCTCCACAGTGCATTGTTGGTTGTAGTCCAATCTTCCCCATGGTGTCTAAAATGAGTTGTTTCAATCAAATATAATAATTAGTCATTGCTAGGGAATGTTAGGAAATAAGACAGTGGAAAATTCATTCATGCCACCCAACACCCGCTTATAAAAACAGATGTAGACATCAGGTGCAGAATGTCTGATGGCTTCACACTTGGCATAGTTCTCCTGTGCTAGAGTGTAGCCATCCACAAACTGTGCAGCTGTTCTGAATGCCTGCCCAGCCTTGGCGTAGTCCTGTACTGCCAGGTATGTGTAGCCGAGTAGGGAGTATGCAGAAGAGTGCATTGTTGGGTCTAGTCCAATCTTCCCCAGGGTGTCACTACAGAGCTGCTGAAAGTCTGGCAGCAGGGCCATTGCCTCCGCCTCACGGTTGGTGTCACAGTAGATCTTTGCCAAGACATAGTACGCAAATGCGACAGACGCCGTGAGGATCCCTCCATGATGGTTGATCTCCTTCAGTAGATTCTCATCGACAACGGAGTTTCTGGTATCCTGGCCATAGCCATTGATTCCCGTTGGGTCATTTGCCTCCATTACTATGAACTCCTTCAGCAGGGGAACTGCTTTCTTGTAGCAGTGCATGTGCACAAGGAACATGATGTAGTTCATCTTAATTGCGATGCTGTCAAACCAGGAATATTTGATGGCCTCTACAAAGTTCACCTCAGCTTTCTGCAACATCTCCTGACGATTGTGCTCATTGCCAGGAGTGAATGCTTCTTCGTGACAAAACATGGCGAGGCTCAGCAATAATCTGTCCCTGTCTGGATTGTCAGGGAATGTTTCTCTGACGTACTCTAACCCATACACACGTTGTGATTTGGGCAACTCGAAACATGCGTGACTCATCAAATTGCAGACTGTGTAGTCGTCACTAGGTTCACTTCCATCAAACCTGCATATTCGTTGATACAGTTGAATCTGTTGCATGAACACACACAGTGCATCATCAAATCTTCCTTCCATCATGAGTTGATTTCCGGTTTTCTCCAGTGCATCGGACTGGCTTTTGAAGCGTAACTGCGGAGTATCGTGACTCAGCACTGCATCATCGATGACATCGTTGAGAATGTCTACCAAGTCACAGGAAGCTGCTGGGAATTTGAAGCAGAACTGTTTGTCGAAAGCCAACACACGGCTGATTGGTTCACGGCGGATGAAAGCAAGAGTGTCAGCAACAACCTCAAGGAAGTCAAGATGATTGTGCTCAAACAAGTTGACTTCTGGGATGAAGTAGTGAGGTAGATGATGCGAGGCCACACAGTACACAAGTTCATCCAGTAGCCACAGAAAGTTGGTTGCAAGGCCTGTTTCTGTTGACCACTCAGTTGCGGGGATCTTCTCACACTGCCAGAGGAAGACTGTCTTGAGATGATACGAAGACAGTACACTGCAGTGGTTCAGCTCACGCATGACGATTGTCTTCAGCAAGATGTAGCACTGTCTCTGTGCATCAGTCAGTTTCCGTGCCAGTGTTCGCTCGGCCACAGAGAACGAGTAGCGCCACTCAATGTCTGGGTTCTGGCTCCGGGGGTGACTTGTAGGAACAACATGGCAGCCAACAGCAACAATGCTCTGGATCAGTTCCTTGTCTGGCCATCCAGACGGACGGTCTCTTATTGTCCAGTAGTCAGCACCCTTTGGCCATTGTGGGCAAGGTAGTGCAAGCACAGAGTCACAATTGACAGTATTCTGTTCATTAACAGTGGCTGCTGGACCTCTGTACAGGGCATGTGCAACGTCTTCTGTCAGCTTGACAAACTCTCTCTCATGCAACATTCGGTTGGATAAATAGAAATTTTCAGTGTCTGCCTTTGGCACTTTGCAGGAACTCGTGCATGGGTTAAGAAGTCGTATGCGGATGTGCCCTGGGTAAGTATCTTCATCTTCAATTACACCAAAGCTGTCAGGAGTTTTATGTCCTTCCGTTACAATGGTCTGATTCATATGGACAAACATCACACTCAAGTGGGAATCTAATGCCCTATTATCGTGGCCTTTGCCTGTCCATGTTGGTTTCTGGAACACAGGCAGGTGAAAGCCATCGTAGAAACTGCCAGAAGGCTCCAGCGTAATCTCCAATAAGTTGCTACGGTGATGTGATAATGTTGCATCAATATGTTCCCTGGTGACGTCCATCTGTGGGTGGCAGACGTGTCTCTGTGGAAGGAACTGGTCAAGAAAAAAAGACAATTGATGCAGAGATACACCTGCTGTCCAGTCATGAGTGTCAGTAAATACTTGGTGTGAGTTGGCTATCTCTTCACTCTTTGTTGATGTTTCTGGTTCTTTTGAAGTGCCTGTGACTGTGACATATGTGGTCTTGTTTTGTCTCTCCATTGATATCTCCATTGTTGAATGACTGCCCGTGGCTTCATGGCACATGCTCTCTTTATTCTCTGTTGCTGTGATTGCCACTTCTGTGTTGAGGGCTGTATCTCTACACATGTTATTGGTTGGTGTCTGCTCCTGCACAGACACAGAGGGTCGCAGTGTGCCACCCAACACCCGCTTATAAAAACAGATGTAGACATCAGGTGCAGAATGTCTGATGGCTTCATACTTGGCACAGTTCTCTTCTGCTAGAGTGTAGCCATCCACAAGCTGTGCAGCTGTTCTGAATGCCTGCCCAGCCTTGGCGTAGTCATGTACTGCCAGGTATGTGTAGCCGAGTAGGGAGAATGCTTGAGCATGCATTGTGGTGTCTACTGTTCCTTCTGTCAGAGTGTCACTGCAGAGCCGCTGAAAGTCAGGCAGCAGTGCCATTGCCATGGTCTCTTGGTCAGTGTCACAGCAGATCTTTGCAAAGACGTAGTAGGCAAAGGCTACAGACATGGTTCTGATCATGGTATGTCTACAAGTCTCTTTGTGTAGATTCTCGTCATCACTGATGATCGTCATGTTCTTGCTGTACGTGTTGTGTCCCAGTGGATGTTTGCACTCTGTGGCCAAGATCTCTTTGAGCAGGGGAATCGCTTCATCGTAGCGGAGCAACTGCACAAGGAACATACAGAAGTCCATTTTGACTGCTGCTGTGTTCGCTGGTGAGACTAACATCTCTGCGTAAAAGTCCTCTCCAACACCAACAGTTTTATTCAACACTTGCGGTGTTTTTTTTGCAACTGTGCCAGCTTTGTACAAGCGAGCAAGGCTTGAAAAGAAGTACGCTATGTGAGTGTTTCTGTAGACATCAGTTCTGTCAACATTGCCTAATATGTCCCTTGCTTCGGACAAGTCTAGTTCCACGCTGGCGCAGCTGTACAGTACATGGCCAGTAGGGAATGTACAGCCAGTGAGGAATTCTGTCATGTTCTCGACGTGCGAGAATATGGAGGGTGCAGCAGTGAACATTTGCTCTCTCAAGCACAGCTGCCCAAGTCTCCATAACACTTGCTGCTGTTTCTTGTACCATTTTCTCAAGTCGTATTGACAGACACGCACATCGGCTATGATGTCGCTGAAGTGATCAGTCAGGTTGAAGGTCCGCTGTTGCAAAGTCAAGCTTTTGAAGCGGAACCGTTTGTTGAAGGTGAGCACGTATTGGAGTGGATTGCGGCGGATACAACTCACTGTACGGGCAATTTCCGCAAGGAAGTCGGAGTGGACATGTTCAAACAGGTTGTTCTCTGGGATGAAGTAGTGAGGTAGACAGTGCGTGGCTACACAGTACACAAGCTCATCCAGTAGACGCAGAAACATGGTCGCAAGACCCGCATCGGATGACCACTCGATGTCGGGGATCTTCTCACACTGCCAAAACAACAACATCTTAAGATGATACGAACACAGGATGCCGAAATGACTCAGCTCACGCATGACGATTGTCTTCAGCAAGATGTAGCACTGTCTCTGTGCATCAGTCAGTTTCCGTGCCAGTGTTCGCTCGGCCACAGAGAAAGAGTAGCGCCACTCAGTGTCTGGGTTCTGGCTCCGGGGGTGACTTGTAGGAACAACATGGCAGCCATCAGCAACAATGCTCTGGACCATTTCCTTGTCTGGCCATCCAGACGGACGGCGTCTTGTTGTCCAGCGGTCAGCTTCCTTTGGCCAGTCTAGGCAGTGCATTGAAAACACATTGTCTCTGTTTACATGGAAGTTTTCTTTGCCAATCGTGATTGTGTCCTGCATTGCAGGTCCATGAATACATGTTGTTTCACCACGTTTATAGTTGTTAGTGATCAACATGCCTTTCACCATTTTTGCACTCGAGAGATAGTTATCTATAGTTAAAACACGGCTTGCGACATGTATTGGGTCATCCATTCGTATACGGACATACCCCACGTGGGTGTCAACAGTTTCAATGACACCCTTACTAAGTGCATTTGGTTCATGCGAAATGGCAAAATCAGGGGCAATGATCATCTGATCAACATCAGACTGCAGTACCTGAGTCTTACTAATGATGTCTTCCAAAGCAATGTCATACGGTGATAGAGAGAGGCCTTCAGCAAAGCTGCCGACAAACTGCTTGAAATTCTTTGCGATAGGGTCGTCCACAGTCCGCCGGCTATTTTGAAACCAGTACCGGGGTATGAACTGGTCCAGAATGAAGGAGAACTGAAGCAGGGATACGCCCGCCTTCCAGTTGCAGTGGTCTGCCCGCTTGTACCCAACAGATGTGGTTAGCTTTTTTCCAGGTGGCACGGCTGCTGATATTTCCCTTGCTATTTCAACAGCACAGGCTAATGACACTGTTGAAGACATTTCTGTTTTTGATGCTGGGTTTCTGGTTGAATGGTTCATGTTGACATGTTTAGATTCCATTGCTTGTCTCTCATGCTGAGTTTGTAGTTGTAGCGCTATTGTTCAGTATTGTTCAGCTCTGTTGCTGTAGAAGTTGTAGTGCGTGCTATGGTTCAGTAAAATGTTCAGCTCTGTTGTTGTAGAAATTGTAGCAGTTGCTATGGTTTCGCTGGAAAACAGAAAATAATTTCATACAGTGAATAGTTGGGAAATAACTTTGAATGTTTTTTTCTTGATAGTCTGGGCATGTCTACTGACATACAGTTAACTTAGCCTTGATATTAATCCAGCAGTTGTGAACAATGTCATAATGCCGTAGCTGTTGTTAATGTGGCAGGGGTGGCTATTCTATGCTTGTTTTGAATTGAGTAGTTTCAGTAAAAAAAATTAAGATAAACTAACCATTTCTTCACAAATTGTAGTTGAAATACTAAGAGAAATACTCCAAATTAATAACTTTGTTTTTTTATTTATTTGCTTATATTTCATGATTTTTAAAACATTTTTGTAAATATGAAAAAAATACCCCAAAATTCCAGCTTATATAATTTAGAGAAAATCCCCGAACAGATAAATGACATACATATAAGTATGACTCTTTATTGTCTGTTAAAAAATATATTAAGTATATTATAAACAAAATTTAAAAAAACACATCACATACACACACATGCAATAGAAACAGTTCACCTAAGACATTCCTAGAAGTTTTAACTTACAAGTTTTAGAAACATTTCACTTAAAACTACCATTTAAGACAAAGATAGCACAGGGAATAAAATATTTTTGTAAAGTTTTTTTTTGCTGGTGGTACTTTTAAGGGAGTTTCTAACAAGCTGGGTTGAAAGGACGATCAGAGTCACTGAATATGTGAGTGGCTTTTCTTTTAAGTGCCACATCATACAGGCTGGACACAGCCAATCAATTTGCTGGCCATGTTGACAAAATGGGCTAGTCTTGTTTTATTCTTAGTTGTAACATTACCGTACCAAGTTATGATGTTGAATGAGAGAATGCTTTCTATCAACCCTCTGTATACCATTTCAAGAATGTGCTGACTGACATCAGAACATTTAAATTTTCTCAAGAGAAAAACATGCTGTTGAGCTATCTTGTACACAGAATGTACACGGTCACAGAATGTCAAGTTTTGATCAATTACAGTAACTAGATACTTGAAGTTATTTACTATTTTAACTTCTTGATTATATATGGAGATTGGTCTTGGTTCCTTTCTAGTCCCCTCCCCCTAGGACTACTCTGTACCTTTAGCCGTGTTCAGCTCGAGAAAGCAGGACTTAAGGCGACATCACACTCTCAGATCAGTTTTTCTTATTTCTTAACTTAGAGGGCTGAAAGTGGTGAGTGATGAATTATGCTAAAAAAATGCTCTGTGAATTTTTTTCAGATTTTTAAGGGTTCCGTACCCCGTATGGCCGCCATCTTGGATTTACATATACGTTTTTCACAGGATTTTTTTAGGCATAATCAATGGGTCAATTTCAACCAAAAAACACAGTTAGAATAGACAATCCTATAGGCACTAGTAGCATTTGTTTTTTGATTTACAAAAGATTTTTCTATTTCATACCAGAATTATTGGCGCTAGCTTATGCCCATGGAATATTGCAACAATACTATGATGGATTTCATAAAAATGCTGCTGTCACTGCCTATAGAATACTATCACCTTGTATTATGTGAAGTTTCAAGCATATCTGTTGAGTAATAGTTGAGAAAAAGTCTGGTGAACACAGTTTGTCCGAAAAATGTATAATTGAGAAAACGGCATTCAAAGTATGTGCATACTTTGTTGACACATTCCATGTACAATATAGAACAAATAAAACTATAACACTTCACACAACTAACTAACTGAACTGTCTCTCAGGTAATCTGCAACAGAAGCCACATAATTCAATGAGGAATAACATATAATGTAAATGTTGCCAATGCTACATACACACGAAAAAACGTCCCTTGATGTAGCATACCGAATAAGTAAATACTTGATCAGATTTCTTGAAATGCTGATGCTTCTCCCTAGAGTATACTATCACCATGTACTACTTCGTAGTACATGGTGAAGTTTCAAGCACATCAGGTGAGAAATAACAGAGAACAGATTCATTTGATCACATTGTGCAAAACGTTTGTAGTTGGAAAAAGATATTAAAAATAAGTGTATTACTTTGTTGACAGTCACAATATCTAATAAAGGACAAATATTATAAGACTGAAAGACTACACATAACAGTTGGTATGTCCACAGCGTCATTGTCCACATTCTAAAATGCACCCGGTCCATAGTCGGCTGCACTACTGGTAGTATCTACGACACGGTACAGTTGGCGCGCACGTCTCGCTTCCTTTGTGCGTGCAGCTTCTTGCCGCACCGACTGCCTCAGTCGCTTGCGGTTGGCTTTCTCAGCTGAGGCTATCAGCTGCTGGCCAGTAGCCATGCCCATGGCACTATACAACTCTTCCACTGTTGTCTGCGCCCCACTGTTGAATTCACCGACAGCGCAGCATGTGGCAAACAACACCCGCTGAATCCCCACGAAGCCGGTCTTAGGGCACTTTGCCCACACAATAGAGGTTCACGTGGCCAAGACGCTCGTACACCTCTTTCACGTGTACGGCTACCTCTGGTGAGAGCGGCGTGCCGACGTTGGAGTGGTGGTCTCCTGGCTCTTTCCCCTCGGCCAGTGCTCGCTGGAAAAAGCACCAACTATCTTTGCCCTTTGGACAGCGGTCGTGTTCTGGCTTGTCGTCTGTTGATGATGCATGGTAAAATGTTGCGAAGACGGCAGCCTGTATCTCGTCAAGCTTCTTGGGATGAGCACGGATTGCCTTGCCATAATACGCTGTCAGTTTCGTGATCGTGGCCAGTGTTAATTTCCCACGCCCTCGTCCACCGAGTGTGACGCCAGCCTTCTTCGTCTGCGTAGATAGCTTCCTCAGTGCCGTACCCAGCCGTTTCGCGATGTGGTTGATACATTCCTCTTTTGTCAGACTAACGTCTTCCCCGTACACATTCAGCTCGCACAAATGCTTGAATGTCTGCATCACCTTCCGAGACCATGGTGGTGTATCGGAACCCTTTCTCAAGTGATCGGTTCAACAAGATCTCAGCAGATGTCACCTCCATCCCACCTGCTAACCCATCGTAGTTCCGATTGCAGTCGTTGTGGCTTCGAAGCCACGCCTGGAACTAGGCCGTGTCGGAGCCTCCAAACCTTGCCTTGGCACACGAACAGGCCTGGCAGTAGGATGATAACAGTCAGATCGAGGACCAGTCCAGGAACCGTGTCGATCACGCATCCAATCCCGTAGGCAGAAGTGTGACCGCGCTTCATCCATGAGCCGTCGTAACTGACGGTCAAATCGATCGCCTCGGCATCAGCGAGTGATGGGTCGGCGTCGGTATACACACGTCGGACAACCTTCGCAGCGTCGGAGAGGATGTTGGTCGCTGTCACCATGCTGACAATCGTGATTGCCTTCTTGTGGGTGGCAAACGTGGGTGATGGCTTTCATGTCAAGGTATCGGCACAGTTTCACGATTCCACTGTAACCGACACCCATGTCCATCGATGCTGACACGACAGACCGTGTCACCACAAATGGCAGGTTTCCAGCAGTACCGCTGATGCGATCTGACGAATGTGTGCTGTTGATGACTTCATCACATGTCACACAGTATGTCTCCAACTTGCAAACCAACCCCAGCGTGCAGTTGATGGCACGTATAGCAAGAGGGGCGCACTGACAGGACGGACACATCAGCATCTTCACCAGCTCAGTGAGTTTGGAGACACGCACAATGACCGTAGAGAGGGTGTCACGAACACCGTCGTCGTTCTCAATAGCTGACTCCTCACCGGGTATCGCCATCTCACAGAGAAGACGCTTGTAGTTGAACTTCTTCTGAGTTGCAGAAGTCGACGTCTGTATAGTTGATGGCACCTGTGGGGTGAACAATTCATTTATTAGATTTCAACTTGAGTTCAAAACATCACTAGCCTATATATGTTGGATGACACCAACAAAATAGGTAGAAACAGTATTTTTGGTTGGCCATTTATGATTGTGTCTGAGTTATGAAATTACCAGAAAACATAACAATAAACTACTGCTTTCTCAATTCTAAGTGAATAGATATACACGTCCATTAGTGCCATTATTATTTCAGTTCTTAGTTGGCAGTGGCAGGGCCCAGGCCAGGGGGGCGTAGATGAGTAGCTGCTAACAGTAACAGTAATACTAATAGCATTAAGCCATTATGCACCCAGCATTGTCAGTTGTCGGTAACGCTGAATACATTTCATTATTTAGTGTTGCACAGTTGAACGTATTTACAAATTAATTTTATGTATACATAAAAACTGTATTATACCTCTGCTGCCATTGTCTCCGACGACGGCACGGAATTTTCACCAACATCGGCTGATGAAATGCAACTTTCCGACGGGCTTGTATATTAGCCGGACGATCGGCGGCCATATTTTGGCTGTTCCGTCTATTGAACATCAGCTAGTGGGCGGCCTTACATTAGTGGGATACAGTTCATACACCATCTACTGCAGTAATACTGGTGATCACTGATTGGGATGTGAAATAATTTATATCTAAAAAAATGGAGTAAATCTGAAATGATACAGTTTAACTACACCCTTCTATACAACATCATTATGTATATTATGTCTATGACTATATTATAATTTATTTTATAATATGTATTACAGGTAACTATATTATATTACACTTCTTCTGTTAACCCTTTTCCAATACACTATTGGTCAATAAAACTTTCATTCCACGTATTGAATATTGGTGTTATGTTACATTATTATGTAACGCAACATTTTTTTGTAGAAAATTAAATATTTATTAAAATATTGTATACTACATGGCAGTTTTTTTTATTCTTTAGTGTTACACAATGAACACTACAACTAAATTCTTTTTTAGGAGCGACCTTTTGTTGTTGTGCCTAATGCAATTTATGAGTGAAATTAAAAGAATAAATTATGGAATAATTACTTATGTTAGATTCTGAACTTGATACACAATTTATATTGAGCCTCTCTCATGTTGTGTACATAAGGCGCCCGTGTAACTATGCATAGTTGTTATTTATCTTTAAGGAAATTAACTTCACACCATGTTCTTTGTAAATGTGCTCTGTAATGGTCAGGTTACTGAATCATTGTTTGACTTGTGAATCCACTTTCACAAAATGTTCTTTGTAAATGTGCTCTGAAATGGTCAGATTATTGAATCATTGTCCAACTTGTGAATCCACTTTCACAAAATTTCCTTTGTAACTGTGCATACTAGTACTTTCATTTCTTACTTATTGTTTAATGGAGCCCTTGTCTATTCAGGGTTCAGTACCTACTGCAATTACAACTCGGGCAATCAACAGCATTGTAACTCAGGATTAGCACCTTTGCAATGAGCTGTCTTGTTTAGTGAATAGGGGTGTGAATGTAAAAGTTATTGCAATAGTACTTTACTATGAAATCGCTAGGGTGTCCACATGCAAAAGGACTCATTCTACAATAGAACTACCAGTATAATGGGATTAAACTCACAGAGGTGATCTTGTTGATTGCCTCATGAGAAACAAAACATTTCTAGGCAGAATGAAGAAAGAAAGATGTGCTCACTACCTGTGCTCACTCACTGTCATATAAGCCATGACATCTGGAATAGGTCACTCATTTGCTCTTGTGTCTTGTACTATCAAGTTCATCATGACAACTGTTATTATTGGAGATTCACAGATCAAATATCTGCACTGCAATGTTAGAGATTTTGGCATTCCTACGTTGAGTTTTTCTGGCTACAAGATTGAGGAGCTGGCACTGGATGACACAATCAATTCGGCTTTCTCACAGTTTTAGGTAGGACCTTGTTACTTGTTCACTATGCATGTTCTCGTGTCACTGTTATATAACAGCATGTTAATTCGACCCCGACCCGAGTAGTATTATAATAATAATAATACATGGTACATATCAGAAATGCTAAGTTACAAATCCCTAGATAATATGTCTGCACAGATGATGTGTATATATTTTATTTGTGGAAATGCATATCTCTTGATTGCTTCATGATTTGTTATTTTTGGGGGTAAACGAAACTTCTTGTTCTGCAACACATTATGTTTTATTACGATTGTTTTTTATGCATAATACATAGAGAACTTTATTGAATTTGTGTTGTGGTTCAATGTATACCTCCAGTGTGGAATTTAAGATTTTTATCCAACTTGTCCCCCATTGTAGTGCAAGTCATATGTTCACTACCAATTATGTAAACAGAAAGTATTAGTTTGGGTTAACAGTATGTTTTTTGTTTATCGAAACTTTTGGTGATTGTGATTATTGCATGCTGATGTGTAAACAATCAATGCACGTGACCTGACTATTATCCGTGCACTCACAATATTTCCTTTAAACTGCAAAGAAAACGTGCAATTGTTAGGTATCCCCAGTGTGAGAACAATCCACTTAAAACAACCAAAGAATAAATGCGTCTGAACAATAGTTAAAAAGATTATGACTGAATGTTAAATAATCACAAATGTTTCTGCTAACAGGTTATCATCTTGCATGTTGGGACCAACAACATCGGGTGCGGCGACAGCGTTCAGACCTGTCTTGACCTGTATGCACAGCTGATAGTCCACATTAGGCAACTGAATCCTACGTAAACAAAAATATAGTGAATTAGTGACAATATGAAATACAATATTATAGCATGGTAAATGTAATGTATGAAATGTGTTCATTTTAATTTTACTTCTTTGGAAACTGCTAAGCAACATGTAAATATTGATGAATATCTAGAAATTTTAGGCAAAATCCAGGCCATAAGCGATTCATTTGAATCAACCAATACATTCATCATTGGTGATTTTAATGCGGATATTAAGAACCCCAGTCTTTTGACTCCATTTCTCAATGCTTTTATAAACGACTGTCACCTTATCGCAAGTGACACATTGCTTCTCCCCTCTGATGCTTTTACATATGTTAGTGATGCGCAAGGTATTACTGTCGCCTATAACAACAGTTTTAGAATTATACACAACCTGTCATCCTGCTGTAGTGCAAGCCATATGTTCTATGTGACTGTGGTCTTCCCAACTTATATGCTGACATGGTTGGCTGTGATCTCTGTGATGCCTGGCATCACAAGGTCTGTGTTGGGTTCGAGAATACAGCTCTCCCACAGCAGTGGTTATGCCCACAGTGTAAATCGGCTTAAATGCAATATCATACAACAGAACAGTCCTCGGTGTTGTCACAACAGTTGTTGGCAGGGTGGTGTAGCAATATTCAAATACTAAGACGCTTAGCTACAACAGCCCTGCTGCCAGCAGGCGTCTGTGTTAGTTGACCATGTTATGCTGTTATCTGCTAGATGGGCTAGGATTTTACCATATAAATCTTCAGTGTTGGTTATCTATACACAACATGTATGATATGTAAATATGCAGATATATGATTATGTAAATGGATAGATATGTACATATGCATATATGTGTAACCGCGGAATCGCATGAAGACGGGAAATGGTGATTTCCTTTATTTTGTATAACAAAAACTATATAAAAAAAAACCTGTAAAACATACAAAAATATTATTACTACATGCACTACTACAATGGTTACACAGGATCATTAATCAACATAGTCAAAAACATCTATTCCCTGCATAACATTGGTACATAATTATTACCTATAGATTATCTCCGACACCAAATAGCAGGTTGGCACCTGTGGTATTTGTATCTAGATTTCTATCCAGCAATACGCCATGACCGACTTAGTACCAATAAGATACATAGGTTTATAGTTTTTAAACACTGTGTCAACTCCTAAGTGGTGAAGTGTACAACAAATATACTCAGCTAAAAATGCAGCTACAATTAATAAAAATTTGATGTACTCCATGAATAACACAATATCAGTTATGCTTAACATCCATTATAACATATAAAGGTACACAATCCTTGGAGACTACGATTACACAATCAGTACTAATACACGCCCACACACACGCACGCACGCACGCACGCACGCACACACACACACACACACACACACACACACATAATATATATGTCACATTTAAATTGTTTTTATTTTAAACTGGTAACTTATGCAGTCATTAAATATTATTAAGGAAATGTCAAATATACAAGGAAATTACTAAAATATAATAATGGCTATTGATGACCACACACACCCATACTATCAATCAACCCCCCCCAACGGAGCAACCATTACATGCAGGCCGAGATCTCTACAGGCCGAGATCACCATGAGTAACCCACTAATGTCAGTGGTGTTCAGTGATGTTCAATAGACGGAACAGCCAAAACATTGCCGCCGATCGTCAATAAGTCATCGTTCCGGGAGCCCAAAACATATGTTAATGTACGTGTAATTATTTCCCACTTGGTGAACAGTTGCATTATTACGTTATCTAACTACACATTCAAGTGAAATCATTATACTGATCACGTAATCCACGCATTTAGATATTCAATCTCGTTCCGGGCTCGTTCCTGCTAATATACAGGCCCCTTTCCGACGCTTTTCCTTTTGAAGTACGAGCCAGCTGCAACTGTCTGCGTCGCTGGATCTTCCCAACACCATAAAACTCCTTCCTTTTCTTTCTTCTATCTGCCATACTGCTGCTTTTGTAAATAATCGTGAGAGAACGCGTGGAAAGTCGTAGAACGAATTACTTTATGCGGAGCATACTTTATGCGGAAACGAGCGCTGTAGCCAATCACGTCGTTGTTACGCACCACGTCATACTCGCCGGCCAATAAGAAGCCGATTGTCGGAGTCTTCGTTGGCTTGGGTTGGCGGGAGGTGCTCATATATAGTCGGGATAACTCGGATATGGTCGGAGATCTTTATAAAAGATTACTCCCATGAGAATGACGCTTTCTTACGGTATGCGCCATGTTGGAATTTAGAGGCTTGGCGACGTATAAACATCGCTAGAAAAAATGTAAACAAGCCGCATTACACGCATTATTTCACTAAAACAAAGATTTTGGGACGATGGGGCATGCCACAAAAACGATGTTTTATGACATCAAATGTTTTATTTCGTAACAACAATGTGTACACAAGGCAAGTTGAATAATTGTTCTACGCAAATATGTAAACAACTCAAAATCACTATTATTGACGAAATTTGACGAAATCCAGCCACACGTGTCACCTTAAAACCGACAATTCTACAGTGCATTCAAAACATTGTCCCAAGCTCGTACACAGTGTGTCCTCGTCTTGTGCTGACATGCTCACGTACACAGAAATTGGTGACCCACTTTTTATTCACTAGTATGCACGATCCACCTGCTCTACTTTTCCCGTTTTCTTCTTCAATGGTTGTAAAACCTTCAATTTCAAAATCGTCATGACGGTGTCACTGATGATCTCACAAGTTAGAAAGTCTAGATATGACAATCTATACTTACCATTTCTCAAAGCCAACGACCTGTTGACGTTGCTAGGCAATATAGATTGATGACGTTTGAGTCACAAGGTTAGTCACTATTTACACGCCACTAGTGACGCCATCTAATGGAACTTGATATACCTACCCAAGAAAGAAATGACATACGCATAAGTGTGTCGGTGTCACTGATAAGATCCAGCAAACTTCGGTAAACGTGGGGTGAATTCCAGCTGCTTACAACACCAGAAGCAAGTTACAATAAAGTTGAATGACGGCCAAGAGTGATAACAGATTTTTGACTGTCCTATATTGCACTTGCTCTATTCTATTAGTTGCTGGTTGAAAATCCTGTGAAGCATTGTTACAACTGAAAGTACAGAAAAAAAATGTTTGTCACCTGAAATAGGTCATGCATATCTAACAGAGGAATCTTCATACAGTATCGGACTACTGGTAAAAAGTCATTGGACAATGTAGTATAACTAGTATTTCATGTATATTCTTTAACTGAGCATCAGAAATGAATGAAATTGTTCACATATGTTGCATCTGTGCCATAGATATCGAATATTGATTTTTTTAAATTGTGTTACGTGATTAGTCAGTTTTTAAGTAATTAAAAAATAATGAAACATTTATAAAATAGTAATTAAAAATTTAACTGGAGTGCCCAAGACTGGCCAAAATCGAAAAATTACTCAAACAAGATTTTAGTTTAGTAGTATGTCGATTTAAGCCAGTGTTGGGCACTACAGTTAATTTTTTTTATTAATATTGTATTAACTTTTCATTATTTGTTAATTAACAGCTGACTAATCATGTAATATATATAAAAAGTCACTATGACACAGAAACAACGTGTTGACAATTTCAATAATCTCCGATGCTCAGTTTTTGATAGGGTCCAAAAGTATATGCCTGAAATACTAGATGGTTCAATTACTTTTTACTAGTACTGTGTACTATGTATGCATGTGGGTGGAGTGTGTACATAGGTGGGGTATGTAGATGTTTGAATGTTTATCTGTGCCCCTTTCTTTATGTGCATGTGCAAGCATGTCGTGCGTATTTGTGAATTGTAAAATGTAGGGTGCGTATTGTAAAATGTAGGGGGTGTATTATAAAATGTAGGGTGTGTATTGTAAAATGTAGAGTGTATATTGTAAAATGTGTTTCAGTACATGTAACTGATAAAACCAATGTTTATCTCCACCCACATCTGATGTTATAATGAATAAAAATAATAATGAAACATTTGGATATGTTAACTTGAAGGACTAATGCTAAAATAAAGCATTCGAGAAACTAATATAATAATGAAACAGTTGTTTATCTCCATTTGAGGAACATTGATTATCTACAATTAACTTGTGAATCAGGTGATTTTTGCACTTAAGTATATGTGGTAATAAAATTGTGGATTTTGGGTGAAAAGTATTTGACCCAATAAGCATACAGTATGCTTGAAAAAAATAATTAATAAAAAATCATGAATTATTGTTGGTGTAGTGGGTATTCCCTACATTCGACTGAGAAGTTTGCCTCTTTACTTACCCACTCTCTTTCATATTTCTTGATTTACTCAAAAAGGTTTCCAGGTTGGACATAGTAAACAACATGTTTAAGCATTCGTTTAATTCGTAGGTACAAATTAGGTAATAACAACGGTTTTTCAGTTGCAACATCGACTGATTCCAGGAGCGACATTTGAACTAAGCATTTCAGATTTGTGACATGACAGTGATAATTGGCAAAGACACGTGAAACATCACACTCCTGCCAATGAACCAGTTGATCTGTCGACCTCCGACCCAGATGCCTTGATTTGAATCATCCGACTTTGCTCCGGGTGTAAACTGTATTCACCTAAATTAGGTCACTGTTATTGCTAGCCAACTGTATGGCAGAAACGACATAAATATTTCAAAGCATACGGAAAGAAATACCAATTATTCAACAGAAGCTGTCTTCAACATTTGAAGCAGCAATTGCACTGTGTGGCTGGGTAATATGCTTTCTTGTTATGTAAACCATTATAAACATGCACGCATGCACGAACACACATAATAATAATAATGACGGCGACAACTGTTAATATTCTGAAAGGTCCCTCCTCAATTAAATTTTTCCCTCGTCTAATTTCAAATTAATTTTGCGAAAAATTAAACCTACCTAGTATGTATTATGACATGCTAGCTCGATTTAGTATCTTTTTTTTCATAGTTATTGTGAAATCATCAAACTATTAACCCATTAGACCCCACGCGTCCGAAAGCGTCCGACCTTGTTTTCCCCACGGCGCCCGAAAGCGTCCGCTGGGGAAAAAGGCTGTGGAGGTGGCGTCATCGGGTGGATTGATATGAAACTAAAACTAGCGGAATTCTACATATCTCAGCTATGAATTGTGGGTAAAATTAACATATGGTCGTATTGAAAGTTTCGAAGATAATCGCATTTTAAGTCGAGCACTGGTGGGCTTTAAAAATGGCCGTTTCTCGTAGAACAGATACGTTCATTGCAGATGAAGTTTGCGCGATTTTAGAGATGAATCTTCGGAAGAAAGTGCTTCTGAGATGGATGTGGAGGTAAGATTTATATGTGGCTCGATCTTTGACTGAGTGAGCGATAAATTGAAGATGGCGTCGGTTGGTTTTCTTCGTCCAAGAGTAGCCTGGTCACTGTCTTATTCAACTTGTCGACTGTTTCAACGCTGACATTGTGTGTTTTGTGCCATTTACTCGGCTTAGATTACATTGTTAGTTGTGCATGTTGTTATATAATGAATTATAAAGCAAATGAGTAAATAAAACAGAAAGATCTGGCCCGACGAGCATGTAAACAGTCAAGCCCGGCCCCTGGAATCTGGATGGGCGGTGCCTGGATGGGTGGTGTTGTTGCTTTGCCTTTGGACATTGTTGACAATTTTATTATAATGACGGTGTCAGTGGTCTTTGTAATTAATTATATTTATCTATATTTCAGATATTAGTCAATTTAAAAAAAAGTCTTGTAATTATTGGCTGCTTGTAAAAATGATAATTTTACATTGTTGTAATGGATATGACATGTGACAAATGCATACAAAATTTTATTCTTATTCTGTTTTCATTACTGTAGCTGTTTGTTTGTTTCAGGTGGCAAGTAATAGTAGTGATGACATCCCTGATGAGAACTCCAACAACTCATTGTCATAAAAAATGAGCTTATCTGTTGTGTCGCAAAAACGGAGTGAAACGGCCATCTGGACATGCAATTGAGACATGCTTTGGATGTCTGACATGCAATGTGCATTTGTGAAAAATTGGATTCTTTGTGCAGTATCATGCATAGGAAGAACATTTCCTTGTGTGGAGCCAGCAGTTGGTGATGTTATTGTAATAAAATGTGACTATCATGTCAAACTTCACTCAATATTTGTTTAAAAAAATTATTTCTGAAGTTCCACACCTCAGAATGACAACATATAACAGGCTTATATACACCACAGTTACACCATTCCATAGATAATTCAATATGCTTCAAAATAAACATAACTTGCAATTATAAGATATCAATACTTTTGAAACTACAGCTTAAAAACTACAAGCACCCATAATTTTCGAAATCTGCCTCAGTTGCCCGGGGAAACGCAGCACACACGTAATTCAATGTGCGGGGTCTAAAGGGTTAAATTATTTGATGTTTGGTAAAAAATCAATTAAAGTGAAAATGGAGAACCAGATAAATTACGAATTTCGCCCTTGGTGAAATGTTGTAATGTTTTTATGTGATCGGCGAGAGGATGGAAGTCACAGCCATGATTGGCCTTGACCCCGCAAAGTGTTTATTGTTTTGGATATCCTCTATTTTGAGTCTTACCAGATCTAATGACTGAATTAAATTCTTTTGATAATTTGAATAAAAATATGCACTTTTTAAAAATCAACTGTGGATATTACTTAAACTAATCACATACTACATATTTGGACATCAATGAACCAGACTCACAGTCGGCTAAATCACTTGAGGAAGGAGTTTTAAGAAGACTTGCATGAGCAAAGATATGAATACTATATTTGCGTTTAGGGTAGACGAAGAGCTGACAGTGAAGATAGCTGACTTCGGTTTGTCATGTGACGTGTACAGAACCAACAACTACCGCATGGAAGACAAACACCAGCCACTCCCGGTGCAGTGGATGGCAATCGAGTGTTTGACGCTGGGCGTGTTTACAAGCAAAAGTGATGTAGTAAGTAATGATAATCTGCATATACAGTTTGAAGAAGGATGCTCATTCACAAGTTCACTATCATCGTTAAGGTGGACCATTCTTTAGCACAGCTGCACAAAACCATGCCAATGTTGTACATTTTCTATGCCACAGAACATTGTTATCAAAAAAGACTCGGGCTTACAGATTACGTTTACGCTAATGTCACAAATGCATCATAGCAGTTGTCTTAATGCGTTGGCATCACACACGCACTATTGTAAGTTGTCTTATATGCATCCGCATCCCAAATGCACCTCTACAGTTGTTTCATGTGTATTAGCATCACATACGCATTTGTTGCAGATGTTCTATGTGTGTAAAACCATCATGGGATGCACAGTTGATGATGTGTTACACGTGTTAACACATATACAATGTTGTGGTTATTTTATATGTTAGCACCCCACATGCACTATCGCAGCTGGCTTGTGTGTGTTAGAACCATACATTTGCTGTTGCAGTTATTTTATATGTTAGCATCACAAATACCCTGTTGCAGTGGTCGTTCGGGGTCAACCTGTGGGAGTTGTTCACCCACGGCTGTTCACCCTACCCCGATGTCGACAACTTCAACATCAAGTCATATGTGTTGAGTGGCCGACACATGTCTCAACCACAGCACGCCCCGTATGACGTGTCAGTATGATCATGTGGACATTTCACCAGAGGCACCACTCACCATTTCACCGCTGCCACAACTTACATATGATGTGCAAATTCTGTACATCTTTATTTCATTTGGTAAACTCTTCTCAGTTTTGGCAAGAAATCTCTCAATTTCAGCTGCATACAATTATGGACAGTGTTTGCATTGAACATATGTATAGAAGCCCAATAATTTTCATTTTTGTTTGCACAATTAAAATTACGTAATAAGTCGTATACAACAATTGCATTGCCCAGTCAACCTGTCGTTTGTGCCACTCATGAACTGTTCTATTTGTATTTATAATCAAGTTACGGCAGTTGTTATATGATGAGTGACGCCACTGTCGGGGGGTGTGATGTCAGCCACACTGCTTACATGTTTTCTTAAAGTGCACAACACACAAACAATTGATTTAGACATCTTTTTTTCAAATATGATTGTTCTTCCTGGTCGTATGCTTAACCAAATATAGAATCATTAAGTCATTGTGAATCTGGATATATATGTATGTATGTATCTATTTATGTACGTATAAACAACTAGTTTCGCATCTAGTTCTATAGCTATCTTGACAATTGTTTTCGTTGTTAAGTGTAGTCGATGCTTCCCAATATATTGTGCCGTAAGAGGATGTTGTTCACGTCGTGTCGTCGGTTGCAGTTACGCGCTGATCTGTCGGTGTTGGGAGGACGACCCGGACAATCGACCGTTATTCGAGGAACTGTACGAAGAGCTGCGAGACATCATTGACAGGAGCACGGCCAACAATCACCACGAGTACCTGCAACTGGTTGATCTATAGATCACACCACTAGTACCTGCAGCTGACTGATCTCTAGACCGTCCACCACAAGTACATACAATTGGTTGATCTGTAGACCATCCACGACGGGTACCTGCAACTAGTTGATCTCCAGCCATCCACTACGAGTACCTGTAACTGGTTGATCTCTAGACCATCGACCACGAGTACCTATAACTGGTTGATGTCTAGACTATCGACCATGAGTACATGCAACTGCTTGATCTCTAGACTATCGACAACAAGTACCTATAACTGGTTGATCTCTAGACTATCGACTACGAGTACCTATAACTAGTTGATCTCTAGACCATTGACCACGAGTACATGCAACTGGTTGATCTCTAGACCAACCATTACGAGTACCTATAACTGGTTGATCTCTAGACCATCCACTACGAGTACCTATAACTGGTTGATCTCTAGACTATCGACAACGAGTACATGCAACTGGTTGATCTCTAGACTATCGACCACAGGTACATGCAACTGGTTGATCTCAAGACCTCATTTCACATGACTTACCAGAAGTACTTTTAGTTAGTTAACAATATTCAATATCATGTCGATTCTTGTGACCGAACGAAAATGACCTCTATTTCTGTGTATATATTAGTCAATATTTATGTGGATATAAATGCGATTCGAATGCAACACGTTGCAGTAATTGTACATAGACAATTGTACAGATTCTTCGTGTAGTTCCATGTGACAATTGGTTGTTGGCAGGCCATAAATCAGTTAAACCAATATGAAGCACCTGACTCTACACATGCTATACAGTGTTGCAGCAAAGTAAACGGACACATCTAGGCTCGTATTTTGTTTAATTGGACGATTTATTTGCGCTACGATGGGACAGTTGCCTGGCGGATGCTGCTGGATAACACACCCCGAAGAAATATCCAACGAATTGTAATCACTGAGCTGATTTATGAAGCAGTACTGAGTGATGAAACACTGTGAATCCTCCAAATAGTCGTGGTGCTGTCAGTAACTATTGACACTCCACGTTACAACTCCTTTGTCCGGTATGAGGAGAGTTTACCGAGATACACAAAAAGCTGTGGTTTGCAGCACCCTGGTATTGCAAATATAAATGGAGTAACGGGTAGTAGAGAAACAACATGTACTGACTAGCATACACAACCATGCTTTAGTATAGGGCCTTTTTGTTTTATTTCTACGGGCGCCAGTGTGAACACAACCATTGACATCGTTCGACTAGTGTTGTGAATTTGTAAAATGTTCATGATCAATCATTGGTTTATATTACCGACCAATCAGTTATCGATTATATGATGTAATATATCTTTGATAAATGGCACTGTTTCTATGTGTATCTCTGTAACAATATCTATCAATAAAAGATAAACAAAAAAGCTGTTTTATTTGCGATTACACAATTACGCAGTATGTACGTAGACTCGTCGGACCCAACTGATTGGCAGTGGTACTGCGTCGAGTAGACTCGCGTCCAGTTATATCGTTATTCTGTTCATTCCCTGGCACCTTGCGAACCGTCGACGGGAATCAAGAAAGTGACTTCAGTCCTTCCTTTCTATGTCCCACTTTGTTGACGTCTTTACTCACATAGTTAATATTACAATGGTTTTATTTAGCCAATAACTGTGAGAATAGGGCAGGATAGCCAATCGGAAGTCTTTTCAACGTGCTTTGGTAAACGCATATATTATGTAGGGTCCCAGGTAATAATATGTAGTCGCCATGCAGCAGACAATATTGCTATTCAACATACACATACGTGGGGCAGAGTCATCCCACCCTATAGGGGTGACTTTGGCCCAGCACAAGTCGTAGAATTCGAAACTCTCATGGAACAATTTTGCTGTCAACGTGGTGACCATCTAGAGATAGTCGGTCAGTTACTGGTAGCCACTTTGTTCTTGTTTTATCACTGAGGATACAAGTTTTCCAGAGCAATCTTTTAAAAATGGGCCAAAGCAACCCCGGTTTACATTAGCGGTAGTCTCTGGGTCGCTGCATCCTAATGTGACACTACATAACACAGACAGCTGCGCGAGAGCGTAAGACGGAAGCCCAATGCGGGAGCCTCCCGCCAAATGCGTAACACTTGGTACCCAGATAGCATTACTAGTTGGGACAATATTGGCAAAGAACGGCAGCCGTAGTATTGACATGCCATCCTTGGTTGTATGTTGGTAGTCATTGCATGGCGGGTAGCAGCATGGGATGCCAACTTTGGGCCGACGATGGTGTGCCAACATTAGACCAATATAACGATATACATTGAGTCAACATTGGCCCAATAATTGACCAGTTTTGGCATATGCAAATGTTGGTCCAGACTGGAGACCAATGACAGTTTCTTGAAGTCAGGGACCACAAAAAAAACTAGATGGAGAGATGAAATTGTGAAGTTTGCTGGCATGATATGGGTGAGAACAGCACATGACATAAGTAAATGGTGCCACCTTGGGGAGGCCTTCGCCATGCAGTGGGCTGACAATGGCCGAGATGATGATGATGAATGTTGGTCCAGTGCTGCGCCAAGCATCGGGTTTCATGGTTGGGCCAATATTGGCGCTGTGGACATCCCAATATTGACCCAATTGTGGTATGCCACCATTGGACCAATATAGCAGTATACATTGGGCCAACAATTGTAAATTGATTAATTAAAAAGAACGTCAATTCGATTGGTTACCCAAATATCGAGCAAACATCCGGGTATCAGTAGCAATGAAAAGAAAAGAACAACAAACGGTGACACCTCATCACGAGCCAGGAAAAACGAGGCCAGTCAGGAAACCACTTCCCGACTGTGGCGTTACTCGGCTAATCCAACTCTCGCTCGCCTTCGATGAGTCGCTGAGAAGAGTCTGACCTCGGAGACTTTGACTGTTAGTGATTCAATGTTCTGCAGGTGTTACCGTGAAGCGCCAGCAACCAATCAGTGTCACTGTCGAGATTCTACACTATTATAATATGTTGTATGATCTCTCGATTGCAACTGCATGCATACAATTATGGATAGTGTTTGCGTCTAGAAACACGATATAACGTTCGTTTTTGTTTGAAACAAACCCTTAGAAAAACCATATATTTATATAATTGTCATAGAATATTCAATAGGATTTGTACGGACATGGCTATATAATTTGTCGTTTCTACTGTTTTCTATTCAATAGTCTGCTTTGCTCTGTAGAATTCTATAAAATGATATACACATCTATAGAAAATTTAAATAGACATACACTATTTCTATAGAATCTATGGTGTTATATGTGGTTTTATATGTGGTGTTATATTTGGATTTCAATAGAATTCTAAAGAATTTTTTTTTAGATTTCTATGTTATTTATTAAGAGATATTACGTTACTCGATTAAGTACACAGTTGCAACGATGTAGCAAATGAGCTGTAAACAACAGTGACGTTACCCAGCCAACCAATCGGTTATATACCACTCCACCAGCTGTTCATTTTGAATTTATAATCAGAGGTCATATATAATTATTTGTTTTTTCATAGATGACTATATATGCTAACGTTTTTAGTCCTGTACGCAAAATAACAATTCACATTTTTATCACATCGGCACAGGTTGTATGTCATTTCACTGACCAGATGTAGAGTTTTTTTTTTATCAAAAGATGTTTTCTATGACTACATACACAGGAGATCCATCTACAGTTCCATATTCTGTTAATCAGCAACTAGGAATGTAATCATGTACACAGTGTGTGTCATAGTAGCCAACTGTGCCCTTTTCTATATTCAGAAACTATTTATTCGTATGCCATGAACCTGGAAGTGAAATATTGATCTTTTCCCATTAAGTTGTAGTTCACGGACCACAGTGAGAATGCATCCGCCATCCGGAAAAAGTGTCTGTGGTTAGTGCCCTAGCTGTAGCAGTGGTGATACGCTGAGTGGTGCCACTGTTGGGGAGTGTGGAAACTAAACATTTAATTTAACCTCTAGGTGGAGCCACTTCATGTGCACTTCCTGTCTGTCAGGGAAGTGGCTGTTTTTTGCTAACTTGCAGTTGCTAAGTTGTTCAAAAACTGAATAACGGATATGGGAAATGCAAGTAGCTCAAGCGACAGTGACGGTGAAATCAATGTGGAGAGCAAGGTTAGCTAGGATCACCCTTGTTACTACAGTTTAGCGTATTAAAGTAGGTTTACGGGGAGTCTACCACACACGAAGTTCTAGATTAGAAGCACCGCATAGCCTAAGCAAAGTCAATGACAATCGCCCTACAATTTTTTCTATCTGGCTGTTGCTGTAGTAGGGACGAAGATCTCGTTCATCAAAAGCTTAAGTATTTTCATGAAACGTGAAACCTTACAAAAATGCCATAAACAGAGCAAGAAACAAGTCTTTCGTGTCTGTATACATTCTTATATGTATATCACTAAAGTTACCTGACAATAACCATGTAAAAGTGTGAAATTATTACCTTTTTGTCAGAACGCATGTACTTGTCAACATTTGCATATAACCGGATGTTCTTGTGAGCGAGAATACAGAGCGGGAATCCCGTGGATCTGTATAAGGTTACGCTAAGAATTGCCATCTGCTGGCCATGGAGTTACATCATTAATCATGCCCCTATAAACTACTAACTTACTAACGGGTGTTTTATTTATGTCTGTGCTGCTGGCACACTCTGGCCTCATTCTACATGAAATCGCGTTTGATCATGTGACCCAAAGGCAACATCACGTGCACGGTATGGCGGCTAATTGTGAAATGTTTTCTATGTCACCAATAAAAGTACTCATAAGTAATTATTTGGAGCATATTTCTTCAGTTTCTTGACGCCCAATTGTCGGTTGTATTGTATGTCGCAGAATACACATGTGAAACGGTTAGTGCGCATTGGTTTTAAAACTTAAGTTATTAGTTCCGTAGCCATTTGGCTATGGAACTGCCAAAACCTCACTTTAGCAAATGCCGCTCTGGACTTTCGCCCCAAAGATGAAGAGTGGAGCGGACAATTTTGCCTACGCATAGCCATACACATAGTTAGGCAAAGTAAATCTCTGTACAATTTTGGCTTAGGCTATTTTCAGAGCATGCTCTGAAAATAAGGGCCGATTAGAGGCTTATTTTCAGAGCATGCTCTGAAAATAAGGGCCGATCAGAGGCTTATTTTCAGAGCATGCTCTGAAAATAAAAATGACAATGCAAGTCCAATGTAGATTAAAATAGACTAAAAAAAGGGCATTTTTAATTCATTAATCAATAAAAAAATCTGTCCAACATGCAAATTTCCTGCCCACTTCCATCGTGGACAAAATTGGCCGAGCTAATGAATGCACCCGCACGGGGGAATAGGAAATATTCCATCCTGCGTTTTGATTGGTTAAATCAGCTTCTGGTTTGCTCGGTAAATAGCCAGTGCGTACAATTTTTTCTGTCTGGCTGTTGCTGTTGTATAGGCGAAGGACCCGCTCGTCAAAAACGTACGCATTTTCGTGAAACCTTAGAAAAATGCCATAAACAGAGCAATAAACACATTACATGCCTGTATGCATTCTAATCTAATGTGTAGATCACTAAAGTTACCTGGCAATAACCATGTAAAAACGTGAAATTACTACCTTTTTGTCAGAACGTATGCATCTGCTGGCCATAGAGTTACATCATTACTCACCCCCCTATAAACTACTTACTAATTTACTAATGGGTGTTTTAGTTATGTCTGTGCTGCTGGCCCACTCTGGCCTCATTCTACACGAAATCGTGTTAGACCATGTGACCCAAAGGCAACATCACATGCACAGTATGGCGGCTATTTATGAAATCTTTTCTATGTGACCGATAAATGTACTCATAAATAATTATTTGGAGCACATTTCTTCTGTTTCTTGACGCCCAAGTGTTGGTTATATGTCACAGAATACACATATGAAACGGTTAGTGTGTATCAGTTTTAAAACTTAAGTTATTAGTTCTGTAGCTATTTGGCTACGGAAAGCCCAAATTGGTGCATACAAAATGCATGGCCTGGACTTCTGCCCCAAAGCTCAAGAGTGGGGCAGACGATTCTGCCTAAGACATAGTGTGTAAGTGAAACTGAAAGTGTCACTTTCAATGACTGACACTGACAGTGACAATCGCCCTCTCGTTCAACATTTCACAAACTCCGAACAGTTTCAGGTGACAACATTCACTGATCTCTACATGTCATAGCCTGCCTGTCGCACACAGAGATACCACGACAATAACCGACATATTTTCAATGCTATGTTCGGATTATGCACCCACAGGGTTGTTTGATTTAAATCATTGATTTAAATCACTCCAAAAAAATCACTGATTTATGATTTTTTTACTTCCGGTTTTTTTAATCGCTGATTTATATGAATTTAAGACAAATAATTGTTTACAAGCATCGAGATAAACAAAGTTTTGTATGTTTTTTAATACAAAACACAAAGTGCGCACACTTGTGTAGCTGTATTGTCACCAGATAGCCTGATAGTAAAATATTTTATGGCATTGTGTATGTTTGAGCTATTCCCTTTCTGAATGTAGTGAAGCCACACAAACTTGTCTTCCAGAGGAAGCATCTTTTCAACACAGAAGCCCTGAGTTAAAGTCCACTTATAGCTTGTGCTAGTTGTTAGCAATTCAGTATGTTGACTCAGTTGTTTAATACTGTACCAGTTTGTATTCTGGTTAGAGACCCTTAGAGAACACAGAGCCCTGGACAGGTGCTAATCCACCCTCTCAGCAAACAATAATTACCACTGCTACAGCCACAGACCCACAACATGCTTTCCTTTCCAAGACAGATTATGCAACTACAGGGGGTGAGGCCTTGTGGACATTGTCTAATGTCTTTATATAAGCAATAATCATGTACCCTCTGTTAAGACAAGAACCCAAATCGATTTGAATAGAACATATTTGAAAGAGTTTACAAATTTAAACATCTATATAAATATCTATATACCAGATTTAAAAAAAATCAAATAAATAAAAAAAATCAAATAAATCTGATTTAAATAAAAAAAAGCCGATTTTTTTATTATTTTTTTTATAAAAATCATGATTTTTTTCAACCCTGTGCACCCATCAATTGCATGATGCACCTGACAGCCCCCGGGCAATATGCATCATGGTCAATATGTATGTGTCAGACATGTATAGGTTCCTTGACATTCTCCTGCATATAATGTAAACGCAAACATGAAGAACCTCGAGCTTGAATATTTTTTTGATTCATTGCCATGTTAACAGCTCAGGTATGCTCAGCAGATACAGCCATGTCCAAAAGATGACCACTTGTTACAAAAATACCATGTGAGCCCCACAATTTACACCAGTATCATCATTAAAAGAACAACAGCTGAGATCTTATTTGTTATATTTGATTATTTTTTTATAAAATGGGAGAACAAGTAATCAAGACCTCCAGTGGAAATATTCAGTTTCTTACTTCTGCAATGATGATAGAGAACTGCACTGGGGAGAAATGAAATGACTCTTTAAAGTATTTTCATTTATAGCAATGTTTCTAAAACTGTTATGCCTGCCAACAAGCAGTTGTGTCCAACTCGTGTGTGTGTGTGTGTGTGCGTGCGTGCGTGCAAGTGCAGCACTACGCATGCACGTGAGGTTGGGAGGTATTTGGATGCAATAAGCTTCCATGCAAGTAGATAATTATAAATAATTATAATTATAAATAATTATTACAATGAATTTTATCATAGCAGAAAAAGGGGAAACATGTCATTTGCTTACAGTGACTGAAATGTTTGTTAAAGGGAAACAAGTCATGGTTTTGGGCACATACATAGATTTATAAGAGATACCAAGACAAACATTGGTAACTACAAGAACATTTTGATTTTATGGGCTGTGCAACACTTTCAGATAACCCTATGCCACGGGTGCTGTAGTCTGGCAATATTCACTCACCAAATGAAAATCTATTTGCAAACAGGTAATCCTGTGCATGCCAACAGGATATGGCCATGCTGTTTGCACAAATTCAACTTATGTAACACTTTCTGGCCTTTGTTTACTTACTAAACTAGTCAATTTCTGACATGTTAATATGTTATTTCGGTAGTGTATATTACTGAGTTCTGAGAACTGCACAGGCGGCATTGCACTTATCTGTCATGCTGATTAGCATCTCAGCATGGCAGCCCCCAATTAAGTGGAGACTTGACTGGAATATCCCACTTTGAGAACAAATGCCAAGAAAACCACTAACATGATATTCTTGATTGTAGTTGCAAATTATTAGTTTTTATTAACTCTTATGTGCATATCCCGAAAACCATGACATTTCAAGATTTGTTTCACTTTGAAAATACCCATGTTGGAAATTTATTTAGACATTTTCATATTTGGGATTTCCCATTGAGAAATCATAATCCATGCAATAAAATAGGTCTTCACAAATAGTACTAATACCATACATCATATGAGGAGAATTTGTGTAGGTATTTCCCACATGCATGTAAAAAATGAATGTGACAAAACAAGATATTTAAATTATAATTGACCCAACTCCTGATTGAGATAACTTACATTTATGTCATAAGTAAACTGTAACAGCAAATACCTTTGAACTTCAATGATTGACTGCAGCAGTATCCATGGCTTACTTCAGGACTCTGATCTGAACATGTTGCCTTGAACTCGGCAGTAAATACATTACTATAGCCCCTTGGTGATCTATGTATTGAATAGCAGCACGGTTGACCACTGACCATTGTTACACTGACTGCAGAAACTGTTGTTGCAGCAGTGGTCAGTGTTAGTAGACTTTAGTGGTGCATTATGTTCTCTTGAAGCCAGTCAATGCTATAGTGACTCTTGACTAGCTGGTGTTCCTACGGGGAAATCAACAGACTTGAGTTGTGAAATCTTATCATGCTCAATGTGCAAACAGAGAAGAAACCTGTATTGGTTAGTAGCATGAAATATCCAGTGGTTTTGTACTTATGTTTAAAGATAAATAGATTACAGAATTTGGATACACATATAGACGATACATTATTGCACTCTTGATAAGCCCGTGACTTCCTTGTCCACTTTCCATTTGGCAAACTTGGTAAATCTTGGTATACAAATTGGACAATTTTGTTGGAAGCTGGAGCATGACACCGGATGTCTGTGTTAGGTGAGTCTACTGGGCCGATACATTTTGCGTTTCATTGGCTTAGAAACTTGATCATTGTTGGCGATTTCTCTTCCTTGTAGGATGAAGATAACGATTCTGATGGGGATGTCGAATCAGGTATAACTTGTACACTTACATGTGTATTGTCTCTCACAATTTCTACACAAGCTAAGTCAAATATTGTGCTGTGACATTGTGCTGACATGAAATAACGATAACATGAAATTGTATAATCTATGCTATCTATAGTCATTGCATTGGTGGCCAACTAATGGTGAGCAGGTAGGAGCTTAGTGATTAGTTTGTCTGTAGGTAAGTTGTATGCCTGTCATAAAAATTAATTTCAATTTAGCTAAGCTACAGATCAATTTTAAAGTCAAACTTATTAAAAAATACCATAAACAGGACAATTATGCTGACTTCAGTTAACATTGTGAGCATGATTATATGTCACTGTGCTAACGTGCAGTAATGGTATGATGTGCTGATATGTCATAGTCAATTAGTGGTGATATGATGTGCTGACGTGAGATAGTGATGATATAATGTGGTGATAGGAGATAGTGATAATATGATGTGCTGAAATGAAAATGATAATAATGATGTGCTGATGTCATATAGTGATAATATGATGTTGTGCTGGCATGATATAGTGATAATATCACAACGTGCTGACATGAGAATGATACTATGACTTTGTGCTGACATGAGATAACAATGATATATGATATTGTGCTGACATCAGTCAGAGATACTGATGATATGACGTTGTGCTATAAACAGGACAATTATGCTGACTTGAGATAATGTTAATATTGTGAGCATGATTATATGTCACTGTGCTAATACGACAGTAATGGTATGATGTGCTGATATGTGCTGACGTGAGATAGTGATGATATAATGTGCTGACAGGAGATAATGATAATATGATGTGGTGACATGAGATACTGATAATAATGATGTGCTGACAAGAGATAGTGATAATATGATGTGCTGACATGAGAATGATAATATGATGTGCTGACGTGATAATATGATGTGCTGGCTTGATACAGTGATAATATCACATTGTGCTGACATGAAAGTGATACTATGACATTGTGCTGACATGAGATAACAATGATTTGTACTGACATCAGTCAGAGGTACTGATGATATGATGATGTGCTGTGACATTGTGCTGACATGAAATAAAGATGACATGACATTGTCTAATCTATGCAGTAGGTAACAATGATGTGTCTTGCAGAGAAAGATTCAGTGCCAAGTTTTGACCTTGGGGCGTTGTTTGAACACACATCTCTTCGCAGCGCTGCAACAAAGGTCATGTATGTAGACTTGCTATATTGTCATTGCGCATGGACTCTAGTAATATTAACATATTGCAGTCATCCTAGTGGATAGTTTTAGTTGTGGCAATGCACATCATGCCACTTAAAAAAATGTATTATAATTACATCACTTCAACAAAATCAATTAAAGTTACAGTGCTAAAGAATAAAATTAATGTTTCCTAGGTTGAGTACTACTATATTGTTTTATAAAAAAAAATTATGTGTACCATTACTGATCCTTTTAAAATTGGGTTTTCAGTTTGTGCCAGAATATGTGCATTGTTGCTGTCTGGGTTGGGTTTAGTTGTAATTGTCAATTACAATGGTCAGTTACAATTGGAATTCCATTGCAATTACAGCCACACATAAAAGTTCAATCACAACTACAATTACAGTGTTGTAAAAACATCAGTTCTAATTACATTCACACTGTAATTGTAAGTCATTACCAGGGTTGACTGAATTACTTTAATTTTGTACTTGAGTAAAAGTTAAAATAATTCACCTAAAAACTACTTGAGTAAAAGTAAAAGTGCTTTGTAAAAAACTACTTGAGTAAAAAGTAAAAGTGCTTTGTAAAAAAGTTCTTGAGTAAAAAGTAAAACTACTTTTCAAAAGTACTTGAAGTAAATGTAGAAGTAAAAGTACAACACATAGACATAACAACAAAATCATGAGTAATATTATATAAATTACACAGCTTGCATCTGGCAACTGTTCTGCAACCACTCTTCCTATAACAAAGTGTTACCAGCCAGCCTTAGCTGGTCAATTGGTCTGCCACCATTGAACATAGTGCTCACTTGGATGTTTTGAAAATTACATTATCATTAATGAGAGCTCACAACATGTCAGTTAAATACAGAACTAAATTAATGATAAAGCGCAACCTGTCTTTTTATCGACCAGTTCCACTGTGGTATGGGAGGAGGTAGATTGTGGAACAGGATATGTACAAGCAGGTGTGATTGTCTGAATAGCTACAAGGTCAGTCCAGTACTAGTAGTAGCCTCTCAGGGAAACTGATTAAAAGTAATACAACCTAGCACTGCACATAGTAAAATTAACAAAGACATTTGATGCCTAGCTGATGAAGCCACCTGGCTTGTGAACCCCCACCTTCTCATGTGTTCTCATACATGTCTTATCAGCTCACACAAACATTGAAACAACTCACTTTAGCAGCTAGATAGGTTTGTTGCCTGGTATAATCTGGTCTGTAACACTATCCCTGATATTATGGGTCAGCTTGAATAAACCATGGATGAATTTAATGAAAATATATTGCGAAGTAAATAAAAGTAATAAAGTTAAAAGTCTCGTTACTTTAGATAAAACTACTTCGTTACAAGTAAAATTATTTAGTCAGAATTCTACTTCGTTACATGCCAATTACTTGAAATAAATACTCAAATATTGTAACGAAGTACTTTTACTTCGTTACATGCCAACCCTGGTCATTACAAATTACATAATTACATTTAAACCCATCCATGGTGCAATACAGTGCCCCTATATTGTCAGTCTTAAATTTAAGAAATTGATTCATGGTAATTTGTAATTTCATCTTATTTCCCCATTAATTATATACCTTATTCATTATTTCCTGTTCATAACATCTTGGAGTAGTGTAAATGTTTTGCATTGATCCTGTTGGACTATATACTTATCTTCATTAATTGCTGTCGTAGCAGCGATGATGTTCCCGAGAGCGTCATTCACCAGCATCACACCCAGTTGGTGCGATGGCTCCGGGAACGCCAGGCTCGCAATGAGGTAAGTCTGCCCTAACTGCTAATGAAATAAGTGCCAAATTTATTATTGTGTATAGTATTAATAACTCATAGCAAATCAATGAATTCAACATAAAACAAGTTTGAAATTAATAATTTAAGTGGCAGTGTTGTTAATTAAGTTCGATGGGCTGTTTTAGCAGCATAAAACTAATAGTTCTTATCCAATGAGCAGTCATCATCTTTACAAAACATGTCTTTCTAAATATGTGATCAAAAGATGGCAACCATCAATAATATTAGGGAATTTCTAATCAGATGTACAAATTGTACACCAACATTAATTATGTTACTGTTTAGGCCATGTCGTGCTTAGAACCCCATCCTTCAAGTAGCTAATGTTGTAACCAACGTGTGCCTCATTTCCAATCCTTAAACATTGTCACCCGTGATCAGTTACATATTTATGAGGGGCCATTGGTCCCCCTTTGGCTTGTGCTGATTTTTTCATATAACCTGTTGCGCCACTATGTGATAGCATGGTAAACTAATGGGTGACCAAGCTTTGCCCCCCTTGGCCTCACCCCTTGGCCTCAACCCTTTGCGTCCCCCTTTACAAGATCCTGGATACGCCACTGCCCATGGTCAGGGTTGTTTGATATAATTTATAAATCATTTGATTTAAATCACTCCAAAAACATCATTGATTTATGATTTTTTTTACTTACGATTTTTTTAATCGCTGATTTATATGAATTTAATGCAAATAATTGTTTACAAGCATCGAGATCAACAAAGTTTTGTGTGATTTTTTAATACAAAAGCACAAAGTGTGCACACTTGTGTAGCTGTATTGACACCAGATAGCCTGATAGTAAAATATTTTATGACCATTGTGTATACCAGATTTTAAAAAATCAGATAAATAAAAAAAAATCAAACAAATAAAAAAATCCGATTTAAATAAAAAAATCATTATTTTTTAACCCTGCCCATGGTTCATTTTAGGACACCCAAACCAACATTTTTTTTCTGTTCTTAATATAGCGCTAATGTAATATCTATGAAAATCTCTATGATGCTAGATTGATTTTTAGTGCACATTTCATGCAAAATCAATCCCTTTAAAAGTGTTAAGTCAGCTGTAGGAATGTGTACATAATTGCTAAATGTTTGTGAGGACAAAATGCTACCTTGCTTAGCATTTGTAAATATTATGGAATGTTTTCCTGTAGATCTGATCTATCTCATTAGTTGTGTCTCTAATCTGTGTGTGTCCGTGCTTTCAGGATGTCATTACTTTGTCCCAGTTCTGCAACTCCCTAGCAGACTCGTGGGATGGCCGAGATGCTTGTATACAGGTAAGCCCATTGCAAATATTCTGGCCACAAAGATTTCCAACAAACAACAGTTGCAACAAACTAGTATGAATGTCTTGCTCACTACAATACGGTGGAGATGGTTTGGCCATATTTGTAATAGGAGGATCAAAATAATTATATTAAAAACAGCTTTGAGAAGGATACCCGAACGATAATGAAAACGTGGATGACCAAAACAACATGGACGTGAACAGTTGAGAATGAACAAAGAGAAATGCGCCTCAGCTGGGGCCAGGCTGCCAAATAAGCTGCTGACTGACAGAAGTGGAGAAGTCTTGTTTCTGCCTTTTGTTCCATGTGGCACAAATTTTATTAATGTAATGTTCACATAATAATGTGAATAACGACCTTGTCATTGGCAGGCGTTTCAGCAGTTTGACAGTGAGGGAGATGGGACGGCTGATGTCGGGGTGATGCTTGAAGCTCTGAGAATGTCTGACAAGATGAACACGTACAAGGAACTGGATTATGTAGTGAGAACCCTGCAAGCCTGCCCTCTCACGCCAGGTGGGTGTTCGTTGACCTGGCCGTGCTTTTGCATCAGGTAAAATAATTGTATGCACAGGAGACCGCCATCAGTGGAGCAGTGTTCAGTGTGACAGTTTTAAATCAGTGGTGCTTGAACGCAATCAAAAGAAATTTAAGAAAAAGAAGTGTTTTTTATTTAGTAAACTGGATTATTTGTAATGAATGCAAGAAGAGGGAGGTGAATTTCCACTGGGATGCGACAAGTTCAAAAAAACATTTAAAATGGTAAAACCCAAGAACTCATATAGATTGTGTAAAGGGCATGAGACAACAAAAATATAGGGAGGTTTGGAGGGACTATAAGCCCGTTAGGATGGGGGAACATTGCAGGGAGAAATGCCCACCAGTGTGTGTTAAAAACTACAGTTGTGGTTCTCCTTGCACATGTATACATTCGCGAATAGATTACAGAAAAAATGCAGAAAGATTCTGGACACGGTTGGGGTTAACATGAGAGCTCAACTCTAATTCAGCAATACTGGATATAATATCGTGTGGAACAAAACTATAAACTTGATAGGTCACTTGTCGTCATCACATTACATTTGTGTGACTGTTTCAGGATTTATTGATGTATACAATGACGAGAAAGTGTCAGTAGGCGAACACGGAGCCAGAATACTGCAGGTATACATGTCAACGTGCCATTCAATTTATTAATTGATAATAATAATAAATTTATTGATGTGCAACTGACATTGTTTCAGTGAATGTGGTTATTTTGTTGGTTTTGTGAATATGTTCCATTGTGTCATATATGTCAACATAATTGGGACAAATACACATTGACTGATCCTGATATATCTAGCAAATGAAATATCCACATAACGTGGACATATACACAGATCAAGTAAAGTAAAACTGTGAAGTTGGAAAAGTTCACGGATTTGCAGGGAGACTGTTTGCAGAGATTTAATTTCATGGATTTACTCTGTTAAAACCTAACACGAACTGGAATGATGTTATACATTCAATGGAAGCGTTTTTGCAATTTTGTAGAAAACATGAAAATCACAAACTTTTAACGCTCATGAACATTTCCACGTGTACAGTTACATGGGTATTCAGTGAGAATGCTGTGACACGTGAACTGACGTTATCATGCGTTGTTGTAGTTTCTGCTGCGAAACAGAGCCCCAAGCAACATGTTGCCGTTTCCTGTTCTAAACAGCTTCAACAACACAATGCAGATGAGACTGTCTGCTCTCAAGAGTCACTTCAGTCAACTCAAGGAAACGGGTATGACAAACGTTGTTCACATCCCTGCAATCCTTCCTGTATGCTTCTTTATTTTGTTAATCTTAAGATTTTTTAGCATTTTCCAGTGATGTATGTAAAGCAGACTTAACATCCTAGAAGTATTGAATCAATATAAAGCCTGTATCCTTCAGAACCTGAATCATATTTCGCTTTCAAATTTGTTAACTGAAAATGGTGTTTATAAACATTTAAGTGACCAGTTAATTTGTTGACCCGTTGATAATTTTGAGAATTCAGAATTTCTCTACATTTTGTTATGTGTTACTCAAATGTCGTTTTGATATTCCATGGTCCAGGCAGGGGTGAAGTGTAAAATGCTTTGAAAGATCCAAAGAACCGGGTATGATGCTGTATAAGAAGCTACCATTTTTATGTGCTCAGCATAGATTATCTTTGTTGTGGTGTCTAATAACGTATGGCTTTCAGGAATAATTTTCTCTTATCACAGATTCTAAAAGTAGCAGCTGCCTGATAAGCGTGAAGATTTAGTTCAGGAATTACTGTACAGACGACTTGTGTAGTCTTCTCCTTTGTCTTATTTCAGCAAATACACAACAGGAGGAGTCAGCGTTGGTGAGTGGGGAGGAGATGCAGCCAATCACAAAGTGCTTCAGTTCACTGGAAGTGTCAACCAACCGTGGTGATGCAAACAGGTATGTGATTGGTTTATTGCATAACTGTTTGCAAACAAGTCTGATTGGTTTATTGCCTAACTGTTGCAAACTGGTCTGTGATTGTTTTTTGCATAACAGTTGCAAACAGGTTTGTCATTGGTTTATTGCATGACTGTTGCAAACAGGTCTGTGATTGGTTTATTGCATGACTGTTGCAAACAGGTCTGTGATTGGTTTATTGCATAATTGTTGCAAACAGGTCTGTGATTGTTTTTTGCATAACTGTTGCAAACAGGTTTGTCATTGGTTTATTGCATGACTGTTGCAAACAGGTCTGTGATTGGTTTATTGCATGACTGTTGCAAACAGGTCTGTGATTGGTTTATTGCATAATTGTTGCAAACAGGTTTGTCATTGGTTTATTGCATGACTGTTGCAAACAGGTCTGTGATTGGTTTATTGCATAATTGTTGCAAACAGGTTTGTCATTGGTTTATTGCATGACTGTTGCAAACAGGTCTGTGCTTCGTGAAAATGTTCATAAAGTTTGTACAGAATAATGAAGTAACATTTTCTTCTAATTACAACTATTGATATTTTTTATTTTTATAAAACATTGAATAAATTTATCTTGGCTTCTCATTTGGAATATAGAAAACCTTGGTAATGTACTATATATAAACCTATTAAGGATTGCACAACTATGTTACATAATAGTATTTCATTATTAAGTATCATTCATTGGTGGTCAATGTTATTTCTTGACTATTTATTTTGCTATGTCAAGAAAAACTGCAGATGTGTCTTGGCCTGGGCAAATTACTTGAAATTCCAACTTGTACTACATAATTTGTATTAGTCCTGACCACCCAGTGTCAGGTTAGAACCTAATTTTGTCATATCCAAGTATCATGTGGCAAAACATGACCAAATGCTGCATGCTCTACTTCCTCTAGTCTTGTCTTGAGTGTAATACTTTACAGTTTGATAATGCAGCACAGCACAAATACACAAAGGGTTTGATTTATTTGTTGAAAATCCCCCCCCACAATAGACTACTGAGTAGACATGTCCTGTCATGACTAGTGCATCGTCTCCAGCTAATAGCTAACAGATGTTTTCTTTCGTTGGTAACAGACTCACCAACACCGACTTCTCATCATACTGGCAGTCGAATGGCTCGGCTCGATCTCATTGGATAAGGTCAGCAGCAGTCTACGGCTTTATAGCACCCATGTTAGATATAACACAGTAACAACACAGCTCAGAATTACTGAGATTTCAATTAATACTTATAATTTTAGGCATTTGTGCATATCAAAAAGTAAAACATAAAAATACGTTTTTGAACCCCACCCAGAACTACTTTCTGAATTGTATAATCTTATATCTTATCAACATTTCTCCCAAATTCTGTGAAGTGGAACTCGTTATATTCAGCCACTAGGAAGTATTGTCTGCTAGCTTGTCATAAATGTACTTGTCGCAGACTCCGCATCAAGAACAACGTGGTCATCCGCCAGTTGTGTGTAGGCGTGGCTGCGTCTGACCAGAGCTACATGCCACAGTTTATCACGATCTCCGTGGGCAAGAACTGTCGCAGTCAGAGGGAGGTGAAGGAGATCAGGATACCCAGGTAGGAGACATCACTGGCTCCCTCCAGTCTCTGTCTGCAGTCTTTGTACCTTCATCAAATCACATTTGATTAATTTTTTTATTTTGTGGTTAATGTATGGCTACATTTCCCCCATTGGACATAGGGACATACGGCCACTCAGTAGTTATCTAGAGACAGGGTAGCATTTTCTCTGTTTGTTTTCCTTTTTTGATGACATTCAGGTAGTAATATCCCTATGGTAAGATGTTTATCATTGCATTATAATAAAGAGACCTTTTAGCAACAAAATTACGCAGCATTCATATTTTTATGACATTTATTAGAAAGTTATGATTTTTCAAACCCGTCGCTACATTCACTGGCCGGTCATAGGGTTAACATCATCTCTGTAGGTGTGTGTGTGAGCGTGTGTCTGCATATGTACGTGTGTCTGCATACGTGCGTGCATGCATACCAGTTAACATTGGTTGCCAAAATAAAAATCATAAACATGACGATTCCTATGTGGTTATTAAGTTCAGAAATGGTGTCCCAAAATAATATTCTTAACTCCCTTGAAAATATCCAGCCAATATTCTCATTTAACCAGTCAAAATGGAATAACTGAGAACTTTGTTTTGTGGTTTGCCAATGACCATATGTACGATAATTTGGTTTCAAATCTCATTTTTTACCTCACCTAAAACCAATTATTGACATAAAATAGTTACACTATTACCACTGATAAGATGATTTTAAAATATAAACAGTGCAGAGTAATGATAAACCCTAACCCTAATATCAAAAGTCAGCTGGATATCTCTAGTCAGTTGCTAGTTATCGGTCAGCAATGGAAGTTGTTTTCCCTTGACTCAGTCTATGGAAGTGTCTCATTGTAAGAAATGGTGATGCCACCTAGTGATAACTAGTTGTGTCTAATCTAAACTAGGTACTTTTCTGTTACTAACATGCCTAGATTATGCTTCACAGTGATGTAATACAATATCGATGGAATGTTTGTAAAGGGAAAAATCCATGTTGTCTGAAACACATGTGATCTTATGTTTAATCAGCTTCAGTTTGTTTCAGTCACTACACAGGAGACATTGTACTGTTCGAAAATGCCAAGATGTATTACCCAGGTGAGATGTGGATTTAGTACTCTGGTGGCTGACTAAAATCTCTTACCTATTCAAGAGCATGGAAATAATCAATTCATAGGCATATTATGTTTTGATTTTTTTTTAAATCCAATAATGCAATTACTGTAAGTTTGTATATATTTTGTATGTTAAAAAGCAACGACTTACGGCCCAAGTTGTACCCAATTTTTCTGAACCAACTGGGATGGCTGCAACCCGGGTTTGAAGACTGCACACAATACTAATTCAGCCCCTGTGCTAGTAACTGTATGTTATACTATACTATACACTTATTGACCAATGTTGGGTTTTATGCACTCGTTGCTTCAGAATGTTGCACTGAGCGAGCTTGCTAGCCCCATGAAACATTCTGAAGCAGCGAGTGCATAAAGACCAGTACTGTTCCATAAGGTATTTCAATGCATTTAAAAACCACTAAATTAGTTATTTACTAGCTATTCTCAAGAACAATCGGTGCCCGCCATTTTAATTAATTCTTCAGTGTTCTTCATGGCACCGTATATCACCCTAGGCAGCACATTATCAGTAGCAATTACCCTGTCTATGTAACACTTGTATAATATTATTAAGTCTTGCTTACGATAAACTTGTGTTCCTCCAGTGGTGCAGATCAACATCAAGAGATGTCACAGCGATGGGTGTGACACGAGGATACACAGTGTCAAGACAATAGGCTACAGGTATGTCTCAACTGCAACTGTCACTTTATGAACGATGCAAATATTCCAAATTCTAGTGTGGTTGACCCCATTCATTTCTGGAGAAAACTGGTTTTCATTGTCTCTTCTGACCGACCATGGCGAATACTAATAGACAATATTCACAACACATACGACACCTATTGGCTAAGAATAAAACTACACCTGTCCATTTCCAGTTGCTCAATTCATAATGTACACATTTGTTTTACAACATATCTAGTTTTGTTGAAACAAAAATTAAGAAACTGTTGTCAGGAGAAATCAGAGTTGATCATTTATGGGTTCAATGATGTTATATAATATACACTATATAAATTCTAGCATACCTATTGGCTAAGAATAAAACTACAACTGATATCGTCTGTTGTACATTTCTAGTTGCCCAATTCATAATGTACACATTTGTTTTACAACATATCTAGTTTTATTGAGAAAAAAATTAAGAAACTGTTGTCAGAAGAAATCAGAGTTGACTATTTATTGGTTTAATGATGTTATATAATATACACTATATAAATTCTAGCATCTTGACTGCCAAATGTGTTTTATCAAGCCAAACTTTCTAAAAATAATTTTGCCGTTATACTTTATACTATATAACGTGATTTTACGATAAAACGATCACACTTTAAATCTTTAATGGCGAGCAGGTTGTGTGTTTTGTGCATGTCAAGAATGGTGCACCCTGGGATATTCTGGGGTATGTCGGCACGTTTCATTGTTGCAACAATGGTGTGAAAAGTGATTTTTTTAAATTCCTAGTCTTAATGAAATTGTATACACTATGTGCAAGGTTATGTATAAATAACATACAGTAGAAACCCCTCGGAAATGACCACCCCTTGAAAACAGACATTGTACGTTATACAGAGCCTGTTTTTCCTAGATCTGCACATCTGTAATTCAGCTTTATCTCAGTTACTTGGGTGGGACAATTTATAGAAGTTCTACTGTGCTAAATACAGTTAATACAAAAACACTGAGCTATATGCTATTTGATGTTGGTACAGGATAGTGAAGGAGTCAGGAGTGAGTGTGATGGATGCATCAGCCAGTTGGTATCTGCAAGTGTTGGCTGCTACGACATCTGCTTGCATCCCCACCGCTCCACAACTGAGAGAGGTCATCATTGCACATACTCTGTGAGTAACGGGCCGTTCACAGATGTTGACATTTACCTATTAGAACAAAATGTACTCATTCTCATACCCCTCGCCGACTCGACGGACGAACATGACGAGCATACACCCCCTTTTTTAATCAGCATGATCCATAATTATTGTAATTTGACCAGTGTGGAACAACTAAGAAGTGTCACCATCTGGTGTTAAACAGTTGGCACCACTTTTCAGTTGTTCTAAAGTTTTCATCAAATGACACCACTAGTGCTAAGTAGTTACCTTAATGTCTAGAGAAACAAATTTGGGTGTATGTTTATAAGAACAGATTCCTAGACATTTTTTCATGGCTGAATTATTTTTCGAGTGTACCATACGTTTATTAGGAACAACTCCATGGTGTCATATTGATAACTTTTTCCACGAAGTTGTGAATTTCCAAGATGCCAAACTGTGTTACAGTGCCTCACCGTGACTGGTTATACTGGTTCCATAATAGTCCACTGTGTGGTGCTGCACGATGCAATGATTGTCATATTTTGCATGCGACCGACATAAAAAATTTGTATGCGGGCCTTGACCCTCCCTCCCCTCCCCTTGGTATGCTTTGTATGAATTGGTAAGTATCAATAATTGTGAAAGATCCCTAATGTACCATTTTAAAACTATCCTATTGAGAAGCTTACTATTTTATAAAATCCTTAATGTGTGTATCTCAATTGACATCATCTTTCTTGTTTTAAAAGTAATTTAGATGTGACCATTTTGAAATTATTGCAAACAGTTACAGTTCCAGAAGTGAGAATAATACCTTATGCAGTTACACAGAATACATTTTGTTTTTGATAAAATGAGAATGTGTCATTGTGCCCTGGCAACGTGTGTTGACCTCTAACATTGATATATGTCTGTACAGGGCCTTGAAAGTCTTGAAAAGCCTTGAATTTAATTTGTCCTAATTCAAGGCCTTGAAAAGCCTTGATTTAATTTTTTATTTAAGTGTTATTTCAGAGCAGTTGTAGTCTACATCATGATCAGCAGCGTAAAAGTAACTTCTTAGCTCATGGGGAAAAACACACTGATAGTATGAAGTGACAAAACGACGACTCTGTTACCGTCACTTTTTGGGAATGCTGTCATTTGTCTGCTAATATCAGTTGTTTTGTGCAAACATGTACCATAATAAACTATGAAATGGAGGCTTGATTTTTGTCAGTAGCCTGTATATGTGTCCATGTTTGTCTTTACAGCGAAGCCCTAAAGCACATGGCACCATTGTCCCTGTCACCGTCCAGTGGGGAAAACCCGTTGTTTCTCACTCCTCACGTGCTGCGTCAAATGGACACCTTTCTCCGAACCATCTCTGTGTAAGTCTCATTTATTATTGTTGTTTCAACGTGATTGGCTAATTTAAAAATAGCATTTTTAAAGGGGAGGCATGGTAGAATGAGTTGTTGGGCGGTTTCGGCCAGTCTGGGAAAGGGTTAAAGTGTGCCAGTCTGGGTATTTTCTTGGTGTGGGGTCAGTCATTTTAATTTCTGAAATATTATCCCATTAAACCTTCAGCATCAAACTGATCATGGCTAAGATGTAACCACCATTAAAGAAAACCTGAAATGTTATTTTTAATGTCATGATGCACTATTCAGGAGCTTCCACCTCCAGTCACGTTGACACTGTATAAATTATGTTGTCTCTGGTTTGCTAGGGATGCCAATGAGCGTCATAAGGCGGACGGACTGCGCATGTTGTTGGCATTCAACCTGGCTCGTGGCCACACTGCTGGTCTACTGCAGACACTGCACTGGCTGCAAGGTGTGTTCCTTTGTGTACTCCACATGTGGTAGTGGCAGTAGTGGTAGTAGTAGTGGCAGTAGTGGTAGTATTAGTGGCAGTAGTGGCAGTAGTGGTAGTAGTAGTGGCAGTAGTGGTAGTAGTAGTGGCGGTAGTGGTAGTAGTAGTGACAGTAGTGGTAGTATTAGTGGCAGTAGTGGCAGTAGTGGTAGTAGTAGTGGCAGTAGTGGTAGTAGTAGTGGCAGTAGTGGTAGTAGTAGTGGCAGTAGTGGTAGTAGTAGTGGCAGTAGTGGTAGTAGTAGTGGCAGTAGTGGTAGTAGTAGTGACAGTAGTGGTAGTAGTAGTGGCAGTAGTGGTAGTAGTAGTGGCAGTAGTGGTAGTAGTAGTGACAGTAGTGGTAGTAGTAGTGACAGTAGTGGTAGTAGTAGTGACAGTAGTGGTAGTAGTAGTGACAGTAGTGGTAGTAGTAGTGGCAGTAGTGGTAGTAGTAGTGGCAGTAGTGGTAGTAGTAGTGACAGTAGTGGTAGTAGTAGTGGCAGTAGTGGTAGTAGTAGTGGCAGTAGTGGTAGTAGTAGTGGCAGTAGTGGTAGTAGTAGTGACAGTAGTGGTAGTAGTAGTGACAGTAGTGGTAGTAGTAGTGGCAGTAGTGGTAGTAGTAGTGGCAGTAGTGGTAGTAGTAGTGGCAGTAGTGGTAGTAGTAGTGGCAGTAGTGGTAGTAGTAGTGGCAGTAGTGGTAGTAGTAGTGGCAGTAGTGGTAGTAGTAGTGGCAGTAGTGGTAGTAGTAGTGGCAGTAGTGGTAGTAGTAGTGACAGTAGTGGTAGTAGTAGTGGCAGTAGTGGTAGTATTAGTGGCAGTAGTGGTAGTAGTAGTGGCAGTAGTGGTAGTAGTAGTGGCAGTAGTGGTAGTAGTAGTGGCAGTAGTGGTAGTAGTAGTGACAGTAGTGGTAGTAGTAGTGACAGTAGTGGTAGTAGTAGTTGCAGTAGTGGTAGTAGTAGTTGCAGTAGTGGTAATAGTAGCAGTGGTAGTAGTGGTAGGGAGGGAGAGGGGAGGGGAGAGAGGAAAGAGAGAGAGAAAGCTTTTAATACCACAATCTTGTAATTGAACAAACAAACCAGCTACAAATTTATCACAGGTGCCAAAAAATTGTATTTCAAAATGTCATACTTGTACATAAGCATAATGTTAAAGGCACGAAGTATGATTGTTTTTATCATAAAATAATGGTTTTAGGGTAAATTATACCTATTCTCAGATGCATTTTAATGGAGCACATAAAAAATTTCTAATTTGAGTTATCTGTCTGTGAATATCCACCTTTCCATTCAGTTCAACAGCTGCCAACCATTTCCAATACCTGTGGACAAAGTTTATCCGGGCCATTATGGGTATATAAAAAAGTTAACACCCATAAAATTGTGAATTATTTATTTATTTTATTCCATCTATTTTAAAATATACTATATTCTGTAGAGTGTTTGTATCTACCGCTGTATTTAACAATATATTGTGTTCTAGAGAGCCGGTGCATGGAGCTTGAAGCTGCTTCACTACTGAAGAATCTGGACACAGTGAGAGACTCGTGGCTGAAGAAACAAGGTAAGGGTCATTTTATTTGTCGTGGAGAGGTACAGAGACCTCCCCGAGACAAATAGAACAGTGCAGAGTGGCTCTTTGGGTCTCTTCGGTCTCTCCTGCAGGGCACGTCGCATGTGGAGAAAATCGGTGACATGACCAAAATAAAGCAAAGTATTTTAATTACTACTATATGAATTACATTACAAATGTGTATATCACGTTTGTGTGGTACACACAATTAGCACAGATTAGGCGTGCGGTAATATCGATGTTCATCTCTCTGAAGTCTGTTCTATTTGTACTTCTCCGGATTCTCATATTCCGCATATCAGCGATCAGATGAATAGAATAGTGTGTTGTGTTGAAATAAACGAAGGATTGGGTTGTAGTGTTGCAAGTATTCACCAGAAGGCAGCACCATGTCTTGCAATGAATGAGTCTGAATTAAGGAGTCGTTATTTATTTTAACAAACAATTGAAACAGTAATGTCATTACTATATTACATAACCGGTCTTATCCACCAACTAAGGTGTGAAATCGACGAGGATGTTGTAACAAGTAAAATATGGTAAAAAGGACAAGAAGAAGTGTTATGCTGCTTGCCCTTTTACGAATAAGACTAGATAATACTAAATCATTAGAATATACAATTGTATCCATTTGTCACACTTCAAATCAGAGTACATCAAAAAAATTTTCATGTCTATTTATGGCAGTCATCCCCCAGGCATTACGCCTTAGGAAGCCATGAAGGCTTATATGGCCAGTGCTTAAACCTGGTTTCTGTAGTGCGAAGCAACTTAGAGTGCAGTTATACTGACTCTCCTGGACGGGACACTAGTCCATCGCAGGTACCTTCCAAACAGTGTTTGTACTCATTTGCAGCTGAGTAGACTGAGGCAAAGTAGGGTAAACGAAATTGCCTAAGCTTCGAAAACGAACCGTGACCAGTGTGGGTCTTGAACTCACAACCCTCAAATTTAAAGTCCAACATCTTAACCACTAGGCCACGGCTGCCCCCCCATTTATGACAGGCTGAACAAAAATGATGTCAGGCATATTGGTAAATTGATTTGTACAATTTGTACATTCAATATAACGAAAACCACATCAAATTTACCTTGAAATTACTATTAGATCTCTTTGCACCACAAAGTAACCTTAACATTTTTTTCTGTAACATTTAACATGTGTTGCTTAATTGTTACCCCACACTTCAGCATAATACACAATATAAAGCAAAACTGATAATAGTTTGAAATATGCATACCACACCTGTCAATGTAATCCAACCTATTTGCACCACAAAGTAACCTTAAAAATTGTTTTCTGTAACATTTAACATGTGTTGCTTAATTGTTACCCCACACTTCAGCATAGTACACAATATAAAGCAAAACAGATAATAGCATGGCATATGTCAATCAAGAAGCTGGTTCTGTACATAATAACACAACACTTTGAATGTTTATATTTCAATAAATAAATGTGATTTCTCCAAGTTAACTTCTTCTGCCTTAAAGAAACACTTACCAATAAATGAAAATACATAAACATTTAGTGACTTCATCTCTATCACTTTTTATCTTCTTTGTTTGTCTTCGTAGCAATACAGAGAGATTAAGATGCAACGTTACAATTCTGGTGTGTCTAAAATGAGTTGTTTCCATCAAATATAAGAATTAGTCATTGCTAGGGAATGTTAGGAAATAAGTCAGTGGGAAATTCCAGTCTTCAGTTGAGATCACAATTCAGATTTATCTTTAATTTTTGTTTACTTAATCACAGGCATAGCCTTTAAGACTATAGATAATCATCATACATAGCCTTTAAGACTATAGATAGTCATCATACATAGCCTTTAAGACTATAGATAATCATCATACATAAACATTTTGTGACTTCAACTCACCAGCGTGTTACTTTTTATCTTCTTTGTTTGTCTCCATAGTGATACGGAGATATTGAGATGCAACATTACAGAGATACACAAAAATTCTAGTATGTCTAAAATGTGTTGTTTCAATCAAATATAACAATTAGTCATTGCTAGGGAATGTTAGGAAATAAGACAGTGGAAAATTCATTCTTCAATTCAAATTTATTGTTTAAAAAAATTGACTTTATCACAAGCATAGCCTTTAAGAATATAGATAGTCATCAGATAGTTGTAGTTGAGAAAGTCTGAAGGGTTCAAACATGTGCAAAATGTCTGATGGCTTCACACTTGGCATAGTTCTCCTCTGCTAGAGTGTAGCCATCCACAAACTGTGTAGCTGTTCTGAATGCCTGCCCAGCCTGGGTGTAGTCCTGTGCTGCCAGGTAACTGTAGCCGAGTAGGGAGTATGCAGAAGAGTGCATTGTTGGGTCTAGTCCAATCTTCCCCAGGGTGTCACTACAGAGCTGCTGAAAGTCTGGCAGCAGGGCCATTGCCTCCGCCTCACGGTTGGTGTCACAGTAGATCTTTGCCAAGACATAGTACGCAAATGCAACAGACGCCGTGAGGATCTCGTCGTGACGGTTGATCTCCTTCAGTAGATTCTCATCGCCAATGGAGTTTCTGGTATCCTGGCCATAGCCATTGATTCCCCTTGGGTGATTTGCCTCCATTGCTATGAACTCCTTCAGCAGGGGAACTGCTTTCTTGTAGCAGTGCATGTGCACAAGGAACATGATGTAGTTCATCTTAATTGCGATGCTGTCAACCCGGGAATATTTGATGGCCTCTACAAAGTTCACCTCAGCTTTCTGCAACATCTCCTGACGATTGTGCTCATTGCCAGGAGTGAATGCTTCTTCGTGAAAAAACATGGCGAGGCTCAGCAATAATCTGTCCCTGTCTGGATTGTCAGGGAATGTTTCACTGACGTACTCTAACCCATACACACGTTGTGATTTGGGCAACTCGAAACATGCGTGACTCATCAAGCTGCAGATTGTGTAGTCGTCACTAGGTTTGCTTCCACCAAACCTGCATATTCGTTGATACAGTTGAATCTGTTGCATGAACACACTCAGTGCATCATCAAATCTTCCTTCCATCATGAGTTGATTTCCGGTTTTCTCCAGTGCATCGGACTGGCTTTTGAAGCGTAACTGTGGAGTATCGTGACTCAACACTGCATCATCGATGACATCATTGATAATGTCTACCAAGTCACAGGAAGCTGCTGGGAATTTGAAGCAGAACTGTTTGTCGAAAGCCAACACACGGCTGATTGGTTCATGGCGGATGAAAGCAAGAGTGTCAGCAACAACCTCAAGGAAGTCAAGATGATTGTGCTCAAACAAGTTGACTTCTGGGATGAAGTAGTGAGGTAGATGATGCGAGGCCACACAGTACACAAGTTCATCCAGTAGCCACAGAAAGTTGGTTGCAAGACCTGTTTCTGTTGACCACTCAGTTGCGGGGATCTTCTCACACTGCCAGAGGAAGACTGTCTTGAGATGATACGAAGAGAGTACACTGCAGTGGTTCAGCTCACGCATGACGATTGTCTTCAGCAAGATGTAGCACTGTCTCTGTGCATCAGTCAGTTTCCGTACCAGTGTTCGTTCAGCCACAGAGAACGAGTAGCGCCACTCAATGTCTGGGTTCTGGCTCCGGGGGTGACTTGTAGGAACAACATGGCAGCCAACAGCAACAATGCTCTGGACCAGTTCCTTGTCTGGCCATCCAGACGGACGGTCTCTTGTTGTCCAGTAGTCAGCACCCTTTGGCCATTGTGGGCAAGGTAGTGCAAGCACAACGTCACAGTTCACAGTATTCTGTTCATTAACAATTTCTGCTGGACCTCTGTACAGGGCATGTGCAACGTCTTCTGTTAGCTTGACAAACTCTCTCTCTTGCAACATTCGGTTGGATAAATAGAAATTTCCAGTGTCTGCCTTTGGCACTTTGCAGGAACTTGTGCATCGGTTAAGAAGTCGTATGCGGATGTGCCCTGGGTGAGTATCTTCATCTTCAATTACACCAAAGCTGTCAGAAGTTTTATGTCCTTTCCTTACAACGGGCTGATTCATGTGGACAAACATCACACTCAAGTGGGAATCTAACGCTCTCTTACTGTGACCTTTGCTTGCCCATGATGGTTTCTGGAACACAGGCAGGTGAAAGCCATCGTAGAAACTGCCAGAAGGCTCAAGCGTAATCTCCAATAAGTTGTCGTGGTAATGTGATAATGTTGCATCAATTTGTGCCCTAGTGACTTCTGTCAGTGGGAGGTGGATGCATCTCTGTGGCAGGAACTGGTCAAGAATGAAAGACAGTTGAAGCAGAGATACACCTGCTGTCCAGTCATGAGCATCAGTAACCATGGGAACTCTGTATGAGTTGACTGTCTCTTCACTCTTTGTTGATGTCTCTGGTTCTTTTGAAGTACCGGCAACTGAGACATCTATGGTCTTGTTTTGTCCGTCCCCCAATGTCTCCATTGCTGAATGACTGCGCGTGGCTTCATGGCACATGCTCTCTTTATTCTCTGTTGCTGTGATTGCCACTTCTGTGTTGAGGGCTGCCTTTCTACACATGTTATTGGTTGGTGTCTGCTCCTGCACAGACACAGAAGAAGTGCCACAGCAGCGACACAACACCCGCTTATAAATACAGATGTGGACATCAGGTGCAGAATGTCTGATGGCTTCACAGTTGGCACAGTTCTCCTCTGCTAGAGTGTAGCCATCCACAAGTTGCACAGCTGTTCTGAATGCCTGCCCAGCCTTGGCGTAGTCCTGTACAGCAAGGTACATGTAGCCGAGTAGGGAGAATGCTTGAGCATGCATTGTGGTGTCTACTGTTCCTTCCGTCAGAGTGTCACTGCAGAGCCGCTGAAAGTCAGGCAGCAGTGCCATTGCCTTGGTCTCTTGGTTAGTGTCACAGCAGATCTTTGCAAAGACGTAGTAGGCAAAGGCTACAGACATGGTTCTGATCATGGTATGTCTACAAGTCTCTTTGTGTAGATTCTCGTCATCACTGATGATTGACATGTTCTTGCTGTACATGTTGTGTCCCAGTGGATGTTTGCACTCTGTGGCCACGATCTCTTTGAGCAGGGGGATTGCTTCATCGTAGCGGTGCAAGTGCACAAGGAACATGCAGAAGTCCATCTTGACTGCCGCTGTGTTCGCTGCAGAGACTAACATGTCGGCGAGAAAGTTCTCTTCAACACTTGCAGTTCTATTCAACACTTGCAGTGTTTCTACAACTGTGCCGGCTTTGTACGAGCGAGCAAGTCTTGAAAAGAAGTACGCTCTGTGAGTGTTTCTGTAGACATCAGTTCTGTCAACATTACCTAATATGTCCCTTGCTTCGGACAAGTCTAGTTCCATGCTGGCGCAGCTGTACAGTACATGGCCAGTAGGGAATGTACAGCCAGTGAGGAATTCTGTCACATTCTCGAGGCGTGAGAATACGAAGGGTGCATCAGTGAACATTTGCTCTCTCAAGCACAACTGCCCAAGTCTCCATAACGCTTGCTGCCGTTTCTTGTAGCATTTTCTCAAGTCGTATTGACAGACACGCACATCGGCTATGATGTCGCTGAAGTGATCAGTCAGGTTGAAGGTCCTCTGTTGCAAAGTCAAGCTTTTGAAGCGGAACCGTTTGTTGAAAGTGAGCACGTATTGGAGTGGATTGCGGCGGATACAACTCACTGTAAGGGCAATGTCCGCAAGGAAGTCGGAGTGGACATGTTCAAACAGGTTGTTCTCTGGGATGAAGTAGTGAGGTAGACAGTGCGTGGCTACGCAGTACACAAGCTTGTCCAGTAGACACAGAAACATGGATGCAAGACCAGCGTCGGATGACCACGTGGACTTGGGGATCTTCTCACACTGCCAAAACAACAACATTTTGAGATGGTACGAGCACAGAATGCCGAAATGACTCAGCTCACGCATGACGATTGTCTTCAGCAAGATGTAGCATTGTCTCTGTGCGTCAGTCAGTTTCCGTGCCAGTGTTCGTTCGGCCACAGAGAACGAGTAGCGCCACTCAATGTCTGGGTTCTGGCTCCGGGGGTGACTTGTAGGAACAACATGGCAGCCATCAGCAACAATGCTTTGGACCAGTTCCTTGTCTGGCCATCCAGATGGACGGTCTCTTTTTGTCCAGCGGACAGCTTCCTTTGGCCAGTCTAGGCAGTGTATTGACAGCACATTGTCTCTGTCTACATAGAAGTTTTCTTTGGCCATCCTGATTGTGTCCTGCACGGCAGGTCCATGGCGAACTGCTTCTCCACCACTTTCAGTATTTTTAATGATCACCATGCCTTGCACCATTTTTGTACTTGACAAATAGTTATCTACATTTGCTGGCATTGAAACAAGGCCTGCGATATGTACTGGGTCATCCATTCGTATACGGACATACCCCACGTGGGTGTCAACAGTTTCAATTACACCATGACTAAGTGCATTTGGTTCTTGTGAAATGGCAAAATCAGGGGAACGAATCATCTGATCAACATCAGATGCCAGTACCTGAGTCTTACTAATGACATCCTCCAAAGCAATGTCAAACGTTGATAGGGTGAGGCCATCAGCAAAGCTTCCAACAATATGCCTCGAATTCTTTGCGATAGGGTCGTCCACAGTCCGCCGGCTATTTTGAAACCAGTACCGGGGTATGAACTGATCCAGAATGAAGGAGAACTGAAGCAGGGATACGCCCGCCTTCCAGTTGTAGTGGTCTACCCACTTGTACCCAACAGATGTGGTTAGCTTTTTTCCAGGTGGCACGGCTGCTGATATTTCCCTTGCTATTTCAACAGCACAGGCTAATGACACTGCTGAAGACATTTCTGTTTTTGATGCAGGGTTTCTGGTTGAATGGTTCATGTTGACATGTTTAGATTCCATTGTTTGCCTCTCATGCTGAGTATGCAGTCTAATGCAAGTAATCTTGATTGCTGTTCAGTTGCTGTAAACATTGTAGCAGTTGCTGGTTCTTAGTGTTCAGCTCAGATACTGTAGAAGTTGTAGTGGTAGCTATGGTTCAACACTGTTCAGTTCAATTACTGTAGAAGTTGTTTTGGTTACCATGGTCCAGTACTGTTCAGCTCAGTTACTGTAGAAGTTGCTTTGGTTACCATGGTCCAGTACTGTTCAGCTCAGTTACTGTAGAAGTTGCTTTGGTTACCATGGCCAGTACTGTTCAGCTCAGTTACTGTAAAAGTTGCTTTGGTTACCATGGTCCAGTATTGTTCAGCTCAGTTACTGTAGAAGTTGCTTTGGTTACCATGGTCCAGAAATGTTCAGCTCAGTTACTGTAGAGGTTGTAGTGGTTGCTATGGTCCAGAAATGTTCAGCTCAGTTGCTGTAGAAGTTATAGTGGTTGCTATGGTCCAGTACTGTTCAGCTCAGTTGCAGTAGAAGTTGTAGTGGATGCTATGGTCCAGAAATGTTCAGCTCAGTTGCTGTAGAAGTTATAGTGATTGCTATGGTCCAGTACTGTTCAGCTCAATTGCTGTAGAACTTGTAGTGGTTGCTATGGTCCAGTACTGTTCAGCTCAGTTGCTGTAGAAGTTGTAATGGTTGCTATGGCCCAGCACTGTTCAGCTCAGTTACTGTAGAAGTTGTAGTGGTTGCTATGGTTTGTCTGGAAAACAGAAACATTATGTTCAGGCAGTGAATAGTTGGGAAATAATTTTGAATATTGTTTTTTTTATAGACGTCATGATGCTGTAGTTGTTGTTAAGGTTGAACAACATCATGATGCAGTAGTTGTTGTTAAGTTTGTTAGTAAAGAAACATTGTAGATTAAATATCAGGAAGTAATCATTCTCACAGAGGACAATCAATGACTAGAAAAAAATTATCTACAGATTGTGTAACTGCTAGCAGTGTGAATTTGTTTAAAAACAAGGTTGACACATATCTCAGGAGGGCGGATTACACATAGATTAAAAATGTTGGACTCTCGATAAACCAATGGCTTCCTTGTCCACTTACCATCTGGGCCTTTGCCGGGGATGGCAGTCTTGTTAAATTTTTTAAAATCTTGTTTTAAAAGTGGCTGAGTGACATGAAATCAGATTGAAAAGAGTTAACGTTGCTTCTTCTACATCCCTCTTGGTCTCATACACAAACTGTGGGGGGGGATCCATGCGATCAGCCACAGTTGAATCAATTGATTACAGACCAGTCTCTCACTTAGCAATGATAGATGTAAGTAGGGTTGTTTGATTTAAATCATTGATTTAAATCATGATTTAAATCACTCCAAAAAAAATGAAAAAAATCATTGATTTATGATTTTTTTTATTTTTTTGACTTCCGGTTTTTTTAATCGCTGATTTATATGAATTTAACGCAAATAATTGTTTACAAAGGTGCTTTGTTTAGATTAACACATGAGAGGCAATTGACAGCATCACTTTCAACCAGTGTGAGAGGGAAAGAGTCTAGTGATTGACACAACTTATCACATTCATCGCTATAATCATTAGTGTCAAATCAGGCATAGAAACTGTTCAGATCATTTCCAAAGGTAGTAGGATTGTTCAAGACTAGAGGCATTTCTTTCTGATTACTACCCATCATCGTGTTAAGTCCCTTCGAGGCATTGCTGCCATTGCCAGACAACGGTTTTCGTTCAACTATGTTTTTGTGCTCTGTTTTTGTCAGTTTAACTTTGCTTCTGAAATGTTTGTTTGAAACTCGGACAGATGAGACAACTCCATTGAGAAACACCATTTTCTTTTCATTAAGTTAACCTTTCAGGTAATCCATGGCTTGTTATTGGGGAAAATGCTTACAGTTTTTGTTTGTACGATTGTTCATTCGCGGAACTGCTTGTAAGATGTCACAGTGTCAGTTCACTCGTCTGGATTGTCTAAACAGCCATTGAAAAACACCTGTCAATTAGTGCATTCAAAACATCCCTTGAATGCCTCTGAGCTATTGTTATCTCAGGCTTGTACACAGTGTGGCCTGTGTTGTTCTCTTTTCAACATCTGCCTATGTTTAGGAACTGGTTGGATCATATTATAATCTGACGGTCCTAGCGGAGGCCTACTCATTGATTGAAATGCATCATGAATGCTGCTGTGGCAGAAATCAGTAGTCTTGTTGAGACGTGTCTGACACGTCACACTCTGGTGACGATCTTGGAGAAGGCCAGTAATGTCTCATGTATTAAAGTCTCCCAGCATGAACATGACCTGGTCAATTGACCTACTGATCGCCTGTTATAACACTCAGCGACATGCTCGGCTGCCTGTATATTGCGTTGGCCAGAACAATAATCATAAGGTAGCCTATTTCTTGAGGCAGATAGTGAGGTCAACATGATACCGTCGGTATCAGCTCATGTACACTTTTTATACACTAGTATGCACAATCCACCTCCAACACTTTTTCCGTTTTCTTCTTGTCGCAGTCAGATCATAGGTTTGTAAAACCTTCAATTTCAAAATCATCATGACAGTGTCACTGGTGATCCCACAAGTTAGAAAGTCTTGATACACTTACCATTTCTCAAAGCCAACTACTTGTTGACAATGCTAACGTGATAGGCAACAGAGATTGATGACCTGTTGACGTTGCTAGGCAATATAGATTGATGACGTTTAAGTCACAAGGTTAGTCACTATTTACATGCCAATAGTGACGCCATCTAGCAGAACTTGATATACCTACCCAAGAAAGAAATGACATATGCATAAGTGTGTCAGTGTCACTGATAAGTGTGTCAGTGTCACTGATAAGATCCAGGCAAACTTTAGTAAACACAATGAGTGTCAGCTGTTAACAACATCAGAAACAAGTTACAATAAAGTTGAATGACGTCCAAAAGTAATAAGAGATTTTTGATGGTGCCATATTATACTCATTCTGTTTTATTAGCTGCTGGTTGAACAAAATATCCCGTGAAGCATAGATACTGAAATAGGTCATATCTGACAGAGGAATCTGCATACAGTACCAATGGCTGACTGACAGAAGCGTGTTATAGTAGATGGGGAAGTTTAAAACTGGAAATCAGTTTAGAGTGGGGTACCAGAAGGATCAGTATTATGACCTTTATTATTCCTAATATATATATCAATGACTTGGATGATGATATTAAGCAACGTATTGAAATTTGCAAATGACACAAAAGTGTTTAGAAAGGTTAACAGTGAAACATTGTTAAACATTTACAAAATGATCTAGACAAATTAGTTAAATGGTCTGATAAATGGCCGATGGTCAATTTTGGGAAATGTAAATGCCTGCATTCAGATGTAAACTATAAAATGGGAGATACTGTTCTACGTACTACTGTGAAAATAAAGAAAGGGACTTAGGAGTTACAAAAAGGACTTAGGAGTTACAAAAAGTGCTGATATGAAAGTTTCAGAACAGTGTGATATTGCAGCTTCAAAGGATAATAAAATTATTGGGTTGTTTAGGAGAAATATAACATACAAGGGATAAAGTTAATTGTATCTCTATACATCACGTATAAAGCAATAGTTAGCCATTTAGAGTACTGTATACAAGCTTGCAGACCATATCGTAAGAAGGATATAGATACGCTTGAAAGAATACAGAGGAGAGCAACTAAAATGATTCCAAAACTGAGAGACCTTAGTTATGAAGAACAACTGAAAGAATGTGGTTTAACAAACCTAGAGACAAGACGGTTAGAGATCAGATTGAAGTTTTTAAGATATTGAATGGGTATGAAAATATTGATAGAAATGTTTTTTACTCACTCAAGAAAGATAATAGAACTAGAGGACGTGAGGTAACATTAGTAAAGGATCAGTGTAGATTGAAATCAATGAATGGAACAAATTATCTACAGATTGTGTAACTGTTAACAGCTTGAATGTGTTTAAAAACAAGGTTGACACATATTTCAGGAGGATGGATTACACATAGATTAAAATGGCTTCTTTGTCCACTTGCCATCTGGGCCTTTGTCTTGGATGGCAGTTTTGTTAAGTCTTGTTAAATCTTAGCCAGTGACAGACAAATGTCTGAGGAAGACGGGTAATAAAATAAAAGACAGGTTTTTCTTTTTACTAGATGAGATTTTTTATAATAATTTTTTTAACTTAGTCATAGTGCATGCGGTCGGGATTCGACGAATGTTGTCGGGGGCAGTATAGTGAATACTGCCGATCTGTAAGGCTACATATTTTTACCCTTGACATTGTTGGAAAATAATGATACTGCGACCAATCTCTATTTATTGTAACCATGTATATCATTGGTTGAAAAACTCATTTCTATGGGCTTTCTCATCATCTATCCATCGGCGCTCTCATTGGAAATAATAATTCTGTGACCCAGATGTCGTGGGGCGAGTTCAAAATAGCACCTGCCAAATGAGAATGGGTGAAAAGATGTGATGTATCAACGACAAAGTTCACAACAATTGATGCCTTTAAACGTAAACGTGAACAAGAGCAGCGTTCCTGCGACTGTCCTTGAATAGTCCTAAGCAGTGGTGCCTTTGACATCATTTATTACGATGTAGGAGATCCACAACATTGATGTGCCTTCTCCAACTCAGACACCACTAGCACTCTTTGCAGTGGCTAAGCACAATCGCAGTCGACTGTGATCACAGTCAACTTCGAGGTCGAAATTGAGTCTGATTCGGGCTCCGATTCACAGACATAATCGGCGTGTACTATCGGCAGCAATTTCCCAGTTGCTGAAAGAACTCAAATGGCAGGCAAACCACAAATGATTAGGCTGTGCTCAGTCTAGTAAATTAATATTGTTTTTTGTCCAATATTGGATCTGGATGATTGTTGTTTTGCCAAAGAACTCCCAGAAAGAAGTAACATTTCAATTTGTTACTCTCAAAATCAGTTGCATTATTGATTGCTCTATCTATTTTTACATGTTGTATTGCTTTACTTTTAGTGTCAAGCGTTTGATTTTGAGTGTGATTGTAGTCATATTTGTTCAGATTTGCATGTATGTACTTAAGATGTTGCAAACATTTAAAATAAATTTCTAAGTCACTTTGCACGAACCTTCATGTGTTTGCTCTTTTTTCATTATGTAGAATTGACCATATAATAATTTTCCTATTTTTCATAATTTTTGTTTTGGCTTCATTATTTTATAACTAGGCTAACTACTAAGGCTTGAATGTAGTAAGTAAGCAATTGCTGGTGTAAATGTTGGGGTTAGGTAAAGGAACATGTTTCTGACAGTTGTGCGCACTGCCTCTCACAGGGATGCTCCTACAGCTGGGTCTGGCCGGGTGTGATGGCGGTCAGAAGGACGGATCTTCAGGGCCAGACAACATCCTTGGGAACAACTGGACCAACAGTAGAGGTAGGGACACCACCTTCGCTGACCATTGGTCAGATACAAGTCCACATTACAGCTAGTAGTAAAGTAAATCAGCATTATCATAAAGGTACAAAGTCTGATTGTTTTCATTGTGCTCTTCCTCCTTGTTCCCTGCTGTAGAGGGGTGAGGGTCAGGTAGGGTATCTTTCTGTTCTTTCTTTCCATAGTTTTCTGTCAGCCACCCCCTCTCTCCATCTTTCATCCTCCCCCGATCTTCTCATGTCTCTCCTCATGCAGGTCCTCCCTTCTCACCTGTGGCCTTCCCCTTTTCCTGCGTCCTTGATGTTTTTCCATCTCTGCTCTCTTTGCTAGTTTGCTTGCATCCATTCTTACCAAATGGCCTGCCCATCTCATCCTGCTTCTCACCAATCTTCCTGTTAAGCTACATTGCATCCCAACCTCTTTCCTCAGGTCATTCATCCTTCTTTTGTCCACCCTCTTTGTTCTTGTCATTTAACGAACCTATTTGTTTTCACAAACTTGCAGCTTCTATTGTTGTTGTTCTGTCAACACCACTGTCTCCGGACTATGCAGGCATGCCAGTGTAACACATGTTCTCAGGACTTTCCCTTTCAGCTTTTTCGAAATTTTTCCTGTCCAACATGACTTCCTCTACCTTTCTCCAAGCATTCGCTCCCGCTTGTGTCCGAAGTCGCACTTCTGCCGCTGAATGCCCATCTTCTGTAAACATTCCTCGAAGGTACACAAAGCCATCCACTTGCTTGATCTCCTTACCATCCAACCTGATGTTGAACTCCTCTCTCTGGTGTCCAACCCACATCACTTCTGTCTTCTCTAGACTCATTCTCAGTCCGTGCTTCAAACACCCCCTTTCTGTAGCTCTTGTTTGCTTTCTGCTGTTATGGCCATATCGTCTTCATACATCATCTTCCTGAGAACATCCTTCGTGCTGATCTTCATGCTGATTAGTTCCATCACCATGATAAACAGTGAAGGGCTAAGGGCACTTCCTAGTCTCAAACTGATGTTAACTGGACACTCTTCCAACAACCCAGACCCAACCACAACTCTTCCTTTTGTTCTCTCATACAATGCTTCCACCATCCTGGCTTCTGCTTCTGGCACTCCCATCCATCTCACTGTTGCCGTCACCATCTCTCTAGGGACTGTGTCATAGGCCTTCTCCAGGTCCACAAATCCCACTGCCATTCTCCCTTGCATCTCCAACCTCTTTTCTATCAGCTGTCTTAATGCAAACATCCCATCAGTCGTCCCTCTGCCGTTTCTGAATCCCTGTTATTCTTCAGCCAATTCTTGCTCTACTTTCTTTCAGATCCTCCCAACTAGGATCTTCTCTAGCAGCTTCATGATGTAACTTAGAATTGTGATTCCTCGGTATTTCCCTGGGTCTTGCACATCTCCCTTCCTCTTCCATATTGGGACAATTAGCCCTATCTGCCACTCCTCTGGTACTTTACCTTGCCTCATACATGTATTCAACAGCCTCTTTGTCCAGCTGATTCCACTCTCCCCCGCTGCCATTACCATCTCCACATGCATCTCATCGGTACCAGGTGCTCTTCCCTTCTTCATCCCTTTCATCCCGGTTTGCATCTCTGTATCCGTAATATCAGTTAACTCCACTTTCCCCTCTACATATGATAGTAATTCCAGATCGTTGTTATTTCCTTCCTGGTTCAGTAGCTCCTTGAAGTAGCTTTCCCAGACCTTCAGCACTGCATCTTATTCTGTCACTAACTTCCCATTTCTATCCTTGATCACCATCCCACCCTTCATGTCCTTACTATTCTCATCCCTGTCTCGGGCCATTTTGCATATCATCTTCTTTCCACCTTCCTCATCTAGCTTGCTATATATGTCTGCTTCCATATCTCTCCTTGCCTTATCAACAGCTCTCTTTGCCGCTGTCTTCTTCTGCCCGTATGTGTGTATCCTTGCATCATCCTTGCATCCGGTTGATTTCCTCAATTTGGTCTTCTCAGTGTCTTTCCAGGCTTCCTTCTTTTCGCATACTGCCTCTGCAACCTCGCTTGTCCACCACCTTGGTTACTACTCCTTGACACTCCACCCTTCCTGATGTTCTTCCACATAACTCCTGCCGCTCCCAGAAATGCTTCTTTGTACTTTTTCCATTCTTCCACCAACTTCTTCACTGAGCTCTTCATACTTAACCATCACCCGCTCCTTGTATTCAACAGCGACGTCATCTTTGCACCTCCACCACTTTATAGTCCTGCGGCCAACAGTCTTAGTTTGTTTCTTCTTCTGCATATGCACAACGAACCCCACTGGCTTATGCTGTGTCGTGATATGCTCTCCAGCCACAGCTTTACAATCCTTAATCTTCCATAGCTGCTGCTTCAGGACTATCAGTAGGTCTAATTCTGTCTTGTGCTGTCCACTCTTGTATGTGATCTTGTGGCTCTCTCTCGCTTCTGGAAGAAAGACCTAGCCACTGCTAACCCATTTCTTGCCACCAGTTCCACCAGAGCTCGACCCTCTCTATTTCTCACTCCCCATCCATACCTGCCAACGCTCTCCTCTTCACCTGGTTCCACTACTCCAACATGTGCATTGAAGTCTCCCACAATACACAACATCACCTCCAGCTCCACCAATCGCATCATCCTCTCCAAAGCATCCCTGAACTCCTCTTTCTCTGCCTCCATCCTTACCGTCTGTGGCCCATACACAGACATAACACACATCATCTGTTTCCTAATTATCAGCCATGCCATCACTATGCGCCCCTTCCATCTCTCCACTCTGACCACCGTCTTACTGATCTCTTCGGATATAATGACGCCCACTCCGTTACTTCTTCCATCTCCTCCTGCGTGCAGTAGCTTGTACCCTCCCATCATCATCCCTGCTCTGTCTCCCACTGAGTCTCCTGGATTCATAATACTTTCGGTCTCCTTCTTTCCATCATTTCCACCATCTCGACTCCTTTCCCACTCATCGTCCCCACGTTGAGACTGCCTAGCCAGACTTCACATCTGGAATAAAGTTATAAAGTATAAACTGTATCTATTCTAGCATCTTCACTGCCTAAATATGTTTTATTGAAACAACATTTTGTAATATAATTTCACTGTTACATGTGTAATTTAACAAGATTTCACAAGGTTTAACAAGATTGCCATCCAATGCAAAGGCCCAGATGGCAAGTGGACAAAGAAGCCATTGGCTTATCGACAGTCCAAAATTTTTTCATCTATGTGTAACCCACCCTCCTGAGATATGCATTAACCTTTTTTGAACATATTCAAGCTACTAGCATTTACACAATCTGTTGATGATTTGTTCCATTCATTTATTGTCCTCTGTGAGAAAGAGTACTTCCTGATATCCAATCTACACTAATCCTTTACTAATGTTACTTCATGTCCTCTAGTTCTACTATCTCTCTTGAGTGAGAAAAAATATGTCTACCAATGTTTGCATACCCATTTAATATCTTAAAAACTTCAATTTGATCTCCTCTTAACCTCCTTGTCTCATTTGAATGTTTCGGTCCGATTATCCTATTTACATTGCATGCCGAATGGCAAAGTTGATATTCATAAACATGTAACAGTAAATTATACTTAAACATTGTGACTTATTAAAACACATTTGGGCAGTGAAGATGTTAAAATAGATTATAATTTATACTAATCTGATTTCATGAGGAAAGCAATCAGACTTTGTACCAATTGTACCGTCAAAATAAAATGCCATCTATACTTATTAAGACTAAATACGCAGTATCTGACAATACTTTAATCATTATTTTTCATTCATTGTACATTGAAGATGTTTAACTTCAAGTTTTCCTTTGCCAAATGTTTCTTCTCTGGAGATGAGGTTCCATAATGTAAACGTTTGATAATTTGCAGCCTATTTGACGGGCGATGGTGTCACCAAGGTCAACATGTTCTTCAAAGGTCACGATGACTTACAGATAACAAAAGTGCGGATAAAGGTGAGAGTACAGTGTAAATAATGTTATTGTTCACCAGTAGACACCTGTGGAAGTGTGTAGTAAATTGTGAATGTTATATTGTGTGGTTGCAGAGGAGAGAGTATTACTACTTAATTATTTACTCTACTTATCCTCTGTGCACCCTAGTTGGTATATAAGGCCACTTAGTAACTTCACCCTAGTTGGTACATAAGGCTACTTAGTAACTTCACCCTAGTTGGTATATAAGGCCACTTAGTAACTTCACCCTAGTTGGTATATAAGGCCACTCAGTAACTTCACCCTAGTTGGTATATAAGGCCACTTAGTAACTTCACCCTAGTTGGTATATAAGGCCACTTAGTAACTTCACCCTAGTTGGTACATAAGGCTACTTAGTAACTTCACCCTAGTTAGTCTATAAGGCCACTTAGTAACTTTACCCTAGTTGGTATATAAGGCCACTTAATAACTTCACCCTAGTTGGTACATAAGGCCACTTAGTAACTTCACCCTAGTTGGTCTATAAGGCCACTCAGTAACTTCACCCTAGTTGGTATATAAGGCCACTTAGTAACTTCACCCTATTTGGTACATAAGGCTACTTAGTAACTTCACCCTAGTTGGTACTTAAGGCCACTAGTAACTTCACCCTAGTTGGTACATAAGGCCACTCAGTAACTTCACCCTAGTTGGTCTATAAGGCCACTTAGTAACTTCACCCTAGTTGTTACATAAGGCCACTCAGTAACTTCACCCTAGTTGGTCTATAAGGCCACTAGTAACTTCACCCTAGTTGGTATATAAGGCCACTTAGTAACTTCACCCTAGTTGGTGCATAAGGCCACTCAGTAACTTCACCCTAGTTGGTACATAAGGCCACTTAGTAACTTCGCCCTAGATGGTACATAAGGCCACTTAGTAACTTCACCCTAGTTGGTACATAAGGCCACTTAGTAACTTCACCCTAGTTGGTCTATAAGGCCACATAGTAACTTCACCCTAGTTGGTATATAAGGCCACTCAGTAACTTCACCCTAGTTGGTGTAAAGGCCACTTAGTAACTTCACCCTAGATGGTGTAAAGGCCACTTAGTAACTACTGCCATTTTGTACGATCTCTATCTGCATTCTCTGCCATCTTCCAAGAACTCATCCTAGTTGGTTTCTCTCTACTTCAACAGTCCTTGTCTGTTTCTTTTGGCCTCTTTTCCTTTTACCTTCAGGAACCTTACCGTCAGGTTAATGCTGTGTGTGTTGTTATACCATCAGGGACCTTACCGTCAGGTTAATGCTGTGTGTGTTGTTATACCTTCAGGGACCTTACCTTCAGGTTAATGCTGTGTGTGTTGTTATACCTTCAGGAACCTTACCTTCAGGTTAATGCTGTGTGTGTTGTTATACCATCAGGGACCTTACCTTCAGGTTAATGCTGTGTGTGTTGTTATACCTTCAGGAACCTTACCTTCAGGTTAATGCTGTGTGTGTTGTTATACCATCAGGGACCTTACCTTCAGGTTAATGCTGTGTGTGTTGTTATACCTTCAGGGACCTTACCTTCAGGTTAATGCTGTGTGTGTTGTTATACCTTCAGGAACCTTACCTTCAGGTTAATGCTGTGTGTGTTGTTATACCTTCAGGGACCTTACCTTCAGGTTAATGCTGTGTGTGTTGTTATACCTTCAGGAACCTTACCTTCAGGTTAATGCTGTGTGTGTTGTTATACCATCAGGGACCTTACCTTCAGGTTAATGCTGTGTGTGTTGTTATACCTTCAGGGACCTTACCTTCAGGTTAATGCTGTGTGTGTTGTTATACCTTCAGGGACCTTACCTTCAGGTTAATGCTGTGTGTGTTGTTATACCTTCAGGAACCTTACCTTCAGGTTAATGCTGTGTGTGTTGTTATACCATCAGGGACCTTACCTTCAGGTTAATGCTGTGTGTGTTGTTATACCATCAGGGACCTTACCTTCAGGTTAATGCTGTGTGTGTTGTTATACCTTCAGGGACCTTACCTTCAGGTTAATGCTGTGTGTGTTGTTATACCATCAGGGACCTTACCTTCAGGTTAATGCTGTGTGTGTTGTTATACCATCAGGGACCTTACCTTCAGGTTAATGCTGTGTGTGTTGTTATACCTTCAGGGACCTTACCTTCAGGTTAATGCTGTGTGTGTTGTTATACCTTCAGGAACCTTACCTTCAGGTTAATGCTGAGTGTGTTGTTATACCATCAGGGACCTTACCTTCAGGTTAATGCTGTGTGTGTTGTTATACCATCAGGGACCTTACCTTCAGGTTAATGCTGTGTGTGTGTGTTGTTATACCATCAGGGACCTTACCTTCAGGTTAATGCTGTGTGTGTTGTTATACCATCAGGGACCTTACCTTCAGGTTAATGCTGTGTGTGTTGTTATACCATCAGGGACCTTACCTTCAGGTTAATGCTGTGTGTGTGTGTTGTTATACCATCAGGGACCTTACCTTCAGGTTAATGCTGTGTGTGTTGTTATACCTTCAGGAACCTTACCTTCAGGTTAATGCTGTGTGTGTTGTTATACCTTCAGGAACTTTACCTTCAGGTTAATGCTGTGTATGTTGTTATACCTTCAGGGACCTTACCTTCAGGTTAATGCTGTGTGTGTTGTTATACCTTCAGGAACCTTACCTTCAGGTTAATGCTGTGTGTGTTGTTATACCATCAGGGACCTTACCTTCAGGTTAATGCTGTGTGTGTTGTTATACCATCAGGGACCTTACCTTCAGGTTAATGCTGTGTGTGTTGTTATACCATCAGGGACCTTACCTTCAGGTTAATGCTGTGTGTGTGTTGTTATACCTTCAGGAACCTTACCTTCAGGTTAATGCTGTGTGTGTTGTTATACCTTCAGGAACCTTACCTTCAGGTTAATGCTGTGTGTGTTGTTATACCATCACGGACCTTACCTTCAGGTTAATGCTGTGTGTGTTGTTATACAATCAGGGACCTTACCTTCAGGTTAATGCTGTGTGTGTTGTTATACCTTCAGGGACCTTACCTTCAGGTTAATGCTGTGTGTGTTGTTATACCATCAGGAACCTTACCTTCAGGTTAATGCTGTGTGTGTTGTTATACCATCAGGGACCTTACCTTCAGGTTAATGCTGTGTGTGTTGTTATACCTTCAGGTACCTTACCTTCAGGTTAATGCTGTGTGTGTTGTTATACCTTCAGGAACCTTACCTTCAGGTTAATGCTGTGTGTGTTGTTATACCATCAGGGACCTTACCTTCAGGTTAATGCTGTGTGTGTTGTTATACCTTCAGGAACCTTACCTTCAGGTTAATGCTGTGTGTGTTGTTATACCTTCAGGAACTTTACCTTCAGGTTAATGCTGTGTGTGTTGTTATACCTTCAGGGACCTTACCTTCAGGTTAATGCTGTGTGTGTTGTTATACCTTCAGGAACCTTACCTTCAGGTTAATGCTGTGTGTGTTGTTATACCTTCAGGGACCTTACCTTCAGGTTAATGCTGTGTGTGTTGTTATACCTTCAGGGACCTTACCTTCAGGTTAATGCTGTGTGTGTTGTTATACCTTCAGGACCTTACCTTCAGGTTAATGCTGTGTGTGTTGTTATACCTTCAGGGACCTTACCTTCAGGTTAATGCTGTGTGTGTTGTTATACCTTCAGGGACCTTACCTTCAGGTTAATGCTGTGTGTGTTGTTATACCTTCAGGGACCTTACCTTCAGGTTAATGCTGTGTGTGTTGTTATACCTTCAGGGACCTTACCTTCAGGTTAATGCTGTGTGTGTTGTTATACCTTCAGGGACCTTACCTTCAGGTTAATGCTGTGTGTGTTGTTATACCTTCAGGGACCTTACCTTCAGGTTAATGCTGTGTGTGTTGTTATACCTTCAGGGACCTTACCTTCAGGTTAATGCTGTGTGTGTTGTTATACCTTCAGGGACCTTACCTTCAGGTTAATGCTGTGTGTGTTGTTATACCTTCAGGGACCTTACCTTCAGGTTAATGCTGTGTGTGTTGTTATACCTTCAGGACCTTACCTTCAGGTTAATGCTGTGTGTGTTGTTATACCTTCAGGAACCTTACCTTCAGGTTAATGCTGTGTGTGTTGTTATACCTTCAGGGACCTTACCTTCAGGTTAATGCTGTGTGTGTTGTTATACCTTCAGGAACCTTACCTTCAGGTTAATGCTGTGTGTGTTGTTATACCTTCAGGACCTTACCTTCAGGTTAATGCTGTGTGTGTTGTTATACCTTCAGGAACCTTACCTTCAGGTTAATGCTGTGTGTGTTGTTATACCTTCAGGGACCTTACCTTCAGGTTAATGCTGTGTGTGTTGTTATACCTTCAGGAACCTTACCTTCAGGTTAATGCTGTGTGTGTTGTTATACCTTCAGGGACCTTACCTTCAGGTTAATGCTGTGTGTGTTGTTATACCTTCAGGAACCTTACCTTCAGGTTAATGCTGTGTGTGTTGTTATACCAGCAGGGACCTTACCTTCAGGTTAATGCTGTGTGTGTTGTTATACCTTCAGGAACCTTACCTTCAGGTTAATGCTGTGTGTGTTGTTATACCTTCAGGAACCTTACCTTCAGGTTAATGCTGTGTGTGTTGTTATACCATCAGGGACCTTACCTTCAGGTTAATGCTGTGTGTGTTGTTATACCTTCAGGAACCTTACCTTCAGGTTAATGCTGTGTGTGTTGTTATACCTTCAGGAACCTTACCTTCAGGTTAATGAAGTGTGTGTTGTTATACCTTCAGGGACCTTACCTTCAGGTTAATGCTGTGTGTGTTGTTATACCTTCAGGGACCTTACCTTCAGGTTAATGCTGTGTGTGTTGTTATACCTTCAGGGACCTTACCTTCAGGTTAATGCTGTGTGTGTTGTTATACCTTCAGGGACCTTACCTTCAGGTTAATGCTGTGTGTGTTGTTATACCTTCAGGGACCTTACCTTCAGGTTAATGCTGTGTGTGTTGTTATACCTTCAGGGACCTTACCTTCAGGTTAATGCTGTGTGTGTTGTTATACCTTCAGGGACCTTACCTTCAGGTTAATGCTGTGTGTGTTGTTATACCTTCAGGGACCTTACCTTCAGGTTAATGCTGTGTGTGTTGTTATACCTTCAGGAACCTTTCCTTCAGGTTAATGCTGTGTGTGTTGTTATACCATCAGGGACCTTACCTTCAGGTTAATGCTGTGTGTGTTGTTATACCTTCAGGGACCTTACCTTCAGGTTAATGCTGTGTGTGTTGTTATACCTTCAGGAACCTTACCTTCAGGTTAATGCTGTGTGTGTGTTGTTATACCTTCAGGGACCTTACCTTCAGGTTAATGCTGTGTGTGTTGTTATACCTTCAGGAACCTTACCTTCAGGTTAATGCTGTGTGTGTTGTTATACCATCAGGGACCTTACCTTCAGGTTAATGCTGTGTGTGTTGTTATACCTTCAGGAACCTTACCTTCAGGTTAATGCTGTGTGTGTTGTTATACCTTCAGGGACCTTACCTTCAGGTTAATGCTGTGTGTGTTGTTATACCTTCAGGAACCTTACCTTCAGGTTAATGCTGTGTGTGTGTTGTTATACCTTCAGGGACCTTACCTTCAGGTTAATGCTGTGTGTGTTGTTATACCTTCAGGAACCTTACCTTCAGGTTAATGCTGTGTGTGTTGTTATACCATCAGGGACCTTACCTTCAGGTTAATGCTGTGTGTGTTGTTATACCTTCAGGAACCTTACCTTCAGGTTAATGCTGTGTGTGTTGTTATACCTTCAGGGACCTTACCTTCAGGTTAATGCTGTGTGTGTTGTTATACCTTCAGGAACCTTACCTTCAGGTTAATGCTGTGTGTGTTGTTATACCTTCAGGAACCTTACCTTCAGGTTAATGCTGTGTGTGTTGTTATACCTTCAGGGACCTTACCTTCAGGTTAATGCTGTGTGTGTTGTTATACCTTCAGGAACCTTACCTTCAGGTTAATGCTGTGTGTGTTGTTATACCTTCAGGGACCTTACCTTCAGGTTAATGCTGTGTGTGTTGTTATACCTTCAGGGACCTTACCTTCAGGTTAATGCTGTGTGTGTTGTTATACCTTCAGGAACCTTACCTTCAGGTTAATGCTGTGTGTGTTGTTATACCTTCAGGGACCTTACCTTCAGGTTAATGCTGTGTGTGTTGTTATACCTTCAGGGACCTTACCTTCAGGTTAATGCTGTGTGTGTTGTTATACCTTCAGGGACCTTACCTTCAGGTTAATGCTGTGTGTGTTGTTATACCTTCAGGAACCTTACCTTCAGGTTAATGCTGTGTGTGTTGTTATACCTTCAGGAACCTTATCTTCAGGTTAATGCTGTGTGTGTTGTTATTCCCGTCTCTCCTAAGTGTGCGGCCGATCCATCTCCATCGTCTGATCTTGTTGTCTTGTGATATTGGTGACAAGCCCAGTTGTGTAGCTCTTCATTTGACACTTTCATTGGCCAGTATGTCTTTAAGATTCGACGTAGGCATGTTCTTTGAAAAACTTTCAATTTATTCTCATATATCTGCATTTGAGAGAGCATTTTAGGTAGAACAAAATGTATTTCTAAAAAAAAAAATCCATTCTTCTTTTCTGCCCAGTGTCATGTCATCCTATGGTAAGTGTTTTGTTGGAATTGACTTTCTGTTATTTGCAGGTGGAGAAAGGACCGCGGGGGCCCAAACATGGCATGATTTTTGTATACAAATCAGAGTAAGTGTCCTGTGTGATAAAATATGTTTAAAAATATCTATGTTCTTTAGGAAAATTTTATTTCGCATTAAGAAATTGTATTTTGATGTCACATAACCCTAATGCATACATGCCAACGCTTATGGTTTACCCATAACATTTACACATTTTCTTAAATTGTATGGTCTTGTGGACGTACTTATGGTTTTGTGCGTTTTGAAAAAGCTATTCTTGTAATACGACCCGTGTTTGTCAAAGGGAATGCAAATAACAGATCATCAGCTCAAAGCACATTCGAAGAGCAACTCTCGTGAATATTTAAAACCTTGCGGGTTTGTTTGTGGATCTTACAGATTTCCGTTATCAGTCTTACAAGTGTGCACCACTGAGGGTTGCCATGTATGCTAATGTATAATATATTTATGTCATGAATTTTTATACGTATTTCTTTTAACCAGTTCCTGTTTTACACTGTTGCAGCGACCCATTTGACATTGAGAAGCATGCTAATAAGTTCAAGAAAATGGAATACGAATACAGTCCATGCAACAGGTCAAACTGGACCCCTGACCAGCCTGTGGCTTACTTCACCGTGGAAGTTGGATGGTTTGTATATCGTCGTACCCAATTTATGTACACTAGATATTGTCAATGACATCGTGTTTTAAGGTGGAAACTTTGCATAACACCATGAGTCAAAATCTACAAATTGTTATAATTTGTTATTAATTTATTACATGTATGTATAAAATAAATGTATATGCCAGTTACGTATGACATTTCTTAACATATTTGTTCTGTTAAATTATGTCTAGCATCATCTCCCAAATGCCACATGTTTTGTTAAATTAAAATCTAACTATAATCGAGCTAGCATATGTTTGTATGTTAACGTTTTCCTACTAGATGGCTTGCACCTTCGGCGCCAAACTTTAAGGGATTAATCTACGACCCCACGAATGAAACGTAACGCCTTTATTTTTTTCAAAAAACCCCTTATATCAAGAGTTCTTAGTGGTTTTTATTGTAAATCAAATGTTCGCTATGTAAACAACAATCGCAGAAACCACGCATGCGCGATGAATACTTTGGTACGTAAACCTACCCCACTGATTCTAGCTCCCTTCCTCGTCTCTGCTGACGGGGGTGGTCTCTGTCTCTAGCCCACTGATTCTAACTCCCCTCCTCGTCTCTGCTGACAGGGGGTGGTCTCTGTCTCTAGCCCACTGATTCTAGCTCCCTTCCTCCTCTCTGCTGACAGGGGATGGTCTCTGACAGGGGTGGGAGCCAGAGCTGCTTCCCTATCTGGCATGTGTGAAATGCCAACAATGTCATAGCTGACGCCCTACGGTGGTCTAAAACAGAACAAAGATAATGTTGACAGAGATGATGTTTTGTTGCAGGGATGAAGTGGAGGTGTCCATGGATGCCTATCCCATTGGTCAGGTGGGTCAGCTCATGCTAAGCATGTGGTCAAACATAAAAATATGTAAGACATTATTGTACAGTAGTAATATACAAAGTTATGCACAGTATAACTTCACAACAAGACATATACTTTTAGCTGATAGTCAGCATGCATATGTGAATAAGAAGACTTTGTATTTGCTTAAGTCTGGATGAATGTAGCTGTTGCAACATAATGAAACATGGCGGTGTCTGTCTGCAGTATGTTCTCATAAGATTCACTGAACCAAGACAGTCAACAGCCGAGAGACTTGGCATTGTGGGTATCAAGTTCTTTGGCTTCGAACGCAAGGCCATCTTCACGCCTGACTACAATACGGTGAATGTTTTATCCTCTGTCAATCCAATAGAAACCAGACCAGGTTGTTGTAACTTCGGTATTCTGATCTTGTTCAGAAACGATAAACTACTTTAGTTCATTGTGAAACTGTTCAGTGAAATCTGTTTTAGCTTATTACGATCCATATACATTTGAAGTCACAGTGAACAATTTAACAAGTCATGTATTTTAATGAGAGTTTGGCTGAAATGTTGAATTTAATGATGACTTTTGTAGGAGGAGCTGCTGGCAATTGGTCCTAAGAGTGTCACGGTTGGTCCGGAGACTGTGTGTCTCCGCATCCTCTCCTTCATGGTCCTGCTGTGTAGTGACCAGGTCTGTTGTTACATTTCTGTGGACTCTTCATGGTCTATTGCAGTGTTGTACTCATTGGTCCTTCTCTGAAAGGACCTGGTCTCATTATATTTCTGTAGACTTGTTTCATGGTCCCGTGCTAAAAACACTGCATTGTTCCAACATTGTAGTGGCTTAGACGTAACTATAGTTTTAAGTTGATATGCACTTCCTGAAAGTTAGTAGGCTAAACAAAATGGGGACATCCTTAATGGTTGTCATGGGACTAACAACTTGTTTACTAATAAAGTTATCATATGGTTAGAAATAAAAAAAATTTCTGCATGGATTTCTGTAGAGATAACCTAACAGTTGAAACTAATGACTTGCTAGCCTGCTGGGAGTTGCTGTTTTAAACTACTTTTCTTAAGGAAACGTGATTAAAAAATTTCCTTTTACTATGCTGACTTTACAATATGGAAGAAACCTTTGTGGAAATGATAGAATAGCTAAAATTATATAAAACAGTATCAAGAACAGTCTACTCTGCGTTAACCATTTCCCTACTTTTATATTAACCCTTTACTTTCCAACAGTCAAGTTCCTCAAAGAAACTTTACCCTGCTGTGAAAGTACTCGCCCTCGACACATCAGATGTTACCGTCGACCTCATCTGGAGGCTCTACAGTCGATTTGACAATGTGTAAGTACACGTAGGACATCATCACTCCCTCCTCAACTCATTTAGCCCATCACGAATCAGGTTCATTGATGTTCAGATTGGTAGTTTGTGAATAATGTATGTGCAGTTGATTTAATAAAAGAGTGGGTACTTTTGTTTAAATTATCAAACGAATTGACTTTGATTGTTAGACCGGGTAATTTATGAAAGTTGTGTTATGGATTCGAGGCAGGCAGTAGGTAGCCATTTTTGCTCTTGTTCACAAAAGTTTGGTTCAGTTGAACTGGGATTATTTTAAAAGTTTGTCCAATGATTTGAACACACTTGAACGAACGTGTCGTAGTTGATACAAGATTGTTTTGATTTTTTAACGAAATGAGTCTTGAAACGAGATGAGCGAAAATTATAATTGTGAAGAGAGCTTTAAAAGTAAATTCTAAAATGGCAACATTCAATGTTCACGGTGAACCAGTCTTCCATGACACATGTCTTTAGCGAATAGATTTGTCCATTGATGCGTTGGGTGCATCCTACTTGTGCGATTGCCGACTGATAGTGAGATGTTGATATGTTGCAGGTATTGCCGACTGATAGTGAGATGTTGATATGTTGCAGGTATTGCCGACTGATAGTATGATGTTGATATGTTGCAGGTATTGCCGACTGATAGTGAGATGTTGATATGTTGCAGGTATTGCCCACTGATAGTATGATGTTGATATGTTGCAGGTATTGCCCACTGATAGTATGATGTTGATATGTTGCAGGTATTGCCCACTGATAGTGAGATGTTGATATGTTGCAGGTATTGCCCACTGATAGTGAGATGTTGATATGCTGCAGATATTGCCGACTGATAGTGAGATGTTGATATGTTGCAGGTATTGCCGACTGATAGTGAGATGTTGATATGTTGCAGGTATTGCCTACTGATAGTGAGATGTTGATATGTTGCAGGTATTGCCCACTGATAGTGAGATATTGATATGTTGCAGATGTTGCAAGATCCTGACTCTGCACCTGTTGCATTCACTCTTCCCTGTCCTTGCAAACAACAGACCCGAAAACAAAGTATGTGCTGGTGCTCTGACAATATTCTTGAATCTTTTCTAATTTGATATTATGCATAGCATGGAGACAGTTGTCGTTATAATTAAGTGGTTATATAGCTCGCAGGATCACTAAACAGTAGTAAGCACATTAAGGGTTCCATGACAAGATGGGTGAATGTCAGCCGAATTGGCATTTATTGCGTTTTGCCCCGAAGCCCATTTGGAGAACAGAATACCATAGCTAAAACTGTGGCCCCAGGCAATGGATATAACCACATTATTAAAGCATGACTTGGACATTGCTCTGTTTGGTGACTTGGTTATGCCGAGTAACAGTAGTCTGCTAGCTGTGTAACTACTCTTAAAACAGCAATAACAAAACATGATGGTTTGAATAACCACCTCCATGAAGTACCTTCAGAGGCAGTCTAATCTTTGTTTCACTTCAGTATCTGTGTTTAGTAAAAAATACTGGTGTACATATTTTCTTAGTTCTTTGTGTGGATGTTATTTACGTTTAATAAACAGCAAATTAAGTTGAAACACGTCATGAGACTGATCAAAAATAACGAAACGGTTCTGATGTCGACTTTTGAAGGAATCTGCGGAGGCATTCTTTGCGCACTTGTGCACCCTGGTGGACAAGGACCATACTACAGAGGGACTGAACAACCGGCTGCTTCTGGTTGTGAAGCAGATCATAATTGACGGTAAAATTCCTGCGTTCTTGGTGACATAATTAATTCTCCAGGGTCCAATGGTTGTAACTTCAGCATCACATTATGTGGATAAATTACGATTCGACATTTTCTGATGATCTAGTTCAAAAACAGTCAACTTATACTTAAGTAATTGAATTTCTCCTTTTAGGTTTTCCAAAAATAAGCATTGTTGACAATATATAGAAACACAGGTAGTAAGGTGTCATTTTTAGCATTTCTATAAAGTGTAATCATGATATTATTTGTTTCATTCTTCAGGTGCTGCTGTCTTCTTCCCAGACAAGGAAGCCAGACGCAAGCAACTCTTCCACATGATGAAAGATGCAGACGTATGTAACATTTCGTGTTCAACTGCAAGCTCATTTAGAACCCAGTTTCTTTGATTTGTTTAAAATTTCTTTAAAAAGTTGTTTAATTGGCATGATTTGCTGATCATTCATTAGACAAGTACAATATTACTAGTAACTATACATATGTATATATTGCATAACTGTATTCTAACAAGTTAAGCAGTTGATAATTAACTTATTGGTTAGAGATCTCGCCGGCTGCATACAAACTTATTCTCTGTTGTGGCCGAAAAATGGAATAAATTGAAAAATATGATATCTCTATCAAACTTGAACTATTTGGGTTATGTTTGTAAGTTAATATGAGGAAGATGGCTGATGGATGCAGTAGAACCTCTCTAAAGAGGAAGATGGCTGACGGATGCAGTAGAACCTCTCTAAAGAGGCTACCCATGTGACTGGGACATAGTGGCCTGATTACAGAGGCTTGTCAGGGGTACACAAGTGCAGATCTGACAAAAAAACTGATAGGATGTTTTTTCAGGGGTGGCCACATGGAGGAATTCTACTATACAATGCCTGTTGAATCAACTGTCTGATGTTAGATCTGTTGTTTGTGTGGCAGAAGGAGAAGGAGTCGCTGTCAGTCTCTCTCACCTACCAGTCTCTCTGTCAGTTCTTCAGCAGTGTTGACCCCAGTGGACTGCTCAACCTGCCAGACACGTCCTCCCAGGTAACACCCTCTCAGGTAACATTCTCTCAGGTAACACCCTCTCTAACACCCTCTCAGGTAACATCCTCTCAGGTAACACCCTCTCTAACACCCTCTCTAGCACCCTCTCAGGTTACACCCTCTCAGGTAACACACTCTCAGGTAACACATTCAGGTTATGCATACTACCATACATGTTGTAATTGAAGCCTCATTTCAACTTGAAGCCACACCTCTAACTTTAAGCCACACCCCTAACTTTAAGTCACACCCCTAGCTTTAAGCCACACCCCTAACTTTAAGCCACACCCCTAACTTTCAAGACTTGGCCCAGTGGAGTTTGTGGTAATCAGAAACATGATTTAATGTTGCAGTTTCAATACCAACCAAGCTACGCATTTTTAACTCAAATGTAATGGTTGTGCTACTGCACGGATCAGAGGCGTTCCACAAAATCCATGCTACAGAAGATCCAGACTTTTGTAAATAAATGTCGAAGAAAAATTCTAAAGATATGGTGGCCAGAGACAATTACTAATGAAGCACTATGGGAAAGAACAAACGAAGAACCAATCAAACAAATTAGAAGGACGAAGTGGCGCTGGACAAGCCATACTCTCAGGAAGCCAACACAACATAACGAGGCAGGCACAAACATGGAACCCTCAGGGCAAAAGGAAAAGGGAAAGGGAAAGGGAAAGGCCAATAAACACCTGGCACAGAAGTAGAAGCAGAGATGTTAAAATCAGATTACAAATGGAAAGAGTTGGAAGCCCAAAACCAGTAGAAAGGAGTCGTTGATGGTCTGTGCTCCATCGGGGAGTTAAAAGGATTAAAAAAAAATTGCACCCACACGTTGAGGGAACCACAGGACTATTTTGTACCAGCTTCTTTCAAACAAATGTTTGCACATCGACATGTGTGTTTTCCATTTTGACAGAATAAAGAAATTACCTAAAATTTTTAATTGTGTGTGAGAGTGCATGATTATGTGTGAGTGTATCTCTTTGTATCTATATGTCTGTTCTCTGCCTATACAGCTGTACAGCCATGTCTTGTGTATTCACCATGCCTGTGTGCCTCTGGCTTCAGGAATTTGACCCTATCCCTGTCCTGGCTGTGATGGACATGCTGGTATCGGTGGCGTACCATGAATTTGAGCGGTCACTGAGTGCGGCTGAACACACTGACCAGGCGAGACACCTCATTCAGCTGCTGTGTTCTCTACAGACGAGTCTCCTGTCCTGGTGTCACCAGCAGGTGGATCGCAAGGACGACGTGATGAAACAGTGGACCTGTCACGCACAGGAACTACTCATCAAATGTACTGGTCTAACTTGTCTGTCCAGTACTATACCGACCGACCGACCGACCGAACGACCGACCGAATGACCGACCGACCGACCGACCGACCGACCGACCGACCGACCGACCGACCGACCGACCGACCGACCGACCGACCGACCGACCGACCGTACAACATATATACATTTCCAAAATAACACATTTATCATCACATTGTTTTGATGCACTGCTGTGTGGAGATAAATGGCCAGGATGTTGCATTTTTATTTCAACATTTCAGTGACTTTGTTGTTTGTTTCAGATGTGGAGCTCTTGGCAGAGAAATCCATTGAAGGCTGTGAACTTCTGCACAACGTTCCTGACAATGAAATGGTGGGTATCTTGTGGTATTTTGCATAAATTATAATAAGATCTGATGGATGCTGCAATTACAAACATGGAGTTTAGGTGCAGCGTTTAATTTGGTAATATGCTGAGAATTTTTCGGTGATCTGGTCTAATGGTTGGTCTAAGGATAAGCCAAGTAACATTCCTAACCAGATATCCAGTGAAAGGATAACAAAACAAATGTTTCAATAAGACATGGTTTTAATGTTTACTTCAGAATGTGGATGTGGCTGCAAATAAGGTTTTTTTGCAACAACTGAATGGTCGCGGTGATCTGGTCTAAGGATAAGCCCAATAACATTCCTAAGTCAGGATTAATATGAAGGTTGGGGTGTGACTTTAAATAAAGATATGGCTTCAATTAGAATATTTACTGTAATTTTAACAAGGATGTCACCAACTCAGTTTGACATAACCTCGTTACTGATGGTCGAATGATGATTTCACCAGCTGGTAATCTACTTAATCAGGGCAGGTTTGAATATAAGACACAAAGAAAACAATGCTTTTTGAGAGGTGTCACAATTTCAATGAAATCTGAGTAGTTTTTTATGTATAAGTGAATATCAAGCAATTGTTAGGGCGCAGTGGCACTGTGGTAGAAAACTCAACTGAGAAAACCTGGGTTCGAATCCACTTGCTGCCCTTTGAAGCTTATGCAAATTAGTTCAGTCCATGTTACCTCAGTTCACTAAGCGCTATAATTGAGCACCTGGCAATGTGATTCCAGTGACGGAATAATAAGAACAAACAGTTTTCATGGAACAAGTGTAGCGTGGTCGGATGCTTTCAAGAAAAGTTGAAATGGTGTTTACATGAACAGGTTTGCCGGGGGCAAAGTGTAACGTGCCTTGAGCGTCTAATGTTGGCAGTGGTGTGGTATCAGTTTAGCGTTTCTGTGTTTATAGAATGAGCTGGTGTCCAAGCTGGACAGATGCCTCCTGGCCACCACACTCAGGCAACTGGTGAGTGTCCAAGTTACAGTGGAAACTATGCAGAAATAGTTAATTATCAATAATGTTGTCATTGTTATAGGCTCACATATGTTTTCATTGCGTGGTTTTGGTTGCAAATACAAAGAAAGTGTGCTTGTCCAGGTTAAACTTATTTAACGAACAAAAAGTTGTGCAATAGATGATCTGAGTTGTTTGTGGATATTTAAAAGATGCAAGGGACTAGCCAAACTACGGGAGGAAGCCCATCACTGTTGCGTGATCAGTGGATTAAGATAAGCATGACAAAACCAGAATATATATCTCTAGATATTGCACCCTCTACTTTAAGGTTGGTGGTATTCCTCCATTTCAGATACCTGCATTATATTCCTGAGTTGAAAATCTAAACTGGATGATCCGTTTGTGGATGTTTTGAGAGATCCCTCTGTCTACTCCACTCCAGATTAAGTGTAGTCATGTATCAGCACACCTGTATTTGTATCCCCACAGGTGTTGGTGCTGACTCACCTAGTGGTCAAGCTGGACTGTGTCACTAGGGTCAAGCTGCTGCACACTCTCATGCCCGTGTCTAAGTGGCTCAAGAGTCTCGAGCCGAAGCTTGACCAGGTCTTCTACAAGGTGATATACATATCACTGCATTCAATTCAGTCTTATTTTAACTGTTTAAAATTTCCTATACATACTTTCGTAATATAATTGACTTTGCATGTCTTGTAAAATTAAACAACATCCATTTTGGCCTCACAAAATAAAATCTAGACATATACTTTTGTCCAGCTTCTTGAAGCAATGACATTTAAACAAATAATGAAATAATTGTCCCCAATATCACTACAATCACATAACATATAAAATCTCTCTCGCCTGTCAATTCCATTGTACTTGCCTTGCTGAATAGGCTATCGATGATCACAAGTACGAGTTGTGGAGTTGATGTATTTTGTATGCCGAGAACATTGTTCACCAGTATGTATGTTTAAATGCTGTTTAATAATAACACTTACTATGTGCACATTTGGGTACATAACAGTTCGAAACAAATTGAGAATGTAGACATAAATAATAATGAATTCAATAACCCCCACATAGACACTTGATACATGCATCAAGAGGTGCCCTTAACAAGAAATATTTTATTTACTGCCTGATTTTGCGCCAACGTACCTGTATAGTGTGCAATAATGATGATGTACATGAGAGATTGCCACATCGTTGTCATTATGGATATTGACTGAATGGTTACTTCCAAATAACTGAAATCTGTGTCGTATTAGTTACATTCCAGTATAGGTACATTCCAGTGTTGTTCCTACAGGTCTCTTTTCTTGAATGAGAATCTGTAAGGTTTTTTCATCTTGTTATAATAGTTACACAAACATTTATAAAGCAAATATTGTTGAAGACGTGGGATAATGTCACCACTTGATGTCACATGACTTGTTGCCCAGGCGGACAGCAAACAGTGGAAGGAAGTGGAACAGGGAGAGGTTATTCTCCGGATCTGGGAAGTGGAGTCAGACCACAACTATGACAATGACATGCACGTCGTCCAAGTACGTCTCCTGCAATAACTGTTAACTTTGGTTTTGATATATCAAAGGATTTTAAGTGCAGTCTTGTATCAGGTATTTTGAAGAAAGTTAAGTTACCTTTCAGAGTCTCTATGTATGCTCAGTGGAGCTTTTGTGACACTCTCAATCACTTCTTCGTCATCAAACTGAGCCGTTTTCTGATGTCATGTGACCATGTGGGTGATCATCATGTGACAGCAGTTCCATGAAGATCGTCGTATGTCCGTCTCTGTTCAGTGCTAGATACATCCTGTATTTCTGTTGCCTTGCTGATTGTTCTGTGTCAGAAATTATTATTTCTGGCAGTGACATTATGCCCCTCGTTGACTAGGTGTTCTACAGCCAGTGGAAAGGCTGCGTTACAATTCTGGTGTTATTGCAGGTATTTGACTGCCCTGGTGCATCCTCCTTTACTGTTGAGTTTGACAGCCGATGCGAAACAGAAAACAGGTCAGTTGATATTGTCATTAGCATTGTAATTTCATGATCAAGAAAATTTAGTAGTAATCACTGTAATTCTGTTGAACTTTTAATATGTGTCAATTGTTGTTATTAAACATCCTAGCAAAAATACCCATCCTCGAGAGGTGATAACTTAATGGTTCATAAGTGACTGCCTGACTGTCATGATAACAATATAAAAAAAAATTAGTATACACAATATTATCACAGAAATATCCATGTATTCTTTGGTACTTAGTCATATCTAGCAACATAAATAAATGATTAAAGTGATTCTGTAAATGCTAGCCTATCAATATTTTGATGGCTTCTTGAAATCCAACTCTCAAAATTGCAATGCAATTCTGTCGTTTATTGTAATATCTAATGACATCTTGCCTGTGTATTACATAACTTGGGACAGTCACAGAACAGATGCATGACGTTGTGAACAATTGTACATAATAATTACTAGGGTAATTCGATTGTTTGTAGAGAGGGTAATAGTGTGGTGAATTTGAAAAAAATAATAGTATTGTGTCTCCTTTCTGGGAATGAACACCTGAAAGTTTAATGCCCGACACGTCTAGGAGTAGCATAACATGCATGCATGCATACATACATACATGCGTGCATGTGTGCATGCGTACGTACTTACATACATGTGTACATACATACATGCGTACATGCATACGTACCCTTGGTCGATTATAGTAAGATTGACACTGCTAGCATTTACAGAATCACTTTAATCAGTAGATAATTTGTTCAATCCATTTATGTTGCTAGATATGACTACCTGGAGTTCACTGACTCGCGTGGGTCAAAGGTGCGATACAACCAGAAGACAGGCACTGACAAGTGGCCATCATCCGTCACGTTCAAGGGCGGCCCACGACTTCACTTTCTCTTTCATTCTGACAGCAGCAACAATGAATGGGGCTATAAGTTCAAGGTCAGCTACAACCACTTCAGTGTTAAGTTCAAGGTCAGCTACAACCACTTCAGTGTTAAGGCCACATGAAAAACAACCACAACATCCCAGTTCTTGTTTACATTAACATAGATCACCCACAGAAATAACTATTTACACTGATGGCTGATGTGAGTATTGTCATGAGTTTGTCCACTTGTCAGTAGTGACTGTTTGAGGATTAATTTATTTATTTGGATAAGAAGATGCCAGGTTTTTTCACTGTCATTCGGTTGTTTTTTGGAGACTTGGTAATTGAGAAAGACATTGGGTGACAAACTGTGGTTGGGATTTTGTGTGTTATATTTCCAGTCCACTGACAGGGAAAAGTGGGAATGTGTGTACGGTTAAAGGGAGATAATCGAAGTATATATATATATATATATATATATATATGTGTGTGTGTGTGTGTGTAGTGAGAATTAGGTGTAGTTGTGGACCAAGGCTGCATGTCGTGATGGTATAGATCTGTGTTGATGCTGTACCAAACATGTTTTAACTGTCCTGACATTTTTAAGGAGCTACTGTCGTATGCTGCCTCACCCTTGATCAGAAGGTCATCAGGAATAGACCCAACATGTGGCCTACAGGCGATGTGGCATGTTACACTAATAGGATATTTTTGACAAGCATAAACAGTCAACAGTTAGCAGAAGCAGGAACAAATGTTAGGATGTGCCATCAATGTATCTCTACAATCTCCTGTGTGATAATATTATTGCTGTGTACTAGACACAAAAGTAGTCATGCTAAACTGTTGATGTTGCATCACATGATATCATGTGACATTTGTGTCCTCTGTGTCAGGTGACCGCCAAGGGCTGCCCTGATGTGCCTCTCTCATGGCTCTTTGACCTCTACCTCATGTTGGCCAAGCTGTTTGGGGGTCTTTGTGGGTCGTGCATGGACGTCACGCCAGGTGTGTCATTGATTTGACAAATGCCCTGTGTACACCTATCAACTTTGTAGTAAACAACCTGCGTCTCAGATCTTGTGATTCTGTCCGGTTGCCACAAAGTACAATTTATTCATATAAGACCATTTTCTGTAACAGTAAATGTACCTGAGGAAAAACATTATCTGTAGCAGTAAATTTGCTCAGGGAAAACACTCTCTCTTTATTCACTGTATCTTGTGGACATCACCAGAAGGTGTCACCCTCACCTGCAAAGATGATTTCCTCGAGTTAGTAGCTGATAAATCAGTAAATGTTATGGATGCATTATTCGTTTAATATGTTACAACATATTAATTTGTTGTATAATTGTGCTTCCTGCTTATTTCACATGCAGTATACAAATAAAAAAAATATTTTGTCAAAGAAAGATCTGATTGAATGCAACCAACTGGCAAGATTTTTTTACAACGATTGGGGAAAATAAACACTTTCGAATTCTTTAAATTTCAAAGTACAATCAGATGCCTTGTGTTTGTAGTTCTTCCTCGGGGGAAGCTTCATGATGGGGAGCTGGAGGAGGACGCGGAGAGGGAGATGTTAAGGAGCAGTTTGTGGGCAACACTGTTCCGCGGGGGATACATGGCGGCCAATAGGTTGGAGCGGTCTCTGTCGGGGAAACACGTACGTTTTAGCCTTTTATTTTGCAGTGCAGGGGGAAGATGGCGGTGTGGTTAGAACATCAGACTCCATTGAGAGAACCGGGGTTCGAATCCTCTTGCTGCTGTTTCAAAGCTCGGGCAATTTCGTTCACTCCACATTGCTCCATATAAATGAGTACCTGACAGTGGTGGCTATGTGAATGAATAGTCTTTGCGCAAAAATTGCAGCATGGCTGAATGCTTCCCAGAGAAGTCGTGTGAAGTGAAGTGTAAAATGCTTTGAACAGTCGTAAAGACTGGATACTGCGCTATGTAAGAACATATTTTAACTTTACTGCCCAAGTGTGTTTAAATGAACCAGCATTTTAAACTGTATCTATATATTTAAGTTTATGAATATCGACCTTGCTGTTTAGTACGTTGGCAAACAGCTCATTCGACAGTTTCTAATGCTTGTGGATGAAGTTTATTGGGTTGATGGGATTATGTGATAGGCATATCGTGAACACATGTGATATTATGTTCCCTCTGCATGCAACGCAGTCAAATTATATAAAATTATATAAAAAAATTTGATTTTGTGACCCTAAAAAATTATCAGAGTTTGTACTCAAAACATCAAGATATTGAGCAGTTGTGGTATTTGCTGTAGTTAAAGGTCTTTGTTGCCGTTGTGTTGTGCACAGATGACCGATGCTGAGGCCAGTATTGACCTGTTTCTCATTGAGATGTTGGAGTTGAAGGAGGGTCATGCCACTGACTTCCTCACAAAGTAAGCTCACCTTGCTCACTCGTCACTTCATACCATTGACTGTCTTTTCTTTAAAGGTTTCTGATTAATATTTCAAGCATTACAAACAACAACAAAAAAAGCCTGTAAACGCCTTGTCCGATATGTGCGCAGACAGCCCCCCAAAACTCAAAATTAACTTCCATAGTGAAGCTAGCACGTGTGAGCACCATCTTGGTAAAACAAAGAGGGTTTACGTTTACTGATGGTTTTTGGAAAGTAACTCAAGTTGAGTAGATCAATTTGGTGCCGACTCCGATATGCCATTTTGGCGGTATTGATTGAGAAGTTCCGGGATTGTCGCCCATGAATTTTGAGTCAGATTTCGACGTCAACAGTATCAGTTGTACCAACTGCCATGTATTATCCCTGTATTATCGTCCAATGACAAGTGATGTGTCAACGAGATGTATTATCCCTGTATTATCGTCCAATGACAAGTGATGTGTCAACGAGATGGGAGTTGAAAGACGACCACTCAATGGCATCATATTTCACGGATAATGTACAGTGTTAATCTGTGTGCACAAAGTAGATCCAATGAAAGTGTTATTCATGTCTGCGTGCTGATAGGTTGTTGTGTATCCACCAGGTGTCAGGAGCATAGCGTGTTGCCGCAGGTTGGCGGGGAGGCACTGACTGATGTCGTGTCAGCCGTGTTTGCGGCCCTCATGTGGCACACTCAGTCACTGCGGGAAGAACTCGAGAAATACGGTGGGTATAAACCATTTCACATAGTTATCTAACCACCTTACTGTCTTTGTTAGGTGTTTTGGTAAATTGCCAGATGTTTAGTAAGGTAAAATTGGCTTACCTGTTAATTTATAGTACAAGCAAGATTAAATTACCGGTAGTCCTCTTTGTTATCACTGTGCTTTTGTCTCAAGTCACATACCTTTTTGTAACAAAACCATTTGAAACTGTTAACATTATATTATAACAAGATTGTGATCCAAAACAATAAACTCCAGATGCCATTGGCTCATTGAGAGATGGCATTTGTTTGTACCGTAAATTCTCTATTTGTAGCCACGGCTTTAATTACAACAGTGTGTAGCCGAATTGGTGATGATGATGGCAAAGTTGGGGTGCGGCTTTAAATACAGTAATTTGCCGAAAAAATTGCGAAAGTTGGCTCATTGGGTTGTCAGTAGTAACAGCTATTAGTGCGATAAATAATGGTTTATAATCAGTGAAAAAACGAAGTCGGATGCATCAATAAAACATTGTATTACAATTGCTATTGGTGCATGACAAATAATTACGTAAAAACATAAAAAACCTGTGTCCATAGTGTTCAAAAACTAATATCAAACATGCCAAATCATGTCATAGTTAAAATCATTCAAAATCACTTTCGTCGTCGCTGCCAAAGAACGCTGCCGGTACAGCATAGCGGCGTCATCCCATTTATCCGTGTCTAATTACGTCGGCATCGCTGACCGTGGCCGCATGCAGCGGAAAACATCTTCGAACATGATGTTGTCGTCCGTTCCATCGAGATTGTTGGAGATGCCGCACTTCTTGAAGCTGTATTCAGCCATGGCAGATGGAATTGCACTCCACGCCTTCACAACCCATTGTACAAGAATCTCCTTGCCGGCGAACGATCGCGGCCACCGGGAGTGAGCGCCGTGAATCATCCAGTGCTCCCACAGACAATCGCATCTGCTGCTTGAATGGGCGATTGATGCTAACGTTAAGCAGCTGTATTAACGGCATCAGACCGCCGGGGATTACAGCAACATCGTTGTCACACATGGTTTCAGGTTTTGATGTTTTAAGCTACGTTACTTTTATGACGAGTTCCAAGCTTGCTGGCTTCGTCCGATTGTCAAAGCAACACAATTACCAGTGCCTCGTTGGAGTTAATTACATTTAATCTAGTACAAGATACGGTGTTATAATCCTATGCACCTGGTATACTATGCAAGTGGTCCTGTTAACCCGCGCCAGTAAACTGTCTGCGAGCTAGACCAATCTGTCAATCAGTAGTTCTGAGAATAACAGTCACACCTTGCCGATTATGTAATCAACATGCATTGCTTTTCCCTTGTTGGAGACAATTGCATTTACAACAGACTGTTTTATAATCCCCTGAAAAGTTGTGTCAGCAATGCACAACCCCAGAAACAACACGAGAGTAAATAAACAATGTCCAGGCTTGTTGAATGCGCTAACATTTGGTCAAATGCTTGTGAGTACCAGAGCAGTAGGCTAACGATGACACAACAACAATTTTCTAACTTTCTAAGAAATTGGTAAAACCACAATGTCTGTTCTCACCAGCTGCATCTGGCTGATCGAGACATCCAGTTATTACATAGTTACTGGCTGTCACTCAAACACATTTGAAGTTAAAACAGCTGGCACAACAACAGACATATCCCAGGTCTTTTTAATCTGCTGCAATACATGCAACGTTATACATGGTTCTACATAAAACGTCATACAAACAAACCTTCCCAACATATTTGAATAAGTGTAGCTTTATTATATAGCCAACATGTATGGCTACATTTCTCCCACTGGGTGTATGGGCATTCAGCCACCCAATTATTATCTGGTAGCACGGTGATATTTGTTTATCTTTGTTTTCCGTTTTGATGAAATTCACATAGTAATATTCCCATGATTATATAATGTGATGTATTTATTATCATTGCATTACATTAAAGACTCTTAACAATACAATTATACCACATTCATTAATTTATGATAATTATTAGCAAAGTTATAACTTTTTTGTAGTACCCATTTCAATTATTCCTAATTGTGTGCGCTATGGAAATTCATCACATGAAGCGTTAAAAGGGTCTTGGCTCAGTCTGGGTGCGGCTTTAAATAAGGTTTTTGCCTGCAACAAACGGTGCAGAGGAAAGTCGGTGTTTATGACAAAAGTCTGGGTGCAGCTTTAATTAGGGATGCGGCTACAAATAGAGAATTTACCGTAGGCATGTGTCGTATGTATGTATCAGTTACATTTTGGAAATATTCACTCTGCCAGCATTTACACAGTTCGCATATGGTTTTTCACTTGTGTGAAGAATTTCTGCCGGTAAAACTGCTGTGGTTATGTTTACAGTGAAGAGTGAGGGAGATGGTGAAGCAAAGATAGTGGATGGTATTCACCAGGCCTACACCGTGGCCGCCGGCATGAGAACATTCCTGGTGAGTCACAACAATGGTAGCTGTACGGTAGAACTTGACAGACCACCCCTTCTGCCCACCTAGCAAATGTGGTCTCTCAAGACAGGTTGTCTCCCATAGCAGGTCAATATTAATTGAAAAGAGGGCCAAAGGGAACCAAGAGAGTGGTCTCTCAAGACATGGTCTCCCGTAGCAGGTCAATTAACATTGAAAAGAGGGCCAAAGGGAACCAAGAGAGTGGTCTCTCAAGACGTGGTCTCCCGTAGCAGGTCAGTTAACATTGAAAAGAGGGCCAAAGGAAACCAAGAGAGTGGTCTCTCAAGACGTGGTCTCCCGTAGCAGGTCAATTAACATTGAAAAGAGGGCCAAAGGGAACCAAGAGAGTGGTCTCTCAAGACGTGGTCTCCCGTAGCAGGTCAGTTAACATTGAAAAGAGGGCCAAAGGAAACCAAGAGAGTGGTCTCTCAAGACGTGGTCTCCCGTAGCAGGTCAGTTAACATTGAAAAGAGGGCCAAAGGGAACCAAGAGAGTGGTCTCTCAAGACATGGTCTCCCGTAGCAGGTCAATTAACATTGAAAAGAAATCCAAAGGGAACCAAGAAAGTGGTCTCTCAAGACGTGGTCTCCCGTAGCAGGTCAGTTAACATTGAAAAGAGGGCCAAAGGGAACCAAGAGAGTGGTCTCTCAAGACGTGGTCTCCCGTAGCAGGTCAGTTAATATTGAAAAGAAATCCAAAGGGAACCAAGAGAGTGGTCTATCAAGACGTGGTCTCCCGTAGCAGGTCAGTTAACATTGAAAAGAAATCCAAAGAGAACCAAGAGAGTGGTCTCTTGAGACAGGTGGTCTCCATAGCAGGTCAATTAACATTGAAAAGAGGGCCAAGGGAGTGGTTTCTCAAGACAGGTTTTCTCCAGAAGTCTCCCAAGACAGGTCCTACTATGCATGCATGGTTCAGATCTCAATTTTCACATTTCTCTACATGCAGGGGTTAGACAATAATTTTCACATCTCGGCATGAGTGGTTGTATGGGAACTAGCCCATCAAACGTTCTGAATCCACCATATGTTACTGACATATGTTACTGACGTACAAGTTTAGAAGCAAATTGCCTAGAACTGAGTTGTGAGTATTTCTCAAACAAGAAAATAAATGTTGGCCCCATTTGCATAAAGATTACCAGGTATTTCGGGGAAAAGAAACCCACAACATATTATGCATACATGTAGCAGTTTGTACAGATAACAAACTAGAATAAAACTATAATATTTGTTATATATATATAACTATAATATTTGTTATATATATATATATAATATATATATATATAATATATATATATATATATATATATATATATATATATAATATTAAAAATAGAGTTCAATTAAGATAAGTAAATAAATAAATATAAAAAATAACTAAAATTAAACTTACTTAATAATTATAATAATTCAATAACTAAAACACATGGTCATAAATTGCTGTGTCCACTATGACAATGGTTGATTGTGAGAGTACTGGTTGTTATTGTATTCAACCTAACAACCACACAGTATACTTGAAAACAAATTGGGCCATGGAGAAATGTCAAGGAATCTGTTCTTATAAGCATACACCAAAATTGGTTTCTCTACACAACAAGGTAACTGTTTAACACTAGTGAAGTCATTTGGTGACTAGTGTAGAACAACTGAAAAGTGGTGCCAACTGTTTAACACCAGGTGGCGACACTTTTCAGTTGTTCCACACTAGTCAAATTACAATAATTGTGGATCCTGCTGATTAAAAAATAGAGTGTACGCTAATTAGGGCATATATGCTTAATAGGTCGAATACGGTATATTGCAACTAGTATGGTTGTTGTTTGATAGTTGGAGCAGAAACAGAAGCAAGTGTTAGCGGCAGAGAAGGCTGGCACGCCCCCTGATGCTGACACCCCAGATCTAGGTATCACACCTTCTCCATTGCTGCATATATTATACTAAAATTAACAATATGGTGGTCTCAGGATTCAGTGATCTTGCTGCAAAATAGCCTCACCTGTATATACAACTGTATGTTTGTGTTTTGAATTTTAGTTTCAAGGGTAGTTTCTGTTTAGGGTTAAGGCTAACCCAGATGCTGCTCCATAAGTACGAATTATGTCTTCTGAGAGAGTAGTATGTACGAGTTTTGTGCTTGTAAATGTAATGTTTATAAGCATTGATTTTTTTGGTTACAACGTTTGGAGAGTTTGTCTTCAGTAGGTATCTTATTGTCTGTTACTGTTGTGTACGTAGGACTGCGGGCCCTAAGAAACCTTGTGAGGCTGTGAAATCTCAGTCTCGTGTTTGGCATGTGTTCAAGAGCACACATTTGTCTTATCAGTATTTCAAATATTGGCGGAGAACAAACATCCCACTTTACAAAGTAATAAATATCAGAATCTGGATTATTTCAAATCTACATTGGACTTGTGTAGTAGAGAAGTAAGCATTCTTGTGATTGCAGTTACTCTGTGTAAGGAGAAGGCTCTATTCCTACTGAAGTTTGCTGGTCTCACCAAAGTCCACCTCAAGTCTCTGGTACGGTTCTTTTAAACCACCATGTTGTTTTAACTAACTTGTTTATAACTATTTATTGTTTATTTTAACTACTACTGCATATTATTTTGTGCATTAAACATAATTGTTTACTTCCCCTGGCATAGGCACCAGGTAGAAGGGACCAATGGCTTTTAGTGTTTCTTCCGAAAGACCTGGGCAAAGTGGGATGAATAAAATTGTGAAATGGCAGCAGATGGACTCAAACCATTTTCCCTTGATTGACAGTCTGGTGCTCTGCCACCAAGCCACCACATGTATATTCAAATTAAATATTGTTTTTTATATACTAGATAATGAAGTTTTATATATAAACAGCTATTTGACAAATACATACTTTTTCTCTTTATATCTTGGTTTACTGCCCCATATTTGCTGGTTCCTGTGACAGTTTTATTTGTTTCCAATTTTAGCTGTCTTGTTTGTTGACAGGCAAAACACAAACTGGATCGACGCAGTAGCAAGCAACTCAACAAATACCTGACCTACACAGGAGACAAACCCGTCAAGGTAGTATCCCCGTATCACCATGGCAACACAACGTCACTGGCAATCTGAACTCTGCATTAGCAGTTAGGAAGGGTAGTGATTTAAAATATAAATAGTGTCAGTGGTATCCGCCAGGGGTTCATGAGTAGTTATTGTATACAGAAACTGGCGATACAGGGATGGATATTCCGGCTGTGTCTAATTCTGCATCAAATGTCTCCTCTGCAGATTGACAGCGTACTAGAGAGGTATCCGTCATTTCGTCTGGTGCTGGACTTTGTGCGAGAATCCAAATGGTGCAAGAACAGGTATTGTCTGTTATTTGGTGTGAAAGTGAATATTTATTTTAGCTGTGGCTGCTTCATGTAAATTGTTTGTCAAGTAAATTTTCATGTTGCCACGTAAACAAGGTTTCTCCTGTGTGATCGCTGTAAGGAGGTAGTCTCCTACTGTGCTTCTAAACTTGCTCTTTCTTATGTCCACTCATATAAAACATATTTATTTCTCATCATGTAACTCAAAAGTCACATGGGTATGACAGACTGTATGAACACAGTAAACAATCTGTTTCCTACATGGTCATAGTAAATGAACACATATTGTTTTGAAACATTTCTTTGACAGCTTCGTTAGTAGTAATGACGTCTTGGTCGGATGACATCATCATATACATGCAGAAGTTCATAATTCCCTTATCTCAGTTGATCGCTGCATTTACAAACTTCTGCACTTATACGATGATGTCATCTGACTAGGACATCATTAGTACTGTTGAAGTCATCTTGAGACGACAGCAAAAATGTCTACGGAGGTAAATAAACCTCGGATCAGATATGTAAATAGAAATGTTTCAACATGAAAACAAACTATCCTGGGAAATGTTCAATATACGCACATGTAATCTTAACAATTCACTTGGTTGCTAGAAGCAAGCTATCACATATAGTACTCAAAGTAAACATATTGTCTTATTTGTAACATGTTCAACACACTGGCAGTTTTGTTGGTGTGTTCTAGAGTTGAACGTCTACTGAAGGAGAGAGCCCAACATGCCCAGTGTGTCACCAAAGTCTACTCATTCACCACCAAGTTCATTCAGATCATGGGAGACGACCACATCTTTCAGGTGACTTTAGTTCGCTTTCTATAGTTTCCCTGCTCGCATAGAAATCAGAAACGATTGTGTTTTCATCCAAATCAGTTTTGTGATAGAGGAATGTATAAGAAAAGTTGTCTTGGACTTTATTAAGTCATTCTGGTAAGTGACCATGAAAAACTGTGGATAAATATATTGCTTCAAAGTTTCTTAAAGCACTGGTATGACTGGTGTTGGCAGGTGTTATGATTTGTGATGACACTAAGATTGACACATTAATGACATGACTATCAATGGTACACATCATGGCTGGCTAAGCTGTACGCTGACATAGAATCTTAAGTTAGTAAAATAAATGACCTTGACCTTTGTAGGTACCGACGATGCTGTTTCTGCAGGAATTGTTACACCACCAGGATAAGTTTGGTCAGCACTATGCAGAGGGCATTGAAGGGTGTGGCCTCAAACTGGAGGCTGACGTCCGACAGTCCTACTACACACTTGTCAGACATCTGGTGGAGTGCCTCAGAACTACAAATCGACTGACATTGGAAAAGTAAGAGATGCATGGTTCTCGTGTTTGATAATGATTCATTAGTTGCAATTTATGGTTTGAATTTGGTGAATAGAAAGACTGCTAAAGTTCTAAGAGTAGAGTAGCTGTGATGCTGAAAGTTGACTTAACTTGAAGTGGTTCGTTGTGTTGAATATTTAGGGAAGTCACATTCAAGTGAGGGGTTGTTTATGTGTATAAATGTTGTCTATTTAACAAGATTTTACACATTTTTAATAAGACTGCAACAAGCACCTGATAGCTCGTAAACAAGGAAGTCATTGGTTTATGAACAATCCAAACTAATTTTATCTTGCATCCTGCCCCGTTAGATATATGTCAACTATAGTTTTAACCATATTTACAATGCTAACAATTATACAGTCGATGGGTAGTTGGTTCTAAATATTTATTGTGATCCACGAGAATGACCACTTTGTAATTCCAGTATCTCTCAAACATCATCATTGTCAATAGTGGTTGACTAACCAGATGTATTTGTTGTGTAGGGCGTTTGTGATGGGCTACGACTACGTCCAAGCCGCCACACTCCATCTACTGGACATTGCATGGCAGGTACGTCTACTGACCGGCAAGACAACCTTGCTGTGTATTTTACAGAACAACTTGCAGTAGTGACCACCTTAATATCATCTGTCAACTACATTGAAATTTTTAATAGACCTTGTCTATAAAAGACCTGTTTGTAAAGAACACTTGTCCATTATGTACATGTGATAGGCAAAATGCATGTGGTAATGTTACGGTCTGTGCAAAAGTTTTGTTGTTATTGTTTTCATGTAGGGTTTAGCAGAATATTCTCAATAAATCGCTAGAAATAAGGCACACGTTGAGCCATGAGGAATTAAACTTGAAAATTGTTTCTTATGTATATCATATTGCCAGAACTATATATATATATATCCTCAATACTGCTGATATCGTAAAAATATATAATGCAGGAACCTTTCAATTGTTTTTATTATTATTTATCTGCAGTGTTTGTTCAGCAAATCAGTTTATTGTAATTGTTATTTTATGTTTATTTTCAGCCATTTGATTTCTCATTTCTGAACGAAGTGAAACTGCCTGAGTTTTACATGAATCTGGCTAAAAGTAAGTATCCTTATGCAATGGAAAGCGTAACATTTCAAATAAGTTTACACAGTATAGACGTAAAAACTAATAGGCAGACTAGAATTGAATGATGAACAGTATCATGGTTAAATGTTGTGATATTATAGTTAACATATTTTAACATACATTGAAGAAAGTAGCTTACGATAACACCTACTTTTGATAAATAATCCCAGATTACCCTGACAGGTTATCCAGCATGATTGTCTCCTGTTAACTACAAGCTAATCAGGTTTGTTTGATCAAATAAATTACCGGTTAATCAGTTTATTTAATTTTATTATATAAAAATACCAGCCTTTCCTCAGCCCCTTGTTAAACACACTCAGTGATGGTAGGTACGTTATGTCGAGGTCGTAACCATAGCAACTTGTTTGAGGTCGTATGTATGACTGCAGTGAGTGTGGCAACGCGGATGAAGATCCTGAGCTACCAGCCTGAGGCGGAAGAGTTGGCAGAGTACGCCCAGAACATGGCCTGGCTGGCCGTCTGCAAGAAGGGTTTCTATGAATGGTACAACAACAAACGCAAGGACAAGACTCTCACAGAGGATGGCAGGAAGGTGCGTCTCTGTCCAACTGTGTGGATTGGTTTGTTGCTTAGTCAAGCAGAGTTACAGATTAACCTTCATACTGCAGTAGATTTAACAAGGTATATTAATTTAGTATTATTAACAAGATTGTCATCTAAAACAGCAAGCTCCAGATGGCATGTGGACAAGAAAGCATTGACTTATAGTAGAGTCCAACAATTTTTCATCTGTGTCACCTGCTCTTGTTAGATATCTGTCAATTCTGTTTTGTTGACACTGTTGCACAATTAGTAGATCATATAGTCCAGTTATTTATTGTCTGCAATAGCTTTAGCTGTAGCTTTCATATGCTGGTTTGCAGAGCTTTTGTCACCCACACAGTGCAGATAGCATCAACATGTGATGGTGTGAGTGTTTTTTAGTGATCTATATCAAACTGATGTCATGTGATCACCATCAAGGTCACATGACATTGGTATCCCTCGTATATAAATGTTGACGAAGATCTTTCTTTTAAATGCTCTCCTCTGAAAGAAATACTCATTTTGGGCATGGATGTATGCACCTATGAATTGTTATACCTGGAGTATGTAATCTGCTAGCTGCGGAAGTTTCTGACAATATGGTTCACTGACATATTCTTATAATATGTGGGATAGCTTTGCTTTATGCCCACCACTTAAGCAGTTGCCCATTGGCATCAGCCAAAGACCAAGGAACTGACAGCTCAATGCTAAAGACATCAGTCAGGTTGACGTGGTGAGTTTGGGCTGCTATAAGCAAACTGCCAAACTAATCCCAGCTTGCTTTTGTGGCAACTGACTTCCTAATTTGTCACCCATTGAGACCACCTTCATTGATGACGCAAATGTTGTGATGTAGAGGTAATGTGACATTGACATGTTGTTGGCAGGACATTCAGATGTTCCTGGCACGTTTTTGTGACTTGCTAGACGTTGAGATCAACTGTGATGGTTGCGGCGTCACGCTGCCGGGCCACCGGTACCGGTGTCTCCAGTGCTGTGACATGGACCTCTGTGCCAACTGTTATGCTGGTTAGTGATCTTGCATTTACTGCTATGCCAGTTGGTGTATTTGTTTCTTATATTTACTGCTGTGCCAGTTGGTGTATCTATTTGTTGTATATAGTGATATTATCAGTTGGTGTATTTATTTCTTGTATTTACTGCTATGCCAGTCAATGTATTTATTTCTCATATTTACTGCTGTGTCAGTGAGTGATCTCATATTTACTGCTATGCCAGTGAACAGTCTTGTATTTACTGCTGTGCCAGTTGGTGTATCTATTTCTTGTATTTACTGCTATGCCAGTTGGTGTATCTATTTCTTGTATTTACTGCTATGCCAGTTGGTGTATCTATTTCTTGTATTTACTGCTGTGCCAGTTGGTGTATCTATTTCTTGTATTTACTGCTATGCCAGTTGGTGAAACTATTTCTTGTATTTACTGCTATGCTAGTTGTTGTATCTATTTCTTGTATTTTTGCAGGAGGTGTGAAGCCGGTTGGCAAACATACAGACGACCATGACATTGTTCATCTCATGTGAGTGATACTCTGCGTGTTTAACATAAACTGTTGTGTGGCAAGGGATTATTGGTCTTCTTCTTTCATATGGATATAAGTATCAGCATATTCTCCAGATCTAATCAGTTATATATTTTTATATTGGGTTTAACATTACTAAATAACTTATTGCATTAATGTGATGGATTAAGTAATTTTGAGTTGTTAATTGTCTTAATAGAGGCAGAGTTACAAATTTAGAAAACATCTTTGATCTTTGGTATTTTGATCGTCTTATGACCTTATTCATATAGACAGCTTGCACCAAGTGAACCCAACGCCAGAAGTATCAAACAAACAAGCATATTTCTTGCCAGTTTCATCATGCTTACCTTTCAATGACGTAACCTTTGCCACGTTGCAGGTACAAATGTGACGAGTGTCAGGCGTTCATCGTTGGCACTCGCATCCACTGCACTGTATGCGAGGACTTTGACCTATGTCTGGGGTGTCAGAAAGCAGGGCGTTACCCTGTGTGGTAGGTTCCTGCTTAGACCCTATTTCATGTGCAGTTGTTCTCAGTGTTGCCACTTTAGAGAGGTGGCTAAGATTGTTTAATATGTGTATGGTTATTTAATCCATTAAAACTCTTATTTTTGAAATTGGTAACTTTACATTTTACGTGGATTCAACATCCAATCAGTCATAATGTATTAATGAAAACACAGACACGTGCATGACAGTTGCTATGGAAATCAACAACAAAATATATACAGATTGAAAGTAATGAATATTCAAAATTTTAAAGTTTAATAAGTACCAACTTCTTGGAGTAGTAGAATATTTACAAATGTTAGAATATCACTCTGAATCACTGTGACTAGTCTGCATTATTTACCAAGTCAGCAGCTCTTATAAAAGAGCCAAAGGCAAAGCTGACCATGTTACTGAAACAGCAGTGAAGGCAAGTTGTTCGGTGCCATGTCATGACATGTCATTATTTCATGGTGTCAACATGCACAATGACAGTATCCATAAATGCAAAATCTGGGTTCCCAATACACTAGTGTTGTCAGAATGCATCAAGTAATCAAAGATCATTGAAGCCATTGTGGTTTTTGGAGTCACTTGTGTGCTAATGTTTTCAGTAAAAATTTCCCGTGGAGATATCAGAACAGTCTTCTTTAGGGTAGTGAAATATTGCATCTAACCCTCTAATTTTGCTGTTTTAGTCACACCAGTGAACACAGTGTCATCAAGCATCCCTTGGTCAGATGTAAGTTACTGAACCTGCAGTTAGATTCTAAACAAGTTGTGTTTTATTTGCATTTTCAAAATTACATTTTATATAACTACAATGTTTGAATATATTATATTGTAAGTTGTCATTATATTTGATGTAGTTATAACATAGTTGTATTTGATTTGTATTCTAGTGTGATGCATGAACATTATCATCACAGCAGTATTAGAGCTTAAGTGTAATCTTAAGGTGTTAATCATATGAACGATATTGTCATAGTATTATCGGTATTATTTGTCTTATTTTCTGGTGTACTACATATGAACACCGTTGTCATAGCAATACTACTGCAGTGGACTAGTGGACGCCCAAAGAGAGATAACTTACCAACATAAAAGAAACATTCGCTGTGCCCATCCATCTAATACAGCCACCCATCTTTAGACCTGGCTGCACTGCAAGCATGCCTTCCCCTCCAATGCTTGTCTAGCCTCACACACCCGAAACAGACATCCCACAGTAACCCACTTGTCTTCGTCAACTCTGACAGCCGGCCGGTGATAACTATAGCAGTCTTATATTCTAATATAGTGCCTGTGAACAAAATTATCTTGGCCGTAATGTTGCTGATGTTTATCCTATGTGTGTGAAAATTTTGGCCGTAAGATTATGCTTGGTGCTATCTTCCACATTGCAGTGCGTATGAACAAGCAGCCTGACTCGTCCCTACAGTCCAACATCCACAATCACGTTTGGCTACTCTTCACGTCTGTCTCCCTCTCGATGGCCAGTCTCCTCGCCGGCAAACACAGTCCTTTGCTGGCTGACGCTGACTACGTGAAGGCAGCGACAGAACTGCACAATAACGCCATCACACTGGTCCAGAAGTGTCTCGTAGGAGTGACAGTCACAGATGACATAGGTGAGTGGTGTCAGTTGAGGTGTCATCAGTGTTGCATGTCTGTCAACTCACAGGCATACGCCCTGAGACTCATGGTTTTGCATTAAATGTCAGTCTCATGGCAAAGGTCTGAAATCTCACACATATTTTTATTATCCTTAACAATGGAAATAAGGAAACAATGTCCCCTTTTTTAGAAAATGAGACGTGTCTATTTGTGTGTGTTTCAAGCGAAGGTTCATTTTACCGCCTTTTACCGAATAACATATAAAACTCAGTAAGTGATTGGTCAGCAGCTGAGCATCAACCGATAAGATTTACTGTTGGAAAGCAGTGTAAGTCTTAGGTCCATGTGCTGGTTACTTTACGGTCTCTGGAAAACTTTCTCATGCCTAGGAACCCTCCAGGGGTAGACAGCTGTGGTGTTGTCATTATCATTGTGGGGATGTCAGTATGTTGTGTGAATCTTACATCAGAGGTTGTGAATGTAGCCTGGTTTCAAGAGACTGGTTCTGGTGCCAAATAAAGTAGGATGCTACAAAATAGCAACCTTTTGTCAAACTTAAGATGCTATTCAGATTAATTTTAGTATTACAGCCTCTATTTGTTTTATATGTTTGTATGTATAGAGAAAGTTAGTGGGAGGGAGTGGGTGGGAGTGGGAGGGAATGGGTGGGAGTGGGAGGGAATGGGTGGGAGTGGATGGGAGTGGGAGGGAGTGGGTGTGGGAGGGAGTGGGTTGGAGTGGGAGGGAGTGGGAGGGAGTGGGTGGGAGTGGGAGGGAGTGGGTGGGAGTGGGTGGGAGGGAGTGGGAGGGAGTGGGTGGGAGGGAGTGGGTGGGAGTGGGAGGGAGTGGGTGGGAGTGGGAGAGGAGTGGAGAATTAGAGTGGGGATGAGGGGAGTGAAGATTGTTGGTGGAGACAGCAGCGAAAGGGGATCGTTGACAAAGAAGAAGAGGGAAAAAAATTTATGATTGGTGCCGGTCTCACCCCGGACTTCAGGGATAAAGAGGAGAGTGACATGTATAAACATAATTGTTGTAGGAATACTATAGCCTACTATGAGTAAGAAAATCAATTTAAAGTCATAAACAATAATTAAGGTAGCTGGGGGGGCTATTATATGCTTGTCTTGAATTGATTAGTTTTAGTAGAAGTTTTTAAGATAAATTAACAATTTCTTCACAGATTGTAGTTGAAATACTATATAATTTATCAGATTAAACAAATTTGGAGTTTTTCATTTATTTGGTTATGTTACAAGGTTTTTAAAAAATTTTGTAAATGTGGAAAAATAGGCATTAAAAATTAAGTTTAATCATTTTGAAAAAATCCCCAAAGAAATAAATGACATACATATAAGTATGACAGTGTAACTGGTAACTTTACTGCAGATTTTGGTTAACATAAACCAACTATGTTTGCTACACCACCGTGAATGAATTAAGCAAAAGTTGAATGACAGCCTACAGTGGTAGTGTGTTTTTGACACAAACCCTTCACCAATCGTAATTTACTGCCATATTATGTTGCTTGCGTGTAAGACACGTTCATACGCAAAATTGCAACGTCATGAGTGTTGTAGTTTTTCCTCAAACAATATTCGAAACATCATTTCCTGGTTATTAATGAAAACACAATCTCAACAAATACTTGCTTTTGAGTTGAAATTTATGGTTTTTCACTGGCGTTTTATGTATTGTTGACAATACATAGTGGCCATTTGCAATATTGACATGTCCCCTTAATTTGCCATCACAAAAGCCCTTGGATCTGTACTTGTAACGTGTTGTCATCTACAGTATCAGATTATGCCAGCCATCTAACAAACACGTGGCAGAGTGTGTTTACAGTAATTATGATTGGCCTGTTATCTGGCGGGGTCACCAGGTCACATATGTGTTGGCATTTCCATTAGTGTCAAAGGCACGATAAACTACATTTAATGCTGATATTTGCTGGTTTAAGTACATGATTTAGTTAGGTAGATATAATATTGATGTGTACATTACAGTAACCAGATGATGTGTTCTTCTTTCACGGCAAACAAATATAACACCATAGCGCATGCAGACGTTACTATGGAAACAGTGTTGCTTTTCTGGGAACTCAAGGGGATTTCCAAAAGGACTGCATTTTTAATGGATGGATTAGCAAAATATGTTAGTGCCGGGTGATTTTTTGTGGTATCAACATTTAGTTCAGTATATCCTAGCATGTTATGAAGAAGAAGAAAAAAATCAACCACCTTAAGACAATGTTAAATAATCCTACAACATTTGAGGTGATTTTTCATAACTGATCTTTCACATTTATAGAAGCACGAATAAACATATGTGTGCATGGTGGCATGGGGGCATGCCTCTGAAATTAATTGTCGGCAAACCTCAACAGTACATACTGTCAAAATAGAGTAACTGTTTCATTGCCTTCAGATGACGCCAACCTGCCCGAGACTCTGCAGACAATGCAGGATGAGGCATTTGCGGTCCACTCGCAGGAGAGGTTCATGGGATTGCTGGGCGCCATGATTCCCACAGAACACAAGGTGACGACGGCCATGTTTGAAACTTACTACCTTTGAAATTGCCGCCCGACCCACGTCTCGCTTGAGCGTGTAAATCACATGCTCACCCATTAGTGTGACCTACAAATATGTAATGTGGCCACATGTTTTTTTACATGTACATATTTGTAGATAATCTTGTTAACTTGTGGTCCCATCATAAAAATTATTGTAGTCGATAGCAACACATTAAAATATGCTGCTCTATGATCTACGTGATTTGTTTTACCTGTAAACTATCACCTGTTGAAACATAACTCTGTTATGTGGAAATTATTGCCATTTTAGACAACTTAGAGCTCCACAGTTGCATTTACTGGTCAGTAACTTGTTTTTAGTATTATGGCTTTTACAGACATAATGCCTGATTTGTTAAAATGCCATGTATCTTTGTATTGCTGTGTTGTGAATTTCATATGTGTATTTCCCTTGTAGACACCATTAGCAGACGATGTTAGTAGCATCTTCACTTCGGAAGAATTCCTTCAGCTTCTCTTCTCCATTGCACGGTGAGATTCAAGTAACACGTTCTTTGTTTGAAACGGGCAGTAAAGGCTCTCGAATAGTGAATATTGTCACAGATTAGAAGCAGTGACACAACAGTTGCCATGATGGTGTGGTCTCCAGGACATTAGTAGCTTACACTGATCAGCATCTTCTAACTAATTAACTGCATCTTCTGTAGAGGAAAGAGCGGCCATGAAATGAACACTCAGCATCTTGCGATGGGTCTCATTGGAAAGTTACTGCAGAGGACAGCCACAAGTTGTAAGGTAAGGCTGGTAAGGAAATCACTAGAGTTGACAGCCACCAATCCTAAGTCCACACTCAATTTAAAAACACACCTTTGCACTGTACAAACTATGATATATTTATTCACATGCCATTTGACAAATGCAGGCCACAAGCTGTAATACAAAAAAACCCTGTTTAAAATGTACAAAACTGCAAAGAATGTTTCCCATGCCTGTAATACTGTCACATTGAAGAAACTCCATAAGACTTATGGGTAAACTATAAGAGTTGGCACGTATGCTTTTTAATACGTGCATCATTGTTTATTACCGTGCTGTTGAATACCACCTATAAAACAAAGTATGCCAACCGTTTCTATGAGACGAGTTAGAGGTGACGTGTTCCAGATTGTGGATGCTGCGCTGGGAGGCAGCAGTGAGGAGGAGGCCGAGGAGGAGGAGGAGGAGTCAAAACCCGATGGCCACAAGACAGCCGAGTTCCTCTTCTCATTCGGAGCCACGTGCTTGGAGAGGTACTTTTTCCCTCACTGCTGTCTTCAGCTCTGCTCTCTCCAGTCACGCAGCTTCCTTTAGAAAGTTGATAAATGCTGGTTCATCGTGGCTTGCTCTTGCATTCGCAGGTTGTTACAGGATGGTCTTGATGCCATTTCATCATTGCATCTGTGGCAGTGCCCACCAAATCCCAGCCTCCGTACCCGCATCCTGTCTGTGACTTCACTTATTCCACTTTAGAGCTCTACTTTATCATATATTGCTGCCAGTGAATTTTTAAAGTAGTTCATATCTTCTGTAACATACATCGAGTTGTTTTTGGGTGTTTTTCTTTTTGTCGATGGTTCTGTTTGGTTTAAGATACCACCAGTGATTGGAATAAAGCAGTGCAATATAGGTAGACATTTTGATTATGGTTTAACCAACAATTTTAACCAATTTGGTTAAATTGTTGTGAAGCCAGCCAGGATGAGTGGTGAAGAGCGGAGAAGTTTTATACTGTCACATCATTGATGGTAGTCCTGCAAAATGTTATGGTGAAATCTAATGTCTGTGATGGATATTTTCATCGTTATATACTGCTGTGCACGATAAGTGAATAGCTTCCTTGCACACCTGCCTCCTGTAGGTTGTGCATGGCTTTTAATGGCAGTCTTGTTAAATCTTTTATGGTACAACTTCTGTAAAATTGCCTTGTGACGTAGATAAAGTGGCCTAATCAAAGGGGTGGCTGAGTTTTTTTAACAAGATTTAACAAGATTGCCATTCCAAACAACAAGTTCCAGGTGGCAAGTGGACAAGGAAGCCATTGGCTTATCGAGAGTCCAACAATTTTCTCATCTATGTGTAGCCCGCCCTTATCAAATATCTGTCAACTCTATTTTTAAACATATTCACACTACTAGCATTAACACGTTCATTTGGCAGTTTGTTCCATTCATTTATCACCGTCTGTGAGAAAGAGTACTTTCTCATGTCCAACCTACACTGCTCCTTAACTAATGCTGCTTTGTGTCCTCTTGTTCTACTGCCTTCTTTGAGTTTGAAGAACATATTCCTGTCAACATCCTCATAACCGTTCACTATTTTAAACACTTGTATTTGGTCTCCTCTTAGTCTCCTGGTCTCTAGTGTTGTCAAACCATATTGTAATAAGCGACTTTCGTAACTAAGGTCTCTCAATTCTGGAATCATTTTAGTTGCTATTTGTTGTATTCTTTCTAGCTTGTCTATGTCCTTTTTACGATACGGCCTCCATGCTTGAATACAATATTCCAAATGTGGTCTAACTATTGCTTTGTACAGGGGTACAATTAGCTGTTTCTCCTTAAACGTGATAGTTCTCCTAATTAGCCCTAGAACTTGATTTCCTTTCGAAGCAGCAATCCGACATTGCTCTGAAACTTTCATGTCGGCACTAAATGTTACACCTGAGTCCTTTTCTTGTATGCTTCTACCTAGTACAGCATCCCCCATTTTATATTCTTTGTCCATTTTTCCATGTCCTATGTGTATGCATTTACACTTCCCAAAATTGAATAACATTTGCCATTTTTCTGACCATTTAACTAATTTATCTAGATCATCCTGTAAACTTTGTTTATCTGTAACATTAGTAACCTTTCTGAATACTTTTGTGTCATCTGCAAATTTGAGTACTTTGCTAGATATGTCATCTTCCAAATCATTTATATATATTAAAAACAGTATAAGGCCTAATACTGAGTTACAGAGGCTGGTCAGATGTGCAGATCTGTGAAAAACTCTGATACAATGGCCATTTTCAAGAGGTGGCCGTTTTGAGGGGTTCTACTGTATTTATTATTGCAGTGCATTGTCATGTCTGTTGACAGGAGTGGGCTAGAGTGGGCAAACTCCATGGCGGGCATCCTGCAGCAGCTCTTTAGTTCTGTGGCGTGGAGAGACATCCTGTTGGACCATCTCTCACAGAGCATCAGCAATCTAAAGGAGGTCAGTCATCACCAGTGTCACTCTGAGATGTACCTTAAACGGTTGACAGAGATGTACCCTAAACAGTTGCTTTCCTTTGTGTCTTATATTTACTGTAATGAATTGTTTGATTGATAAGGAGCTCACTGGGACATAATGCATTCTCCCTCTCCCTCCCACGCTCTCTCCCTCTTTCCCACTGTCCCCCTCTCCTACTCTATCTCCCTCTCTCTCTCCTGCTTTCCATCCCTCCCACCCTCACTCTCTCTCTATACATTTTCTCTCCCCCTCATTCCCTCCCTTCTTCCCTCCCTGTTCTCTCTCCATCAATCTCCCGCTCTCTCCTGGATAGGTTCATCCCTCTATACAGACTATGTTCACACCATGTTTTTGGTGGATTACTGTACTCAGTCAGTTATTTGTAGTTATATTTTTACTCAAATGTTGTATATAAAATAACCAAGTGTGTGTTTACTTCTGTCTGTCAGAGCCAGGACCTGCCATCAATATTTGCCCTGTTTGTTGTGGCAGGGTTCCCAGAGGTACGTAGCTGTTTTGTATGTGTGCTTGTTTACATACTGGCAATCACAGATGAGTCACTGTTGATTTATTTATTTAGCTAATAAACTAGCAGGTATTAAAGATAAAATACTGGCAAACAGTTACAGTAATAGTGAAAGAAATGGACTGTTATCCATTTTTCAGAAATAACATTAGATAACCAACAGAACAGAACAGAATTAGTTTTATTTGATCCAATAAATCATGTATAAGCAATTAATATAGTAATATGACAATGATAGTGGATCTGGAAGATTCCTAACAAAGGTTAGCTAACTGTAGTAGGAAGGAAATGGTTAGTCCTTGAATGGATAGATGATCCGGTTTCTTGGTTATTCATATTAATCATAATTACCTCTCAAGAAACTTGCAGTTTGTTTTGAATATTTCGACTGCATCTCGCAGTCTTCTTCAGCAGACTGAAATTACGGATGGTTAGTGTTAAAGAAAAATATAGTAAATGTGTATATATTAAACATTACACAGTAATAAATTTACCTGTTAAAATCAGTCATAACATGTTGACTTGATCACCAAATCTAATAAATTAAATGTCATCTATTCTGCCCATCTGAAGCTCTGCCAATAGTGAATGTCATGCCTATTGTGCCTATCGCAGGTGCTGTCGATCGGCTGTCATGTGCAGTACACCAAGGGGGGCACCGATATGAAGCATGGTGTTGTACTGAAACACTTCCCTGACAAGAACCAGACGCTTCTTGTTGACAAGAAGAGTCGTAGGCGCCGATGTCTCTGGCTGGTAGGCAAACTAGAATCTGTGGCATAAGAGATTACTCACTCACTGTTAGTTTTAGGTGTTCTTTTGTGTGATTTTGTAGGGATTAATGAATTGTTAGTGAAGTCAGTATCCTTGTATCTGAAGTAGGAATAAAGTTACAGAGTGATCCATGTATCCAAAGTAGGACTAAACTTACAGAGTGATCCATGTATCTGAAGTAGGAATAAAGTTACAGAGTGATCCATGTATCTGCAGTGGGATTAAACTTACAGAGTGATCCATGTATCCGAAGTAGGAATAAACTTACAGAGTGATCTGTGTATCTGCAGTAGGAATAAACTTACAGAGTGATCTGTGTATCTGCAGTAGGAATAACCTTACAGAGTGATCCATGTATCTGCAGTGGGATTAAACTTACAGAGTGATCCATGTATCCGAAGTAGGAATATACTTACAGAGTGATCTGTGTATCTGCAGTAGGAATAAACTTACAGAGTGATCTGTGTATCTGCAGTAGGAATAAACTTACAGAGTGATCTGTGTATCTGCAGTAGGAATAACCTTACACAGTGATCCACGTATCTGCAGTGGGATTAAACTTACAGAGTGATCCATGTATCCAAAGTAGGAATAAACTTACAGAGTGATCTGTGTATCTGCAGTAGGAATAACCTTACAGAGTGATCCATGTATCTGCAGTGGGATTAAACTTACAGAGTGATCCATGTATCCGAAGTAGGAATAAACTTACAGAGTGATCTGTGTATCTGAAGTAGGAATAAACTTACAGAGTGATCTGTGTATCTGTAGTAGGAATAACCTTACAGAGTGATCCATGTATCAGCAGTGGGATTAAACTTACAGAGTGATCCATGTATCTGAAGTAGGAATAAAGTTACAGAGTGATCCATGTATCCGAAGTAGGAATAAATTTACAGAGTGATCTGTGTATCTGCAGTAGGAATAAACTTACAGAGTGATCTGTGTATCTGCAGTAGGAATAACCTTACAGAGTGATCCATGTATCTGCAGTGGGATTAAACTTACAGAGTGATCCATGTATCCGAAGTAGGAATAAAGTTACAGAGTGATCCGTGTATCTGCAGTAGCAATAAACTTACAGAGTGATCTGCAGTAGGAATAACCTTACATAGTGATCCATGTATCTGCAGTGGGATTAAACTTACAGAGTGATCCATGTATCTGAAGTAGGAATAAAGTTACAGAGTGATCCATGTATCCGAAGTAGGAATAAATTTACAGAGTGATCAGTGTATCTGCAGTAGGAATAAACTTACAGAGTGATCTGTGTATCTGCAGTAGGAATAACCTTACAGAGTGATCCATGTATCTGCAGTGGGATTAAACTTACAGAGTGATCCATGTATCCGAAGTAGGAATAAAGTTACAGAGTGGTCCGTGTATCTGCAGTAGGATTAGACTTACAGAGTGGTCCATGTATCTGCAGCAGGAATAACCTTACAGAGTGGTCCATTTATCTGCAGTAGGAATAAACTTAAAGAGTGGCCCATGTATCTGCAGTAGGAATAAACTTGCAGAGTGGTCCATGTATCTGCAGCAGAAATAACCGTGCAGAATGATCCATGTATCTGCAGCAGGAATAACTGCAGAGTGGTCCATGTATCTGCAGCAGGAATAACTGCAGAGTGGTCCATGTATCTGCAGTAGGAATAAACTTACAGAGTGATTCATGTATCTGACGTAGGAATAAACTAATAGAGTGGTCCATATGTATGCAGTTGCAATAAACTTCCAGAGTGGTCCATGTATCTGCAGTAGGAATGAACCAACAGATTGGTCCATGTACCTCAAGTACAGACAAACATGCAGTGAGGTCTATGTATCTGTTGGCAGAGTAAGGATGACTACGTTGAGCGTGAGAGCTGCGACATCCAGATTCTGGATCAACAACACATTGCAGCCTTCATCAGCATCATCAAAGACATCAGCAGCAAGATTGGAGCTGGTGAGACTGGCATCAAAACTTGCAGATGTAGAGCTTGGAAACTTTACTTATTCTGACCACACAGATGTACTGTAAATGCATCATGCATGCATAAGAATAGCACATAAATATAGGTCTGATACAAGAGTAAAACTGAGAATTTATAGGGTGGTGCAAAACAAGCATTGCTGAGAGACTGACTTTATGAAATGTTTATGAAACAGTTGCTGAGAGACTAGATACATTGTTAATAGGTTGTGCATTCTTATGATTTGGGAGTTTAATGTGGCTAACAGACTGTGTTCATTGTTGAGAGGTTGTTCGTTTCAGTGAGTGGTGAACAGGTCATTGTAGAGTCTTTGTTGAGAGGCTGTTCATTGCAGTGGGTGACCAGGTCAGTGTAGAGAGTCTGTAGGTGTTCATTGTTGAGAGGTGCGTTGCAGTGAGTGGTGACCAAGTGAGTGTGGAGAGTATGTGGGTGTTCTTAGGCTATTGTTCATTGCTGAGAGGTGCGCTGAAGTGAGTGGTAACTCAGTCAGTATATAGAGTCTGTGGGAGTTTATTATTGTGAGGTTGTGTGTTGCAGTGAGTGGCGACCCGGTCAGTGTAGAGAGTCTGTGGGTGCTATCACTCACCCTCAAGGGGTTGCTAAAGGCGCTCCAGAGTGACCCGTGTAAGAGCGAGGGTCAAGGCGAGTTGTTCACCCCGGAGTTTGTGCAGTGCTGTGTGCAACTGGCCAAGCAGGGCACCAGCTTCAGCAAGCTCTGGCTGCTCAAGGACCTTGAGGTATGACCACTACCAATGCCCTAACTCACAGTCCTCTTTATCTTATCAATATCAGTGTTCCAACCCAAGATCCTCTTTATCATATCGACATCAGTGCCCCAACCCAAGATCCTCTTTATCATATCAATATCAGTGCCCCAACGCAAGGTGGTCCTCTTTATCATATCAATATCAGTGGCCCAACTCAAGGTCCTCTTTATCATATCAATATCAGTGCCCTAACTCAAGGTCCTCTTTATCATATCAATATCAGTGCCCCAACCCAAGATCCTCTTTATCATATCAATATCAGTACCCCAACTCAAGGTCCTCTTTATCATATCATATTTTTCCCTAGTGTAGGATTTTTGAGGCAAAACAAAAGTCATGGTTTTGAGATATGCACCTAAAACCGATATTTAAAACTAACTTCGTGCAACTAAAATCAATAATATTGCACCAGTGCTTTACTCAGAATGTGTTCTGAAAGTTGGAGATTGCAGTCATTTCTCCGAATGACCGAGGGCTGACATGTTAACCAGTGTGACCGATAAGCGCATACAAAGTGAAATCGGGGTAACCTAAACTAAGGGGATGTATTAAGGGAGGCCGGCATACACAGAACCAATGCACAAAGGACTAGTTTAGTAAACAAAGGCCAAAATATGCTAATAGGCGAGTATAAGAATAGGTGTATACAAATATTTAACAAGATTTAACAAGACTGCCATCCCAAACAACAAGTTCCAGTTGGCAAGTGGACAAGGAAGCCATTGGCTTATCGAGAGTCGAAAATTTTCTCATCTATGTGTAGCTCGCCCTTATCAAATGTCTGTCAATTCTATTTTTAAACATATTCACACTACTAGCATTAACACAATCGTTTGGCAATTTGTTCCATTCATTTATCATCCTCTGTGAGAAAGAGTACTTTCTCATGTCCAACCTACACTGCTCCTTAACTGATGCTGCTTTGTGTCCTCTGGTTCTACTGCCTTCTTTAAGTTTGAAGAACATATTCCTATCAACATCCTCATAACTGTTCACTATTTTAAACACTTCTATTTGGTCTTCTCTTAGTCTCCTGGTCTCTAGTGTTGTCAAACCACATTGTAATAAGCGACTTTCATAACTAAGGTCTCTCAATTCTGGAATCATTTTAGTTGCTCTTCGTTGTATTCTTTCTAGCTTGTCTACGTCCTTTTTACGATACGGCCTCCATGCTTGAATACAATATTCCAAATGTGGTCTAACTATTGCTTTGTACAGGGGTACAATTAGCTGTTTCTCCTTATATGTGATAGTTCTCCTAATTAGCCGTAGAACTTGATTTCCTTTCGAAGCAGCAATCCGACATTGCTCTGAAACTTTCATGTCAGCACTAAATGTTACTCCTGAGTCCTTTTCTTGTGTGTTTATACCATCATTAGCATTAACATTGCACCGTTGTTTCTTCATTATTACAGTTATTAACATTGCACCGTTGTTTCTTCATTATTGCAGTTATGAACATTGCACCGTTGTTTCTTCATTATTGCAGTTATTAACATTGCACCGTTGTTTCTTCATTATTGCAGTTATGAACATTGCACCGTTGTTTCTTCATTATTGCAGTTATTAACATTGCACCGTTGTTTCTTCATTATTGCATTTATTAACATTGCAGTTATTTAGAATGTATTAAAATAAATTCAGTAAAACGTGTGCTGAATCTTACGATAATAAGTAATTGTACTATTAATTTGATTGTCTTTTGTCAGTAATTATTCTACAATCATCTTACCCCACTACAGATTCTGGATTTGAATTTCAAAAATTTACAACTCCCAATTTTAGGGGCTTTGTGAATATAAAAAATCCAATAATCCACCAAAAATTTGGACGTGGGTCAAGGGTCCACTTGGAAAAAAAAATAGGAAAATTATTTTGAGATAATTTTCCTGGTTGAAATATATGCTGTCTTGTAAACCTTGATAGCATCACTTGCAGACATGCATGTACATTTTTTATTTGTAAATATGTTATTTTACCATTTAAAAAATAAATTTGTATGCCTTCACATTTTCATCTTTTTTTGGATAATGTTGGGTGGGTGGGCTCAATCCTATCCAAAATATCTTTGGATTATTGGAATTTTTTTTTACAAAGCCCCCTGGTTTGTTTGACTTGAAAAAATCATTATTTCCCAACCTAATTTGCCCTCGCTATGCTACCGCTTCCCATAGATCCTCTCCCTCATGCTGTACACACGAGATCGCGGGGAGAAACGGGAAGACACGAAGGAAGACTTGACTGTCTTGTCGGATGACACATTCAGTCTCCCTGGTGTCGAATTCCTTGTTGAAGAGAAAAATAGTGTCAGCTCTGACTCCGATCTGCCGTCAGACATTTCTCTGGAAACAACACAGAAGTGTTTAGAGGTCAGGACAACTGTGTTCTCACAAACCAGATCAATGTATTGTCTAGTAGTTGTAGTCTGAAACACTAACAATTTTAGGAAGTCTTTAAAGACTCACCTATTTATTAGTTATATCAAATATATGAATTGCGATGGTAATTATACATGTATTAGTAGTATTTGTCTTACCTGTTTTAAAGGTTTCTATTATATCTAATAAGTAATTTAATAAATTTATTTATTGTGGTTCTGTTTTGATCTACACTTTGTATTAAAAGTTTTACCTTTCTGTATAGATATAAATTTATTTTATATGATGTACAGCGCATTGATCCACAAAGTGGGAATTATCGCTTTATAAATGCAGTATTATTATTACTGTGTTGGTGCAACGGTAGAACATCTAATCAGACTTTCAGCTGAGGATGTTAAGACAAATCCTGATATTTGGCAATTCTTTGGAATAAGAACAAAGAGAATACAGCAAGATGTGTAACTATTTAAAAATTACAACATTGTCTGCCTGTGAATCGCAGTTATAATTAATGTTGAATTTTTGATAAGCATAAGTTACAAACTATATGGTGAAGAGAGCGGATGCACTCAGAGTGAAGGGTAGAAGACACTGGGATAGTGAGGGTTGTTGGCACCTGGGTACAAACCACATTTTGGGTCCCCAACCCACCCCCGATACATATTTTACATGTTTCGCCTCAGAGCCAACTGAACCGGTCATGCTACCATGCAGTTTGAAAATGACTTGCATGTATATATTAAACTTATTTGATGTACCTTGTAGGGTAGTACACTATTGCAAATAATTATTAACACCAAAAGTAAATTCACATTTTTATTCGACATGAACTGTGAATTGTGGATGGTAAAATCAATCATGAATCACAAATAAACAATCAATGAATCATTTACAAACATGAACAAGTCATTTACAAACATGAACAAGTACGTGCATCCAAGGGCAACTTCACACCATGATCACTTTTCTCGCTTTGATTGCTGCAAACTGATCAACAACTTCATCGAAGTTTATCTTTTCTCCCGCTCTATGCTGAGGAGGACTAAGTCACTGAGGCGATCTTGTCCCATAGACCCTCGCAGATATATAAGGACCGTGACTGAGATGGGAGAACTGTGCGAAAAGAGATTTGGTAGGATTGAGAGGGGAGTAGAGAATGAGAGCGAGTATTAGTGGGAGTGACGTGGAGACGGGTGTTGGAGAAAGTGTATAACATAGTTAAAAAATATTACTAGTCTATGTTATTGATATTGAATTATGCAGATCTAGAGACCAGTGACGGAGGAAGAAAAGAAAAACAAAATCAACGATTAGTATCGATGCCAGCCTCACTGCGGACTTCAGGGAAATAGAGGAGAGCATCAACCATCAAATTTTTTTCAGCAGTAGTGACAGTGGCTTCTGGTATGTCCATCTACCCCAAAACGCAGCAGGAAAACCATGATAAATCTAATGATTTCTATATGTTTATCAGATGCTGCATGAATATCTGAACGTTCCTATGCCAGTTCTGAGAGCAGTCCTCGAAAGACACGATCATGACAAGCGAATCAACTCCTTCATCTTGTCCATTCATGAAAAGTGAGTACTTCTATTTGTGCATGCCATCACCACGAGTCAGATATCAAGTTCGGTTTTCTCGAGCCCTCGCGTGTAGTTGCATCCAGCTCCACGAGTCCTTGCACGTTCTGGGTAGTTGGTAGACCAGGCAGCCTCTGCTGATGTGAGTACTAACTGTGTACAAATACTAATTAAAGCTTAAAGCAAGGGTTATATTTGTACACACTTGTAGTTATTCAGTATCAAAAAACTATCGGTCATTTTAAATGCACCATGCCATCAGTTTTTATTTATGAATTTAATTATATGCACTATTCTATACATTTTTATTTATAAATTTAATTATCTTTCATATGTATAATTTATAGTAGTTATGTTCAGCATAATTCAAGGAATGAGCTCTTAAGAAAGATATTTACTATCGTGTCATTATCTGTGATCATATGAAGCGCCACAATGTGGAATCTTTGTACAACAAGGACATTGCTACGCATAGATATGGAAGAAGTTACATTGTCATTAGTTGGCTTCAAACAGATGGATGTTTGACCAATGTTATATAGCGAATAGCTCATTTGAGTCTTTGATAGGTCTAAGAACATGAACGACATTCAGCTTGAAGAAATGCAGAAGTTGCCAAAGAAATGGTAAGTTCATGCTTCACAAAAATGTCTTGATGTTTTTTTATTTAAATAGTTTTTACCAACATTTTGTATTTGTAATACCACCCAGAATATCCATTGCAATGGTGTGTAAGAATGCCTTACTGTTGCCATGATTACAAAATGTATATCTTGTTTTTGTCAATTTATTTATATTTTGTTTTATCTCCAATGATTATTTGAATAAAAAAAACATACAGTGGATACTACGAAATTGTGAAGACCTAGGAAAGTGTCAACTTGCTACGAGTGCGATGGCATCGAATCGCAGTTGTGATGGTCGGACAGTCACATCTCAAAGACGTTATGTTATGATGGACAGGCCCAAGCTGGTCAGTTATAGAAAAGGACAATAGATAACTTCCAAAGAGTTCTCAAATGCCAGCCTTCAAGTTTGCAGCATTCGCTCAACATTTTGCAGTGCATAAAAGACAATTTTGTATCTGCTCCAGGGCGGCTGAGTTGGCACTGGACAATGTAATGGACAATGGGATGGTGCTTGTGTCGCCACCAGAGAGGACAGACAGGTGAGGAGTGGACAGTGGTCAGTGTCGACATTACTGTTAAGAATACTGTCGAGATTACTGTTAAAAATATTGTCGAGATTACTTTTAAGAATACTGTTGAAATTACTGTTGAGAATGCTGCTGAGATTACTGTTCAGAATACTGTCGAGACTACTGTTCAGAATACTGTCGAGATTACTGTTCAGAATACTGTCGAGACTACTGTTCAGAATACTGTCGAGACTACTGTTCAGAATACTGATGAACAGTGTTTAACATACCCACTAGGTTGCACACTAGTTTCTTCTATCTTCACATTATATAATAAGAGCATGTAAAGTGTCATTCACACAGTTGTTGTAGAGAGTGTCATGTTAGACTGACTTGTTGTAGAGTGATAGACGTAGCGGTGGAGGAACAGACTCAGGTCACACAGAAGCTGATCACTTGCACGGACAACGATGTCGTTAACGACGCACTGAAACAACGCAAGAACAAAAGTGCCGTCCTGTTGAGACGGGAACTTGAGAAACGTGGAAAGACTGGCTCTCGCTACTTCTTGCTCACGGTAAGACAACTCAGGACAAGGTCGTGTCCGTCTCCCCATGACGGTCTCCTCAAGACAACTCGGGACAAGGTCGTGTCGTTCTCCCCATGCTTTCTGGCAGCAAGTCACAACCTTAGAAATATTAATGAACTGACATCTGAATTAACATAGACTATAATAACTTTTAATTTTTTCCCCCAAAACTAAGCTCTAGTTGGGCAAGTGCGCTTTCTCTGTACCTTCGCTGTACCTTCTCTGTACCTTCGCCCAAAATCTGGAATAAACTCCCCGTCACCTTAAAGTTATCAGAAATTATGGCTACCTTCCATAAAAATATCAAGATAATTTTTTTAATATTGCATTTCCACCATAAATCCTCGGCAGTCCCTCGCTCTGATGATGACTTGTTCACGTCCCTGTTCATGATATCATAGTTAAGAATTCTGGTTGTTGCGCCTCTGAGCTTGTGTCCCTCTGGAGTTAGGCACTATAGAAGTTTTATTATGTAATGCTAATGCCAGACAAGTTTAATTGCTATATCCAGTGCTTGTGAATGACCAGCTAAATTGAGCAGAATTTGCTTTATTCGTGTAGTTATGTGTTTTCAATTTTGACTAGGTAAACATGGCGATGTCGGTTCTCTACGCCCGACAAGTGCTGACAGCGCTACTTGCTGATTGGCCGAGCACTGGTCATGTGATCACTGCAGAGCTGATTGGCTGCAAGGAAAGTGCACATGTGCCTTTTGTGCTGGATTTGCTGAACACCCCAGAAGCCAGCGAGTCATTTCAGAAGGTACATACATTTTATATATCGATGAGAGAACATTTGGATTTGCTTAAAAATCTCTCTTCAATCGATTTAGCCCATTTTGAATCAAAATCAATGATATAAAAATTTGTAGCTTGTGACCAATGTAAGTAACATGCGTAGTTGGTGTAATAAAATAGTGTGTATCTTTGTTAAAATTATCGAAAAAGAATTGACTTCGGTCAATAAATCGGGCAAAAGTGTGAATAACCTTATGCTTTAGCATGCAGAAATGGAGCCACTTTTGTTTTAACATGCAGAGGTGGAGCCACTTTTGCTTTAGTATGCAGAGGTAGAGCCACTTTTGCTTTAACGTGCAGAGGTGGAGCCTCTTTTGCTTTAGTATGCAGAGGTGGAGCCACTTTTGCTTTAACGTGCAGAGGTGGAGCCACTTTTGCTTTAGTATGCAGAGGTGGAGCCACTTTTGCTTTAGTATGCAGAGGTGGAGCCACTTTTGCTTTAGCATGCAGTGGTGGAGCCACTTTTGCTTTAACGTGCAGAGGTGGAGCCACTTTTGCTTTAGTATGCAGAGGTGGAGCCACTTTTGCTTTAGTATGCAGAGGTGGAGCCACTTTTGCTTTAGCATGCAGTGGTGGAGCCACTTTTGCTTTAACGTGCAGAGGTGGAACCACTTTTGCTTTAGTGTGCAGAGGTGGAACCACTTTTGCTAGTTTTCAATTGTATAGGGACTTTTAATAGGCATTATTGGATTTCTGACAATATTAGTCTTTAAATATTATTTTAAAATGTGAAACATTGCGTTTCTTATTAACAGGTCGTGCAGAATGTCATCACTCATTGTGATCCAAGTCACATGGTTCCCATAGCGATGACCTCGTGTCAGTTCATGGAGGAGGCCGTCATGTTGAGAGTGACACGCGAGTCGCCATGTCACTACAACGACAACGCATGCATCGAGGACCACATCCAGATTCCTGGCGCTACATTCCTCTTTGTCACCTTCCATGAAAGGTATGTTGTTATAAATTAATTATGGTTTATGTGACATTTTAAGAGAACATGTCATGTGAAGTTTTCCTTGTGAAGCCTCCATTGTAGCGTGTGAGCATTCGACATCATTGCAAGCCCTGGGCCTATGAATCTTCTGTCGGGCCACAAGTTTCAGCCCTGTTGGCCCATGCAGTTTTTGGATCTATTTATCAATATTTGTGTTGTGGTAACACACTGACAACTGTTAACTGCACTGGTATGCAAGCATGCATCATTAACATCCACAAGATAATTGCAGTGCCTTGCTGTGCTGGCATTGTTCTGCCTTCCAATCTTTGGAAGTGCCTGCAACATGTACAGGTTACAGGTTACAGGCAGACTTGGGGTCAGTTACATTAGAATTGATATTTAAACACCAATTCCAATCCTAGATTTGGAATTGGTGTTTTATTTTAAAAAGTAATAGGAATAGGAACTAATGGAAATACAATTTAAATTTTCAGTTATCTTTTACACATCGTGTAACTTTTTAACTCTAATTATTCACTACAGATTATCAATAAAATATACTATATTGCATATTTATCATTTATGCAATCAACAACACAACACAGATATAGAGATATGAAAAGGCCAAATGAATGACGTTTATTGTGGGGATTAAGGGTAAGCCCACTTTTCAAAGAAATGTAAAACAAAGAAATGTGGGCTCCACAACCCAACGCCAGGCTGACTACGCCCCATGCGAGCCTCCTGGACGTCGGGTTCAATAGAGCCCACATTTCACCACAAAGCAGTAGCAGTATTCCTAGAACAAATAAAAGAAACAATGGCATTACTATTGTTATGGAACACCCTTAAACCAAATAGCATAATGCCCTACATGCTATCACGCAGTCTATGAATACAACTACCTGCTTAAAAATACACTAGCTCTAACTGGAATAACTACAAAGGTGGGGCCAATTCGCTACACGAACAGTTCTAAAATCCAAGGTGGAAGGGAAGCGAGCTGCGTCCCAGCGTTAAAACCCGTGAACACTTCTGGGAAAGCCAAAACTCCCATGTCCACTATCGCAATCAAAAAATGGGAAAGCTTTGAGACATGAACACCCCACTTCCACCAAAGATGTACAATTGCTGCTAACAAGTAAACATACCACAGGGAGAAAGATGGGGAGGAGGGTGGGACAAATTTTCAAAGCGCATCCACTCCGTATGCTTTCACAAAACGAAGTGGCTAGTCCAAGTTTGAAATCTGTAGCGTCGCGCAGCTGGTGCGCGCTGATTGGTTCAAAATATGGAGGCAGCAAAGTGGGTCACAGAGCGCGTCACCCAGCTCTGCTGGATTAGCATAATAGAATAAATTAGCAATGGACCAATCATTAATTGTATGTGGTGTTGCTCGCATAAAAACCTATATGCAACATTGGCTGTGCCAATGTTGCATACTCCCATATTTGTCATTATGTATCATAATATGCAGAAATTAAATAAAGCTACTCTGAAATAAATGTAATTATTTTGGCATTGCATATGTCTATGGATGCTTTGTTAATATATCTGTATTTCAATATGGAATTTATGATTGGAACTGGAATTTTGAAGGTGGAATTGGTATTTGTAATTGGTGTGTAATTGGAATTGATGTAATGTAATTGACCCCCAAGGTTACATGTTACTGGTGTCATATGAAACATGTCATGCAAAACATTTATTGTGAAGTATTGTGAAACGTACGGTGTGAAGCAGGCTATGTAAAACTCATTGTGAAGTGTGTTGTGAAATGTGTTATGTGAAGCATGTTATGTGAAGCATGTTATGTGAAGCATGCTATGTAAAACTCATTGTGAAGTGTGTGGTGAAATGTGCTATGTGAAGCATGTTATGTGAAGCATGCTAAGTAAGACATGCCATGTGAAGCATGTTAAGTGAGACATGCCATGTGAAGCATGTTAAGTGAGACATGCCATGTGAAGCATGCTAAGTGAGACGTGTCATGTGAAGCGTGCCATGTGAAGCTTCCAATGTTGTGTCTATGTTGTAGGTGTGCGACGGCGGAGGAAAGTGATCAACTGATTATGTCGACTTCGTCTGACTACAAACTGAACAGACACGTCTTCAGTGGACCCAAGGCGAACTGGATCAACTTCAGGGTCTCGGGTGAATGACACCAAATGACTTTATTAATACTAACAAAGCTTTCTGTAACAGTCATTTGACTTTGATAGGGTTTAAAAATGAAATAAAAAAGATGATTCAGTATTCATAACAATTCAGCATTTGTTAATTATTGAGATTTTAAGACCAGAATACCATTGTTGTCTTAATATGTCAGTTTGGAGTCATGTGAAGTGGTGAGTATGTTAGCCCTAACACTTACCAGTGTGTTTGTGTTAGCCCTAACACTGACCAGTGTATCTGTGTTAGCCCTAACACTGACCAGTGTGCCTGTGTTAGCCGTAACACTGACCAATGTGTCTGTGTTAGCCCTAACACTGACTAGTGTGTGTATTAGCCCTAACACTGACCAATGTGTCTGTGTTAGCCCTAACACTAACCAATGTGTCTGTGTTGGTCATAGGCGACTCACTGTACTACAAGTTCACCTCAGAGTGCATGAGTGAAGACTGGGGCTACAAGTTCACAGTGACCGGTGGCCTGCTTGACCGCTTCAACACCGGCTACCTCATTCTCAATGGTGTCCTCTCTGTGCCAACAGTGGTTAGGTGCGTAGAATGAGGTAAAGTGTACCCATGTTAGTAGGGGTGCAACAAAACATCAAACTGTTGATGCGACTCGATAGTCAAAGTGACAATGCAATACAATCGATAGTAAATTTTGAACTATCGATATTTATCGTCGATAGTACACTGAACTATCGATATTAATGATAGTTGTCAAACAATTCAGTAGGGCTACTTGTGTCACTGTAGTAATAGAAATAAACAAGTAATTCTAGCTATATTAGATAGTTTTATCTATTTATCAAACTAACATCAATAATCGTCGATTAGTGTGCAACCCGTCAATTGCGGTTTTGGGACTATTTTCATTATTCTGGGATACTGTTACAATACTATCGCGATACTATACACGGTAGTCACCCATATGTGATAGACCTGACAGTATATTTTGTCAGTCTTTGTAATGTTGATGTAGCATTATTGGTAGAATTTTAAGTGTAGTGTAGTGGTCACAGGAGTATTTATTTTAGAAATCATTGTATAAGACGAGTTGCATCTACATGATGATCTTTGTAAGGTACAGGTTTTATAGCACAAAAAATAGAGTATGCTCTTCTAATCGATTATCCATGACAAAATAAATGTTCACTAACATGTATGTGTCAATTTCTCAATTCTGTTTTTAAGCATTGCTTAGGTGCTTTTTGTGAGTAACGAATGCTACCAGTAATGAAGTTTACAATTGGCAAGGCAGGATGTCCTAAGTGAAGTTGCGCTATACATTCATGTTGAGTAATACTGTGATAAAAATGTCTAACTTCTGTGGCTGACACAGAACACTGTTTCTTCTACGCAAATGTTAAATCGGTGCTACAGACAACTGCCAATTGATGCCCTGTGGAACAGTCTGCTGTACGTATGCTGCAAGCAGACGGGCCAGCAACGACTCAAGGCCATCCAGCTACTGCTCAAGGTCATGCAGACACAGTTCAGGTACATGACCTTCTGTATACTGACAACCTTGAAAATCCTTCCTCAATTGATTTAGACCGTCACGAATCAAGTTTGTTGGTGTTCAGATTTGTTGTGTGTGAGTGCACAGGCTGTCTAATAAAAGACTTGCTAAAATCATCAAATGAATTTACTTCGTTTATCAAACCTGGTAACTTGTAGAAGTGTGAATACCCTTATGTCATAGTATGTACAGCCAGACCACTTTTGCTCCTTTTTTGCCAAATTGAATAAAAAATAATGTAATAGTTTGTCCGATGATTTCACCAAAACTAAATAACGAATTTATACAAACGAACTAGCATGTTGTAGTGGATAATAAATAGGTTAAATTAAATTTTACTCGCACCAATCAAGATGAGGTGATATTAATGTTATATATGTTGTGGGACACAGTGGCGGTGCGGTTAGAAGGTTGGACTGTCAATCGAGAAACCCGGGTTCGAATCCTCTTGCTGCCATTTCAAAACTTTGGCAATTTCATTCATCCCACGTTGCCACAGTTCACCTAGTTGTATAAATGAATACCTGGAGAGGTGGATATGTGAACGAATAATCTTTGCACAGTAATTGTAGTGTGTCTGAGTGCTTCCCACAGAAGTCGAGATGGCGTTGGAATGAACAGGTCTGCCAGGAGGTGATGTGTAAAGCGCTTTGAGCCATCCCAAGGACTGGATACCGCACTATGTAAGAACGTACCTTTATGATTGTTTGTAGGCCGGGAGCAAGCGAACTGTCCATTGACCTGGGTCTCCTAAAGCCACTGTGGAAACTCTTCAACGCAATGAGCTTGAAGAACGCACCAGAGAGGGGAAACGTTGTTCCATCTACCGTCCGTGCATTCACTGAGCTCTTTCTCATCGCCGAAAGCCTTGCCCTGGTGAGCTTTTTACTTCACAGTTAATTTTTGAACTGTACTTGTGATGATCTGAAATGTTCCATCATCTTTATTGCAGTATTACTACATTGCAACTTGCGGTGGTTCTTTTTTTACTTTTTAATAATACTATAAAGCATAGTTTTATTCTTAAAATAAAATTTTTAAATTACCATTTCCTGTTACATTACAAAAGGTAAACATGGAAGAACAATGTAGACAAAACATATAATTATGCATTTGTGTGACAGCCATTTTTAGATCTTGTAAAACGCAAGAAACGGGAATGGAGACGTTAATTTTTGTCTCCTGAGATGACACTGACTGTGTGTGCTTGTAGGAGTGGGACATGTCACAAGAGTACATGGTCATGTTGCACGATGAGGAAGACATCCAGAAGATTGTCTTCCATGTGAGCATCTCAAACAATTACAGTAGCACCTTCTTCCCTCAGTAGGGTGGGGGACAATGTCACCCGTTTTTGTCCCAAAGATGTCAATATCTGCTCGTGAAAAAGCGGGAAAATGCTCATGAATAGCAGGAAACATCCTCCTCTGTATAGCTTTCATCATTTTTGTTGTGGTTTTTCATTGGGTTTTAATGTACCGTTTTACTGCCATTTTGATTGGCCATTCTTGTTCACGGTAAGAGGTAAGAGAAAATGTGAAGTCATTTGAGAACAAAGAAATAAGGTGCCCGATTTACACGTTACGCCATACTGTAATGCATGGACTGTTATTTCAGACGTTGTGTTTATGTTAATGAACACTGCCGGTTTGCTCAGTGTTGTTGGTCTGGTAGCATGTTCCGCTGACAATTGTTTGTCTATGTATGTTTATGTTAATGAACACTGCTGGCTTGCTCGGTGTTGTTGGTTTGGTAGCGTGGTCCGCTGACAGTTGTTTGTCTATGTATGAACAGTACAAGGGCAGAACACGACAACAATGGCTTCGAGTACAACAAATAGATTGATTTTGTTTTTTTAAAGCTATAGAAAAGTGGGACATTTCATCCAAAAAAGTGTGAAACAAGGACCAAGGGGAAAAATCAGTATTTCCATGAAATGATAGTGGTAATGTGGACACCTGTGTTGCCCACCCACTCGACTTGTTTCTGTCTCTCTAGCTTCTTCTGACATTTCCCCCAGTATTCACACCCGCCTTTTCGAGTCTCTTTTTACACTGATTGATTCTACGCATGTTCCACTTCTCCTAAAATAACTGCAAATTGTTATCATATTTTTAATAGGAGTGTACTGTACATACGTTAGTCAACTCCATGAATATAATACAAGATTCAGAAACAATTCTGGAGTGGCAATGGGCACAGTAGTACAGGATCTAGTTTATGAACTCTCTACCAGAAAATGTAGGTGCTTTCTAAAAAATGTTGCCAAGTTCTTTCATTATTGCTAGTAATCGTTTAGTTTTTAAATCAATTCCCTATTATCTTTACATAAAATTTATTTGGTAAATATTTAGACATACTATGTATGTGTTGATTTAGTTAGCAAATGCAAATACTGTGAATTGTTTGGTCACCAGCTTGACAAGTGAATGATCTACCCTCAATTTCTAACTTTTGATACCACTTTGAGTGAATACATTATTATTACCAATATAATAATTTGTTAAAAACATGTATTTGTAAAGATGATTCTGACTTATTTGTGTAAAAAACTTGAAGAGGCATAACGATGGAAGTCCATTTTGATCTGCACCATGTGGATGGTTGGATACGAATCTATTAAGACTAAGTTCTAACGCACAATAATAGAGTCATTGTTTTGTTTCCTCGGCAGATTTGTTGTTGAAGAACCAAAACAATAAAACTCCATTTTCGTGTGTTAGAAGTTAGTGTAATAGACACACATCCAACCAACCTCATGGTGCAGATCAAAATGGAATTCCATTGTTTTGACTCTTCAACAGTGATAAAAATACATTTTATTAATACAAAATGCATGTTCTAGGGCCTAGAGAATGTGGCAGCTATCAGTCTCATGTTGGGGCACAAGAACAAGGCAACGGAAGGTTTTGAGGCCCTGAAACAGAATGCGACAACACCGCAGACAACACCGCATGAGCTCATCACGCTTGATAAAGTGAAACAATGCAAGGTGTTATTAAGCAGATATGCTAGCACTTAAATGTCCATCCTCAATTCGAATTTTCCCATCATTTCAGACATATTTAACAAGAAACCGATACTATGTAATATTGACGTTGGCTCGTTTGTACAAATGTGTTATTTTAATGTTGTTGAAATCATCGGAAAACTTATTAAATTTAGTCAAAATTCGGCAGAAAATGGTAAAAGTGGTCCGGTTTTGTATACTGTAAGTCTATTTACACGCAAGTTACCAGATCTAATGATGAGTGTCAATTCTTTCAACGATTTCAACAAAAGTATCACTATCACTGAACTGCGCATGTCAACTATTCACACACTACACATTTGAGTATCAATGAACCTGATTTGAGATGGCCTAAATTAATTGAGGATGGAGTTTTAACAGTCATAAGTTAGTTGTCATATTTATATGGAATGACCTTTCTTATGTTATCAATTGAAAAAAAGAAATATTAACTTTGCACAAATCAAACTGTGTGTATGTATATGTATATGTATATGTATATATATATATATATATATATATATATATATATATATATATATATATATATATATATATATAGATACACTGTACAGGAAAGTAATTACGATGCTCTTTGCTTAGATACTGCATTTTAGGTTACAATTGAATGGTAGTAAGTAGTCATGTTACTGCCCTGTATGTAATAATGACTCGGTTACATATAAATAAATGAATAATGTGTAAGTACTTTGTCAAGGAAATAGTCCATGAAAATAGTTCATTATTTCTAAGAATGCTTGTTTCACTATATTTAGTTTGTTGCACAAATGCACTAAGAATCTCTGGTTTTAATCCCTCTGTAACTATCGAGTAATTACAATTTCTGGGTCACAATTTCTGTGATGAATAATGTTCCACTGACCCATTGTTACTAGCTGGTGTGTTGTGAACCACTCCCATGGAGACTTTCTGTATGAGTTGTTACATTGTTCATGTTGTGTTTAACTGTGGGAGCCCAAGTGGCTGTACACAGATTGAGATATTTTCGTTAAAACGTGTTTGCTGCCACAAACTATACGTAGACAAATACACAACGTAGCACAGATGATCTACAACACATCGACATGCTGATCAGCCAGAATCTTTCAAAGATTCCACCACCCAGATGCATCTTATCATTAAAACTTTACATTGTAAAGTAGGAACCACTGTTAAAATATATTGTGTTACTGTATGATGTTGTAAATTATTTTAAGATGCATCACGTTGTTAATCTTAGTAACTGTACCAAGATTGGTATAATTGTTATTTATTTGCACAAGCTATGTAAAATTGCTGTTCCAAAATGGTGGTGTAATGTGCATATTTGATGAACAGATGTTGTTATGACAAGTGTACAATTTTTATTCATGTTTGTTTAGTTTGTATTCTGTCCCTTGTCAGATATCAAGTAGTCTGTACACTCCACACATTTGGATTGACTAATATTGAAATTACTTTTGAATATTCCTTGTGATGTTAAAACAACTTGTGCTCATAAACTTTCAGTACTTATAATTTGGTTAAAACACAATTGAGATTCATTATGAATACTGTTTTGCATCATGATTACATATAATGTAAATAATAAATAACATTTAAAACAAATAACACTTGTTTTATACAAAGATGTTCACATAAATTCAGTGTTAGTTGAGAATAGCCCTTGATAAATGCACATTATTCACTTCAATTATTTATGAAGTTGATCATATAGCAGACAATTAGAAGTAACAATAATTACACATACATACTTACTGCTTACTGGTGACCTATTGGTGACAAGTCAATTTGTGAAATCTGGTTCCAGGCATTCCTGTTGTTTCCAATCAAATGTTATGGACAACTGATCCACACAAATTACAAATTGGGAGAGCTTTATCTCCCTTGCTATCATCAGAACTGTGATGCTGGGAATAACATATCCATATTCCATACACCAAAGTGTGTAATCGTCTGCATTTGCGAAAAAAATCAATCAGCGACATTGGCCGGTCATTCAACTCAGTGTAATTTTTGGTGGACTTTTGCACAAACAAATGTCTCAAGGGTTTTGTGGTAGTTATGTGTGATAGTGTCAAGAATGCCTTTCGTCAGCGATGTTGTTAGATTCACTAATACGACAGCTACAAGTGGAATGTGCGCCGTGAACATGGAGCGCAGAATAGTTAGATCGTATAGGACTAGGTTAACACAAAAGTTTGGTTTCTGCGCCAGCACATGCTGCCACACGACAGGCGAGTACGTGAGGAATTCGAGGAAGTCCGTGAAACAGGGTCAGATGCTCCAGGCATTCGTGCTCAGGTGCATGAGGAAGACATCTGGTAACTGCTGACGTCTTATATGCAGCCCCTCAGTTTGGTGAACTGAGAGAGCAACTGCAACGGTCCGTTATGACGATGAAGTAATACATCGTCAAGCATGAGTTCGCTCACTTTATGGCAGTGTTCTGCCCGTGCCAGCATTCTCAGCAAAGAGATCGAGTTGTGATGATCCCCCACCCCTAACAGCATTGGCTGCTGGATCGATATACTGCATAACTCGGTACAGTTCTCCAGGATGTTGCCAGATGTCCTTGTCACTTCGCAATCCAAGTAGATCCACCACAGTCTTACACATCAAAGGTGTGGACAATGTGTTGCCACATTGGTCAATATTTGGTTGATGGACTGTCGTTGGTTGCCAGTACCGTATGTGCCATCCAGACAGAAGGCATCCATATTACTGAAGGCACATTGAGTTAAATGTACTGTGCTTTGTTCGTGATACCCTAGCTCTGACCATGAGCTAGGGTAACACAGAAGGGACAGTAGTGCCTCGATGACAGACAACTTATCGTGCCATGGTAGGTGTAGAAGAATACGCGAGACAACCAGTGATGGCTGGTAACAGACATGTTGAATGTCAAATGCAGTAAAATCAGAACACATTCTAAGTAACCAAATTTTACATCCCGATTTTTATTTATTTTGTAAAATAATGTTTTCTGCTTGATGTACTAAGTTGAAAACTCATTAAGTGATTGTGGAAAGTAAGCAGTAAAGCAGATTTTAAATTGAGTTTTAAGTGGGATGCCACTGCAATCAGTGTTTGGACCTACATTGTTCTTAATGTACAGCGTATAAGTAAATAAATTATATAAATAACTTGGAAGATGATATATATCAAGCAGTGTAGTGAAATGTGTGGACCTATTGGAAAGGTTAAAAGATAAGAAGTTAAAAAAAATTTAAGATCTAGACTCTTGGTAAAATCACACATAATGACAGCACATGGAAACAGATTGGGAACATAAAATGGTACAACTGAGGAACATAGGTTCTTCCTGACCGTAGGCGGTGGCTTCGGTGGTCACATCTTGAACTTTCACTTGGAATGCTCTACTGCTTCCTGGCAAGGCGGCTTTGTAGTTGTAGAGAAATTCCTCAGTACCCCAATGTCTATATCTAGACGGGTTTTAAATGAGTTGACGCCTGGGGCAGTTACAACTACTTCTGGTAGATCGTTCCATAATCTGGTAACTCTAAGTGAGAAGCTTTCTTTTCTAACGTTTGTACGAGCACGTTCTAGAAACAATTTCAAACTACAACCCCTTGTTCCTTCCCTTGTATCACTGTCTTTGTGCAGCTTGACAATGTTAGATATATCACTGTCATATTTCCCTTGAAGCAGTTTATATACCTTAATCATATCACCACGAGTTTGTCTATATGCAAGTAAGGGAAGTTTCAATCTCTTAAGTCTTTCCTCGTAAGGAATATCCTTCATACCAGGAAGCTGCTTTGTTGCATATTTCTGTACGTTTTTGATGGCATCATTGTATTTCTGTTTATAAGGAGACCATATTGATATTGCAGAATCTAAATGACTCCTAACTAAAGCTTTATATAATGGAACAAAATGGTGTTGATTTAGGCTTGTAAAGGACCTTCTAATAACTGCCATGACACTGTTTGCTTTGTTTATTTTTTGGCTGATGGCAAAGGTGGGAGGCGTCATACAAAACAATCCTTAGTGCGTGTCTCTATTGCAAAATCAAGCTAAACTCAAAAGATATCATGGTAACCAGTAATCACTGACAACCTAGATCAGCAATCTGAGAGTGGTAAAGTGCCTACAATGCACAGGTAACAAATTTAAACCATGGTCTGGTCTTATCAGATGTGTGGAACACATTGGCATTGTGATTATAGCGCTGGACTCGACCAAGAGAATTCGGGTTCGAATTCGCTTGCTGTTTTGAAGTTTGGGCAATTTTGTTCACTCCACATTACCTCAGTTCACTCATCTGTATAAATGAGTACCTGGTTATAGACAGTGGTGGGTTATTGAACAAATAGCCTTTGTGCAGTAATTGAAGTGTCACTGAATGCTTCCAGACAACTTGAGTCTGTGGCAGTGTAAAGTGCTGAATGCACCAAATCTGGTTGTAATGCTTCAACCGTTTGGTCGGAATGCCTCACTACAGTCAAACACATATATATATATATATATATACAAATAATTATAAGTATATTACACCAAAACAATACGTCTATTACTTCAAAATGTTTACTTTTTAACTGTTTTTATAGGCTTCCTTCAGCAATTTTAGTGTCCATTTTCTATTGCCTACAGCGTTATATTTTATCATTTATATGCTCAGTCCGAAGATTATAAATTATACGTATAAAGCCATTTTTAAAAAATTTTTTGTTCTAATTTCAATATTAGTTTTACTCGGATACTTTGCCGTCTATGGCTAATCAGAAGAATGACGCGGCGTGATTGCCTTCTGTACCTAAGGGATATGGGGTGGTCTGGTCAAGGGCAATATTGAAAGAGGCACAGTACCATAACTTAGTCACACAGGCGATTCATAAAAAGAACTCTAATTTTACCATCAGTAATAACGCAAAAAAAGTTTGGTTTTACATTTGAATACATTACAATTAGTTACCTCCAAAATGGGGCATTGCAACCATCAATGGGGCATTGCGACCAAATGGTTGGAGCAGTGCGACTGGTGCATTCGGGCAGAGGGGCATTCCGACCGCGTTCTGCACAGACATGGTCCATACACTCATAGTATGTTTCTGCTAGTATTATTTTCCAGGCCCAACACTCGTCTGTTTCAGAATAAATGCAAGTAAAATGTCCTGTATGATTTGTCAGTAAAGAGTAAGTAAGTTCATAACTGTTGTTTAATGTCTACAGGAGCAGGTAAATGAGGCAGATAATTTTGATGATGACAGGACAGGGTCAGAAAGAAGAGAGCAGAGGTGGTGAGAACAAGGAGAGCAGAGGTGGTGAGAACAAGGAGAGCAGAGGTGGTGAGAACAAGGAGAGCAGAGGTGGTGAGAACAAGGAGAGCAGAGGTGGTGAGAACAAGGAGAGCAGAGGTGGTGAGAACAAGGAGAGCAGAGGTGGTGAGAACAAGGAGAGCAGAGGTGGTGAGAACAAGGAGAGCAGAGGTGGTGAGAACAAGGAGAGCAGAGGTGGTGAGAACAAGGAGAGCAGAGGTGGTGAGAACAAGGAGAGCAGAGGTGGTGAGAACAAGGAGAGCAGAGGTGGTGAGAACAAGGCGAGCAAAGGTGGTGAGAACAAGGAGAGCAGAGGTGGTGAGAACAAGGAGAGCAGAGGTGGTGAGAACAAGGAGAGCAGAGGGGTGAGTGGAGAGGGATTCCCACGTGGTAAGACAATAGAGGTTAATGATAGAAGAGAAACGGAGAGAGGTGTCAGTAAGACAGTAAAGCAGAATGACCACAAGATGACAGATGGGAGGACGCAGAGTGTGCAACAAGAGAATGGTAAACAAGTGATGGAAGATGAGAAAAGCCAGGGTATTCATGTGGGATTCAATCATTAGGAAAGTAGATAAAGTTTTAGGAAAGTAGATAAAGTTGTAAACTGAGGAGAGGACATCAAGGGCAAAAATAGAGGATGTAACAAAAACAGCCGGAGAGAACATGGGTGGTGGCACGGGAGCTGCTGTTCTTGTGCATATATACACACACACTCATATATATATATATACATATAAAGACGTTTGGATCAGTTTTTACTTAATATATATATATATATATATATACACACACACACACACACACACACACACACACACACACACACACACACACACATATAATATATATATTAATTAAAAACTGATACAAACTTCTTTAAAACCACTATGCATCTACAGCGGCCTGTATTCATAACATGGATTACCCAGTATATGAAAAAGACCATTGCAGACCATTACAGAATGTTTATTACTAACAAATGTGTAAAACAAGCATGCATCGTTTCTTTTATAAGCTTTACAGAGGACACATTATGAGAATGTCAGAGAAATAAAACAATTGGAATTAAGGTAACATACTGGTCAAAGAAAGTAATTTTTTGGTGCAGAAAAGTAATATTGTACATCTTTGGTGGTAGTGGGGTGTTCCATGTCTCCAAGCTTTCCCATTTTTTTATTGCGATAGTGGACATGGGAGTTTTGGCATTCCCAGAAGTGTTCACGGGTTTTAATGCTGGGATGCAGCTCGCTTCCCTTCCACCTTGGATTTTAGAACTGTTCGTGTAGCGAATTGGCCCCACCTTTGTAGTTATTCCAGTTAGAGCTAGCTAGCAGGTAGTTGTATTCATAGACTGCGTGATAGCACGTAGGGCATTATGCTATTTGGTTTAAGGGTGTTCCATGACAATAGTAATGCCATTGTTTCTTTTATTTGTTCTAGGAATACTGCTACTGCTTTGTGTTGAAATGTGGGCTCTATTGAACCCGACATCCAGGAGGATCGCATGGGGCGTAGTCAGCCTGGCGTTGGGTTGTGGAGCCCACATTTCTTTGTTTTACATTTCTTTGAAAGTGGGATTACCCTTAATCCCCACAATAAACGTCATTCATTTGGCCTTTTCATATCTCTATATCTGTGTTGTGTTGTTGATTGCATAAAGTAATTTTTTGGTGCAAAAAAGTAATATATATCTGTTTTTGTTGGAAAAGTCTGTTTAATCCCCAAAATGTGACTTTAGATAAGACAACAGAACTTTCAAATCATGAACACTGAATTAAATATTCATTTGGTCATGTTTTCTCGATCTTGTGGCAGCAATACATTTTTTAGATCTGTATAATTAGAATAATTTACAGTAGCATTTATCAGATGTTGTAAAATGCAACGTCATAACTATTTTATATTCTTAAAACTTCATGTGTTTCAGTAGAATTATAGATTTTTTTTAATAAAACAAACTTATCAATTGATGAATAACTACCCAGCAAATATTTACTGGAGTGAATATGTGGGGGAAAAGTCTACAAAATTGTATGGAGACAGTTAATGTCTTTCAAATGCAAAAAGCATTATTGAAATACACTGAATGGTTAATAATACTTGCCACAAAATCCCTGCATAGCTAATGAGCAAAACCAGTTTTTAATGGAGAAAAAAGATGGTGACCAATTTTTGTGTGCTAAAGTATACTTAGAAATGTGAGTTTTTGTCTTTACCAGTATGACCCTTAATTAAAAGTGTAAAAAAAGAGCAAAAGAACTGTGATTCGTGGGGCAACATTCATCCAATAAAATGCTGAAAAGACTTCAGGGCCTGTTTGAAGGCAGATGTTCTGTCCCTCGTGTGGATATTGTCTTCCAGGACACAGGTCTGCAAGAAAAGCAGTGCCATGTCCTGTCCAACTGCATAGGTTAGATGAAATGCATGATAAACGGCCAATAGACCAACGAGGGCACAACTCCATTCAGAGGGCTTCAAAGTCTTCAGCTTGCAGCCGCCCACTGCCAGGAAAAGGGTGTCTTCAGCAAAGATGATCTTCGGCTCAATAGTCTTCTTGATAATGTTGCCGACATCATCATCCGTCTACAGTAAAAGACAATTGTATGAAAGATAAGGTAAAATGCAATGATAGGTGTTCTTGTTTCTCCCACTGTAATGTCTGCATTGGCTTCCTGTCCAATATCATGCATTTTCATCTAAGCAACCAGCATATTTACATTCAGTACTTTCTCCTGTAAGAATGCCTCGTTTGATGTAAGAGCTTGTTAAAACAAATATCGGAACTACGGCTTTTTTGGTCGCAGCACCATCTCTTTGCAACTCGCTCGCTCCATGTTAGTGTTAGGTCAGCAGGAAATATAATAACATTTCTCTGACAGCTAGCTTATCCTCCTTAGCTCCATTCATTCATATGTTGACAACCTTAAAATTGCATGCTAGGATTTTACTACCTACTGACAGAAGCACAGTGAAGACTGAGGTAAGTCTCCCCGACCCATGTTTTATTCTTATAAGACCTTCCATCTTTTTTTAAGGAAATTACCTAAAATAAAAGTATGTTTATGCAAACTCACATCAAGCTGCTGAAACAATGGTACAGCCTTCTTGCTCTTCTTGCAGGTTGGAAACATAGCACATGCTTTTGCACCTGAAACACAACACACAGTTGTAGATATTCCTAACTGGAGAGGTGCAGGAAGGTGGGAGACAACATATATATATATATATATATATATATATATATATATAGATAATTATTGGATGGGGTGGTTTAAACCATCCCATCTAAAACAGGTGTTGGATGCTAAAGTGGACAAAACATTAAAACACAATCAGTTTTACATTGTCTAAAATCTGTTCAACACACATTCATTGCATGATAAAATAAATGTTCAATATTCATCCAAAATATTTTAAAAGATTAATTTCCACAGAATATGTGTCATTCCAAAGTTTCAGAGGTTATGACAAAGACAACAATACTGTTTTTTGTTTTGTATAGTAAGAGATAAATTTGAACATATAGGTCACAAAGACCTACTTTGTATACAACTCATCTCATACAGACACATCCTCTCATTAAGTTCATGTGATAAAATAAAATGTTTTAAACCTTAGCACTGTCAAATGAACTTGGGGGCTTCAACTTCTGCATGTGGAGTCCGTAGCAGAGGAGTTTGTCCCACATACTGTCCATATTGGTGTACCCAGTATTATCTGGTGCCACCAGATGCTGCACCTCCTCGACACACTACAAACATAATGATACAAGCATATTCTAAAATTATTAAAGAAATTCTCTTCCAGTATCTTTTATACGAGAAAGAAGGGGAGGTGGAGTAATTTTATATATTAAAGAATCTATCCAAGCATATGAAATAACACTGAAAAGTGAAGCAGATTGTGAGGAAGCAATTTGGTGTAACATAGTTACCAAGAACTCAACATTAACAATAGGAGTAGTTTATCATAGTCTAAACAGAGGAAGATGTAAAACTACAAAAGGCTACAAGGGAGGTGAGTAAGGGATAGTGATAGGGGGCTGTTTTAGTTGTACAGTACATCACTAGCCAAACCTAGCCAAAATAAAAAAAAATATTTTGTGTTAATAAATGATCAATGAAAGACATACAATTGTTTTTTTCGTGAATCGAGGTGAATCCCGGATTTGTGACAATCATGAAATTTTCACCTTAAAAAACAAAATACTTTCACCTAAAGAAATAAAACAGGATTGTTGAATCTGCAATTTTCAACTATTGTCTTTGACTCCACTTCATTTTAGATCAGGTTTTAAACACTATTACGTAACCAGTGAATAAAGTTTAACACCATCACATACAATTTGTTCTCACTGTTGACTCTGTGGACAGACTCTGCTGAGCAGTGCTGGAAGCCATGGATGTTTGTGCATATGTGACAAAACCGTTGTATGTAAACTATGACAATTAAATACAATACAACTGTACACCAGATAGTTAGACACAAGGAAAAGTAATAAGTCAATTACTATTACATTGTTTCCTATTACTATTACATTGCTTCCTATTACTATTACATTGCTTCCTATTACTATTACAATTACATTGTGTGTTATTCAACCTATTATTTGTAAAACAGACTAACGGACAGTAAAGCCCAAGTCTTCAATCTTACTAAGCAAATATGTCAGACCATTCAGGCCTTATCTACCAGGGAACATTCAATTGACCAGGATTATTTACACAGATTGGGCAATTAATAGCACATGCCTACAGTTTGTGTGAGTGAAGAAGCCTGCCAATATTTTATTAAACAACAAGTGCAATTAAAGTAGTTGACTGTTGACTGGACCCCTGACTCACCAAACTAACTGTATAGGGGCTTACTGGCACTCAATTCTCACACCTCGGGAGGGGGCTAGAGATGTTTGTAGGAAAGAAAGTAACGGACAAAAAAGTAATGGACAAAAAGTAACAGGAAAAAATCAACCAATTCAGTGAATAAGCGGCTATACTTGTCCCATATTATGGAGGTAATATAAGCCTTATATGGTACCAAGCAGACAGTTTAGTAATTATACATGGTCTCTAAAGCTGGCATTACTTTTTTGAGAAACTTCATCCGTCTGTGATAATCAACCCGTCACCAGACACTCTGTCTAAGGCAGTGAGCAGCCTGACCAGCGTCTGCTGATTTGCAGTCTCCCTAATGTACACTAAGTGCAATGGACACATCATGTGATGCTGTGATGAGACACAGACAAGCAGTGCCATAACATAGTAGTAGTTGCCTAGTTGGCGAACCGTTGTTGATGTTCAATAATTTGATGTAAACCAACTTGTACACTTGCAATTTGCATTTGAGTAATTTCAAACACTTGCACTTGATTAATTCCAAACATTTGCATTTACATTTAAGACATTTGCATTTGAATAATATGAAAACACTTGCCTTTGCATGCAATCATGTCTCAGTGCATTTATATTTGCATTTGCACTAGAGTAATTTCAAACATTACCATTTGCATATAAATGTGTTCACATGCATTTGGACCAAAGCCTGGTGTAAATCTTGATTTTTTTTCTCTCAGGGTTCCCTTTATAAAGGGGTAGTTCTTGTATTGCTGCACTGCTTTCATAGTTATTATTTTCCACCGCTCCTACAGGCAACCTTCTGTTTTCGCTTTTCATTGTCCTCCACCTTTTTCCTGTCCCTCTTAACACAGTCTTGTATATTGCCCCCTTTTCTGCGGCTTTTCTGTTTCACTCCTCTGCTCTCTTTGGTAGTGTTGACTTAACAAAACTAAATAAAGGGGACATTTACATTAATGTTTAATTTAAAGATAAATTTAACCATTCTATTATTCTCAAGTGACATTGTGCTAAGATAGTTTTGTAATATTATATTTTCATATAGCTTTGAATGGAACATTGGGGTGATCTCAAAACAATGCTGTAAGACACTGCACAAAACCATTGTATATTTGTATCACTGTTCATCCAGGTGCTGACTTCAGATAACTGTTCATAAAGGTACCGCCTTCGAGCACATACAGGCAATGTAGTGTTATGACAGCTGAAGGGTCAGTTGGGAATATATGAAGTTTCAATTGCAATGTCTGTATGAGCGAGGACATTTTCATGGGTATCCACAAGTCAATGTAATTCAAAGTTTCATGTCTTAGGCGAGAAGGTCTGAGGGAATCTGAGAGGATCTGAGGAGGTCTGAGGGGGTTAGAGGGTAAATGATGTTTGTTTTGTGTAATGTCTCAGATCAATTCAAGATCACCAGTTACTTATCTTTTCAGCCAACTTCACTTATAGTGGAAACCATTTACTCTTAGTAATTACTTTAATCTAGTCTGTGTTTACATAAAAAAAATCTGATTCCATTTAATCAAATATCTATTTCAATGCAAGAACAAATGAGAATATCGTTCATGTGGAATTATGATTGTGGGACATGGTGGCTCTGTGGGAGAATATACAGTCAGTAAAAGACACTGGGGTTTAATTCCACCTTCTGCCTCTTGAAAAATTGGGCAATTCCATTCAACCCACTCCATCTCTCATGAGTATATGCTGTGGACTCCATCTCTCATGAGTAAATGCTGTGTACGCCATCTCTCATTAGTAAAAGCTGTGGACTCCACCTCCCATGAGTAAAGTGATGAAGAAGGGGTGCCAGCCTCACCCAGACTACAGGGAAAAGGAGGAGAGCAACAATTGCATCTCTCATGTGTACATGCTGTGGACTCCTTATGTTGTGAGTAAATGCTGTGGATTCCATCTCTTATGAGTAAATGCTGCGGACTCCACCTCTTATGAGTAAATGCTGTGGACTCCATCTCTTATGAGTAAATACTGTGTACCCCATCTCTCATGAGTAAATGCTGTGGACTCCATCTCTCATGGTTCAAAGCAGTGGACTACATTTCTCGTGAGTAAATGCTGTGCACTACATCTCTCTTGAGTTAACATTGTGTACTCCATCTCTCGTAAGTAAATGTCATCTCTCATTAGTAAATGCTGTGGACTCCACATCTCATGACTATATGCTGTGGACTTGTGATGAAGAAGAATGGGAAACAAAAATTGATGACCGGTATCGGTGCCAGCCTCACCCGGAGTACAGGGAAAAGGAGGAGAGCAACAATTGCATCTCTCATGAGTAAATGCTGTGGACTCCATTTCTTATGAGTTAATGCTGTTAACTCCATCTCTCATGAGTAAATGCTGTGGACTCCATCTTCCGTAAGTAAATGCTGTGTACTCCATCTCTCATGAGTATATGCTGTAGACTTCATCTCTCATGAGTGTAAATGCTGTGTACTCCCTCTCTTAAGAGTAAATGCTGTGGACTCCATCTCTCATGAGTATATGCTGTGGACTCCATCTCTCATGAGTAAATGCCATGTACTCCATCTCTCATGAGTAAATGCTGTGGACTCCATCTCTCATGAGTAAATGCCATGTACTCCATCTCTCATGAGTAAATGCTGTGGACTTCATCTCTCATGAGTAAATGCCATGTACTCCATCTCTCATGAGTAAATGCTGTGGACTTCATCTCTCATGAGTAAATGCCATGTACTCCATCTCTCTTGAGTATAAGCTGTGGACTCCATCTCTCATGAGTAAATGCCATGTACTCCATTTCTCTTGAGTATATGCTGTGGACTCCATCTCTGATGAGTAAATGCCATGTACTCCATCTCTCTTGAGTATATGCTGTGGACTTCATCTCTCATGAGTAAATGCCATGCCTGTGTACTCCATCTCTCATGAGTAAATGCCATGTACTCCATCTCTCATGAGTAAATGCTGTGGACTTCATCTCTCATGAGTAAATGCCATGCCTGTGTACTCCATCTCTCATGAGTAAATACCATGTACTCCATCTCTCTTGAGTAAATGCTGTGGACTTCATCTCTCATGAGTAAATGACATGCCTGTGTGCTCCATCTCTCATGAGTATATGCTGTGTACTCCATCTCTCATTAGTAAATGCCATGTACTCCATCTCTCTTGAGTAAATGCCATGTACTCCATCTCTCATGAGTAAATGCCATGTACTCCATCTCTCTTGAGTATATGCTGTGGACTCCATCTCTCATGAGTAAATGACATGCCTGTGTACTATATCTCTCATGAGTAAATGCCATGTACTCCATCTCTCTTGAGTATATGCTGTGGACTCCATCTCTCATGAGTAAATGATATGCCTGTGTACTTCATCTCTCATGAGTAAATGCCATGTACTCCATCTCTCTTGAGTATATGCTGTGGACTCCATCTCTCACGAGTAAATGACATGCCTGTGTACTCCATCTCTCATGAGTAAATGCCATGCCTGTGTACTCCATCCCTCATGAGTAAATGCCATGCCTGTGTACTCCATCTCTCATGAGTAAATGCCATGCCTGTGTACTCCATCTCTCATGAGTAAATGCCATGCCTGTGTACTCCATCTCTCATGAGTAAATGCCATGTACTCCATCTCTCTTGAGTATATGCTGTGGACTCCATCTCTCATGAGTAAATGCCATGCCTGTGTACTCCATCTCTCATGAGTAAATGCCATGCCTGTGTACTCCATCTCTCATGAGTAAATGCCATGTACTCCATCTCTCTTGAGTATATGCTGTGGGCTCCATCTCTCATGAGTAAATGACATGCCTGTGTACTATATCTCTCATGAGTAAATGCCATGTACTCCATCTCTCTTGAGTATATGCTGTGGACTCCATCTCTCATGAGTAAATGACATGCCTGTGTACTCCATCTCTCATGAGTAAATGCCATGTACTCCATCTCTCTTGAGTATATGCTGTGGACTCCATCTCTCGTGAGTATATGACATGTTTGTGTACTCCATCTCTCATGAGTAAATGCCATATACTCCATCTCTCTTGAGTATATGCTGTGGACTCCATATCTCATGAGTAAATGACATGCCTGTGTACTCCATCTCTCTTGAGGAAATGCTGTGGACTCCATCTCTCATGGTTCAACGCAGTGGACTCCATTTCTCGTGAGTAAATGCTGTGCACTACATCTCTCTTGAGTAAACGTTGTGTATTCCATCTCTCGTAAGTAAATGTCATCTCTCATTAGTAAATGCTGTGGATTCCACCTCTCATGACTATATGCTGTGGACTTGTGATGAAGAAGAATAGGAAACAAAAATTTATGACCGGTATCGGTGCCAGCCTCACCCGGACTACAGGGAAAAGGAGGAGAGCAACAATTGCATCTCTCATGTGTAAATAATGCTGTGGACTCCATTTCTTATGAGTTAATGCTGTTAACTCCATCTCTCATGAGTAAATGCTGTGGACTCCATCTTCCATAAGTAAATGCTGTGTACTCCATCTCTCATGATTATATGCTGTAGACTTCATCTCTCATGAGTGTAAATGCTGTGTACTCCCTCTTTTAAGAGTAAATGCTGTGGACTCCATCTCTCATGAGTATATGCTGTGGACTTCATCTCTCATGAGTAAATGCCATGTACTCCATCCCTCTTGAGTATATGTTGTGGACCCCATCTCTCATGAGTAAATGCCATGTACTCCTTCTCTCTTGAGTATATGCTGTGGACTCCATCTCTCATGAGTAAATGCCATGTACTCCATCTCTCTTGAGTATATACTGTGGACTTCATCTCTCATGATTAAATGCCATGCCAGTGTACTCCATCTCTCATGAGTAAATGCCATGTACTCCATCTCTCTTGAGTAAATGCTGTGGACTTCATCTCTCATGAGTAAATGCCATGCCTGTGTACTCCATCTCTCTTGAGTAAATGCCGTGTACTCCATCTCTCTTGAGTATATGCTGTGGACTCCATCTCTCATGAGTAAATGACATGCCTGTGTACTCCATCTCTCATGAGTAAATGCCATGCCTGTGTACTCCATCCCTCTTGAGTAAATGCCATGCCTGTGTACTCCATCTCTCATGAGTAAATGCCATGCCTGTGTACTCCATCTCTCATGAGTAAATGCCATGCCTGTGTACTCCATCTCTCATGAGTAAATGCCATGTACTCCATCTCTCTTGAGTATATGCTGTGGACTCCATCTCTCATGAGTAAATGCCATGCCTGTGTACTCCATCCCTCATGAGTAAATGCCATGCCTGTGTACTCCATCTCTCATGAGTAAATGCCATGTACTCCATCTCTCTTGAGTATATGCTGTGGACTCCATCTCTCTTGAGTAAATGACATGCCTGTGTACTCCATCTCTCATGGGTAAATGCCATGTACTCCATCTCTCTTGAGTATATGATGTGGACTCCATCTCTCATGAGTAAATGACATGCCTGTGTACTCCATCTCTCATGAGTAAATGCCATGCCTGTGTACTCCATCTCTCTTGAGTAAATGCCATGTACTCCATCTCTCTTGAGTATATGCTGTGGACTCCATCTCTCATGAGTAAATGACATGTCTGTGTACTCCATCTCTCATGAGTGAATGCCATGCCTGTGTACTCCATCCCTCATGAGTAAATGCCATGCCTGTGTACTCCATCTCTCATGAGTAAATGCCATGTACTCCATCTCTCTTGAGTATATGCTGTGGACTCCATCTCTCATGAGTAAATGACATACCTGTGTACTCCATCTCTCATGAGTAAATGACATGCCTGTGTACTCCATCTCTCATGAGTAAATGACATACCTGTGTACTCCATCTCTCATGAGTAAATGACATACCTGTGTACTCCATCTCTCATGAGTAAATGACATACCTGTGTACTCCATCTCTCATGAGTAAATGACATACCTGTGTACTCCATCTCTCATGAGTAAATGACATGCCTGTGTACTCCATCTCTCATGAGTAAATGCCATGTACTCCATCTCTCTTGAGTATATATATGAAGGAACAGAGGTTCACTGACTTTTGAGACTCTGACTGCAAAACTCCACTGCATTGACTTTGTGTGCTTGCTGCGATGGGCAACCGTCCCAAGGAGGGCATCTCTATCAAGTGTGGACTGGTCAGTTGATATAACTCGCTAGGTTTGGACATGCTTGGTTCGGAATTGGAAGTGTTTATTTCACACAAAAAAAAGATATAGCATAATACAGTCACAGTTAGTATTCAAAACACCATCTTTTGACAAAAATTACGAATATAATTCTAATGTCTTATGTAAAACAAGCATGACATTAATTAATGTATTGTAATTGAAAACAAATTAATTGTTGGCATTGACACATTCACCAACTTCTAACTGTTGTTTAGCTTATTTCAATGGGTCAGGGAGACTACTACTAAACTCAACTTGATCGCTACTATGACAGCCACTTTGGTGTTATATAAATGTTAAGGTATAAAAAAGTAGAACTATATCTTAAACTTCCCAGTGTCCAGTCCATGGAAGCACGCAAAACGCTTTACACTTCACCCCCTGGCAGACCTGTTAATTCCATCATCAACTTAACTTCTCTGAGAAACGAAGAGTATTCATTCATATGTATTCACCACTGTATATAGCCAGGTACTGTTGAGTGAACTGGGGCAATGTGGAGTGAATGAAATTGTCTAAGCTTTGAACCAGCAGCAAGAGGATTCAAATCCTGGTCCTCTCAACTGAGACTTTGGCCTTCCAACTGCTGTGCCTCTCAATTAAAAAAGGAATAAATAATTGATACCAGTACACCTGTGCCAGCCAGAGAGTATGTTTAATACTTGATCAGTTTCTTCTTGGTGAAACGAAACTAGCAGTAACATATGAAATAGTGTACTTTCTTGTGGTTTAGCATGAACAATTTATCGATGACATATTTAAATACGTTATCTGTTACTTTCATTTTGATCTGTCCTTAACAATTCTGGTGGTTTTAAACTTCCCTCTTTCTCCCTCTCCCTACAGTTAGCAATGGGCAATGTGAACTCAGCCCTGGGGACAAGGCCAAGAAGGGATGCCACGTTTCCTACCGAGACTTCAAGCTCACCCGTCTCTTACAGGAAACAGGTGAGTCCCACAGTGGAGAACACACAAACTGGGAGCTAGCACTGGCATGGGAAGAGGTGTATGTGTATTGCTCATTGCCACACAGTTTCTTTCACTCGTCCTCAGCAGAATTCAATTAATTCAGAATACATAATGATAATATATAAAAACTTCTATTGCACTAAAAAAATCCCTATGAACAAAGCTGCCAAACCTGGACTATAGCATAGAAGACCAAGACTAGTAGATCCTAGAGGATACCTGACACTTATCACGCATGCACACAAGCAATGGTTAAGACCAGCTAAAAGGACAACCTTACACTAGATGAGCTGTACAGTGTGTGTGTGTGTGTGTGTGTGTGTGTGTGTGTGTGTGTGTGTGTGTGTGTGTGTGTGTGTGTGTGTGTGTGTGTGTGTGTGTGTGTGTGTGTGTGTGTGTGTGTGTGGGTGGATGTGTGTTGGGGGAAATTATTCTGTGTGTGATACTGTGTTACTAATCTTGGCTAGCTCTGATGCAAACGGTTTAGCCATTTTGACCAAAGCCCTCAATTGTGTTGCCATTTTATTTGCATGCATCAAGACAGCAACAAGCAAACATGTATTATATATGCTTTTCAACGAAAATGCTACTGGCCAAATTGGCTCAGAATGGTAACTTTTGTTTAGCAAAATCTGATGCCATGTGGTATATGGCCCAAATGACCACCGGTAGTGGTAGCCTAGCTAAATATGGAGATGATTCTGTTTCAGGCACAACTGTTCACACTTATACTGCATACACACAATTCTTGTGGTGGGAGAAGCGCTTGTCACCTTCTCGTGGTTCCTACTGTGGATCACGACGGCAAACTTTTCTGTCGTGTAAATTAAGAACAGCGCACACTGAAACTATCTTGCAACCGTGGATATTGTGTTTGTTTTAAACTTAGGATTTGGTGCTCGGCGAAGTCATATCAGTTGCTGACTCGAGACGGTAGGTGTACGGTTTTGTGACCTTAACATGTCTAAAGGGAAATGTGGTTGATGCCAACTAAATATTCGACTGCCACATTAGTCACACAACTTAATCTAAAATGATGGTGATATGGAGCATGCTTGTTATGAAGGAAAGACATATTTGGCTCAGTTGCATGGTAAAGTAGCCATGGTATACCATGGAATACCATGGGATATCCTGGTATACCATGGTATTACATGGTAAACCATGGTATCATGGAATATCATGGGATATCATGGTATACCATGGTATTACATGGTAAACCATAATATACAATGACATTACATGGTAAACTGTGGCATACCATATGGTATATCATGGTATTTATGGTTCCCATGGTTTACCATGGTTTACCTCTTTCACAGCACCATTGTATATCATAACATTTACTATGGTATATTTTCATAAGGGATGCTCTCATTGTTATCTCAGTTTTTTTCCAGTGAGATGGTAGTTTTGCATGTTAGTATGCTGAATCAGACTCCTAAGAATGTACAATGTTATATTACATAACATAGTAGCAGTCACACCATCATGGCTGGGACCACTACTTGAATAAATGAATTCACATAGACAGTACCGCCAACCCTGCAGCGTATCGTGTAAACCTCCAGTCTACTACTGTTGTTCTATCAATGACACGTAATCATTCTGGTTACAACAATTTTATAAATCAGAATTTGTATTGAAAAGTAAGATTATGAGTCGATGTTTGAATTTGTTTCTTATATATATAGCAATTAAGTAGTGGTCAGGCTATACAAATTGAAATTATCAGAATGTGTCTCACAATCTAGTTTATGCTTCCTAGTGGAACAGTGGAACACCACAATATTGACAGGAGAATGACAAATTTCACTTTGGTACAGTCCCAAATTGGAACTGTGAGATTATCAGCCTATGTCTAGTTTTGTGCTTCTTATATAGCACGTAACATGCAGTCAAACACCACACTATGTAGGTGAATTCTATATAGTTTCCCTTATGAGAATATGCCATGGTACCATGGTAAACCCCCGGGGGGTACTCCCTATACTGAGGTATTCATGTGTGTGCTGCGCAAATGCCCCTGTTTTTGGCCATTTTTCTCTCTCTGTCCGAAGAAAAAATGTAAATTTTCTCTCTCGCCCCAATTAAACCTGATAATTCTCTCTTTCATCGAAGAGGAAATTTCCCAATGAAAATGTTCCGCCAGGGCTTACCTTACACTTATAGATATCAGATAAATTGTTCAATAATTCTATCTTGGTGACCATAAATTTCTTGATTTCTCTCTCTCTCCATGTGCTCCGTGGGGCTGTGGCGGCACCCCCCACCGCTTTGGTATGGCAGTACCCCCCCCCGGGATAAACCATGACATTACATGGTAAACTGTGGTATACCATGGTATATCATGGTATTTTACCATGGTTTACCTGTTTCAAAACACTATGGTTTACCATGATATTTACCAAGGTAGGCCTATATTTTCATAAGGGAGTATAATTAGAAAAGTGTGTAACTGTTCAGATGGTGTAAAACTGCATTTATTTTATGGCTATTGTTTTACCATTTATTGTTCCCAACATTGGGTAAATTTCACAAGAATTCTTATTTGAATATACATACATATATTGAGACAACATATGGGACAGCGCCAGTTCTTTAAAATAATTGTTAACAATTATATATATATATATTTATAATGCATATTTATATGAATGGATTTTTACCTGAAATAAAATATTCGTAACTGTATTACATAAGCTGCCCACAGGAGTAAAATTGAGACACATCTGAGATACTTGAGACAACTGTCTCTGAAAAAGTCGAAATATGGTGTTTTCTTATATTTTAAATTAGAAAATAATGTACGTAGGTGTAATTGAATTTATTAATTTATTGTATTTTGACATGCAAATATACATTTTTGACGAACATAAGTAATTTCAGATCCTAGTTCAAGCTGTTTTATTTTATTCTATTTGGTTCAATTTCAAGTGCATATTTTGATCGGTTGCCATGAATATGCCCGAATTATTCTATGCGCAAACCATCACCAGAGGGCGTTAAAGTTCGTCTCCTTTCCGTTTCCGCTCAAGATTTGTGCAAGCCGCGGTCAGCCGAACAAAATGCCTCTTGGAATCGGAGAATACCCCCCTGAATATAACCCTAAGGTGCATGGCCAGTACAGCCCGGCTCGGTACTATGGAAAGCGTACGTATCATTTTGTGATTACAAAATTGCAGTAGCAGGACGTCGAAACTCGTTCTGGCAGGTTTGACAGGATGAAACCCTGAAGGTCGTTGCCGTACGGATTTTTGTCTACAGTCCGAGCATTCTCCAGGCAGCGGGCCCACCTAAATTCCGCTGTTATAAAGATAAAATATGTACAGGAACCATGCACATGCATAGTTAATTGTGGATTGTATAAATTTTTAAACATTATGGGTGTAAAAAACTCTTATAAACTTTTCCGACTGATTGTGCATATCGCATATTGGTGAGCGATGCCGATGGTAATTCGTGAGCGATATTAGATAAATAAATTGTTTTATTGTTTCAAGGCTTTGTTTTGCAACAAATGCTTCACAACACCCCAGGATGCTGATGCAGGTATTAACAAAGTACTTACTTTGTTACTTTACTTGAGTATAAAATTGTACTTTTCTTGAGTAACAAAGTACAATTTTTAGGAGGCGTACATTTACTTGTAATTAAGTACATTTCTGTGTACTTTTGTGATTGTAACGAAGTATCTTTTTCTCAGTAAATGTTTCATATGCATATCATCTTTGGCATATTGCTGCACTGTGGCACTCAGGATTACTGGCTAGATTTTCTCACTGCATACATTTATGAAGTTAAGTTGCTGCTCAAATGTAAACCTATTTATGAGGATAATAAAGTTTACGATTCTAATTTTTTTCATGTTGTATTTTTGGGGGTCGTCATGTTACTGTGAGTTGTTAAAAATCTGTGAAGCTGTGGAAAATATGCGATGTTAAACATCTAAGCAAACTATGTGAAGGCTGTGGGGCTATGTTAAACAACTAAATACCTATTGCTTTAGCCTATTGCAAATCCGGTTCAATGGTGTCCAAATATGTAGTGTGTGAATAGTTTATGTAACATTCGCAGTCGATTTAATAAAAAAATTTCAATTTTATTTCAAGTTATCGAAAGAAAGTACTTTAGTCATTAGATTTGGTAATGATCAAAATAGTGGATATCTAAAATAGTAAACACTGTGAGGGTCAATGCTGATCATGGGCGTGACTTCCATCCTCTTGTCAATTACATGACAAAGTTAAAAAGTTTCACCAAGGAAGAAAATCATGATTTTTAGCCATTCTATTTCCATTTCAGTTAATGCTTGAACAAGCATTAGCTAATTTAATAGTTTGTCTGATGATTTCACAAAAACTAGTTGCACAAACGAGCTGGCATGTTGCAATGGATACTACGTAGGTTTGTTTTTTTGCTAAATTTATTTGAAATGAAACCAGAAAAAAAATCAAATCAATTAAGCACATTTAAGTATTTGTTTCACCTGGCATGAATCCTCAAACTGCCGAACATTACTCTGCCAAAATATCTTAATCTTATCAACATATAATCCCATGCACCTGTAGTTGTAACAATCCCGACAAATACAAGCATGCACTCCAGAGTTATAAAAGCATGGAACTTACCCCCTACAGAAAGAATATTCCCATTAATTCATCCATTCAGCATGCTGTGAATGTTCACTATCTTGCTCCACCAGCCCAGGCCCATCTTATCCGACTATGAAAGACCTCATTTTAGCCACACATTATTTGCAAGGTATTAATTTTTTCAAACATTTAAGCACCTACTGCATGCGCACCACATGCACACTATGTTAGCCCCTGAAAATGATGTGTGTATTCACTCAAGGTAGAGTGAATTTGTAAACAAGTTGAATGCCACAGTTTGCAAATAGCTTGATAAAAAAGCAGTACAGTCATTTGAATACAACATTGATGTTTCTTTGAACATACTCTGCTGCTGCATATGAACCATTCTCGTCAACACACATTCACAATCATTCCCACTGGAAACATTTATTATTTTATCTCAACTATATAGAAGTGTTCTGCTCCAAAATAGTAATTTTCTAATGTCATTTTATTCTATAGCTGACACAAAGCTTGCTGATGTGAAACTGGGACAGCTAGGTTCATGGTTCGGTCGACGTAGCTACAATCCAATGGCAATGTTCCGTGTAACAGGCAGAGGTAAGAACAAATTACTCTAGAAACAATTTTATGATATATATATATATCTATATATATATATATATATATATATATATATATATATATATATATATATATACATACAGTAGTGAGTACTCAAGAACTCAAATACCCATAACTCAAACCAGGAGTCTGGGATGTGCAAAGTTGGGTAAACACGAACTACTTCGAGTTAGTAAAGTTTACTATGTATATATAGACATGTATATATATATATATATATATATATATATATATATATTTATTAAATATTTCCTTGCCATTTATTACATTAATGAAATATATCAGTGCCAGATAAAATATGTGATATAAAATGTTGGTTTTTCATAGTGTGCTCCTGTGAAAGAAAAATGGTAAATTTAAACATTTGGCTCTAGTTTCTAGGTAGTGATAGTATCATTGTGGACATCAGTTATCAATGCAATAACCCCGAAAGTGTCATACAAAAAGGTTTTGTTATATCTATGAAAATTGTCGATTGGTGTTTCTAGTTTATGCTAAACATACGAGATAGGCGCACTTGAAACACGTGTGTATGCTTATCGAGTATGTTCAACATACAGTAGAGGCACCATTTCCAAAGATTAATAAAATGTTGTGCGACACTTTCAGGGATGTTGCATTGATGCACACAATTAGATTATCCACAATGATGTGATCGAATTGACATTTTGTAGTTTATTAAAATGTAATGGTTGTAAAATGAAATCTGCATTGACAGCTTACTGGAGGTGGGCAGAGAAGTGGCTGATGGTGAAGAAACCAACAGTGGCTCCAGTTGCTCATATCATCCTTGGTCTGTCTCTCTTCTACTACATCCAGCTCTACAGCTTTGTCCGTAAGTACCGGTCTGCCTTGATAGATACTCTTATTGACATGATTGTCTGACCATGTTATTTCTGACACTCCTTCCGTGTCTTTGTAAGTGTGTGGCATTTTAAGTAAGGGCTATTTTGTTATTATTCATATTATATGTACTGGTAAAAAGACGTTGGACATTCACACATTCTCTTGGGCCCGTCAAAACTGAGCGTCAGAAATGATTGGAATTGTGAACACGTTGTTTCTGTGACATTGATGTGGACTATTGTTTTTTAAATATGTGCTGCCTGATTATTTTATTGTTAATTAGTAAATAATGACGATTTAATAAAATATTAATAAAAATAAACTGGAGTATCAACATTGGTTCAAATCGACATGCTACTAAACTAGGATCCTGTTTTAGTCAAATTAATCATAACCAATTACAATTTGCGGTGTAATCGTCCCTTCTCCATCTAGTATTCACCAAAACATGCTAGCTCATTTGTACAAATTTGTTATTTAGTTTTGGTGAAATCATCGGAGAAACTATAAAATAATTTTTTACTGGATCTGGTTAAAATGCGGCAAAATTATAGCTAAGGTGGTCCAGGTATCATATATACTATGTCATTAATGCTATTCACACTTTAATACGTTCATTCTTTCAATGATTTTAGCACAGGTGTGCACTCTTACTAAACCGGCGGCGCATGTCGCTGAAGCTATTCACACACAACAAATTTACAAATAGCAAAACAACATGATTTGCAATGGGCTAAATCAATTGAGGAAGGGTTTTATATTTAAGTCAATATTACATTTACAGCTTTGTTATGCAGCATTTTATGTTTTAGTAGTAACGCCTATGAAATGGAAGTGTAGTTTTATGCAACCGTTAGTCGATGCCTGTCTGTCTCTAGGTTACCATCGTCACACAAAGTATCACTGGTGAGAACTGTCATCTACACACCGGCCACAGGCGGAGGAGTACACGTTCATCAAGACAGTGTGATAACCCTCTTGGTTGTCCCAGGTCGACGTGGCATCCTTACCGCGTGGACAGTCATGATGCAGTGAATCGATGAACAATGCACAAATCCTAGTGCTTACACACGTGGCCTGGCATGCGGGCCATCGGAAATAGTTAAGCTGTATGAAATAAAATGTGTTGAACTCCATGTCTGCTTTGTGTTCCGCGATTGTTGAATAAATACACGGTTGAACCTCGCTTTATGGTCACCTTGGTAATATGACCACCTCACCATTGTGGTCATCCTGGGACAGTCCCAAATTATTTCCATAAAAATAAAGTTTAGGATATTTTGGTCCCGTTAATATGTTCACATCACTATTCCAGGTCACTTTGGCCCAGTCTCATGTGTGATCTTAAGTGAGGGTACACTGTACTGGCTTAATATTTCTCATGAAATTACAAGAACAATTGCAATAATTTAGATTCCAAATTACTCAAAGATCACAACATTTATTTTTACTCATGTTTCAAACTATTTAATTAACGTACATACATAAATTAATACCATGAAATATTGGAAACTCTGTGTACCTGCATGCTGTATGAATTACAGCTCGGACATTGACCAGTTGACCCACAGCAACTTCAAATGCAAATGTTTAAGGTACACATGCAAATGCATTTACGATTTTATGGAGGCATTTGAATGTGCATTTGCTAACAAGTCTGGTAACCGTAAAAGTACGTTGTTCATTCACTATCAACACATTTGTCACACAAGATCCTCACGCAAACTACGTACACCTTCAATACAAAGAACCAGAAACAGGAAATTAAAACAATTTATTACATCTCGCATAAATCAGCGTTCAATTTGTTAAACATAAAAAAACTTGTTTTCAACTGATATCCAAATATTTGAAATTTCCCTAAAACATACTTAGTTACCTTAATTTCTATTGAGCCACCTTAATGTTATTGTTTCATATAGGTTAATTATTCAACACATTCACTGGCACTGATTTATCACCACAGGCAGAGCATAATATGAGTTTTTGTCTGTAATGTTAATTTTCTTGAAAATTTCAACAAACAAATGATATCCATTTGTCTACTGCCTTGCCTTTTAATTGAACAGTTAAAACCTTGGTAATTTGTTTTCTGATTGCCAAAGCAAATAATTATTACATTAACTCAGTTCATCATAGCTAAACATCTTGGTGTAAGCACAATATTATGCTGGTCCCACCACAATTCTTAAACACACCATCAGTTTATACGAAATACCTTGTTGGATCAAAATAATGGCCCAGTCTTGCGCCCATCTGACATGTAGCAGTACAATTTCTGGTGCTGCAGACAGCACATATGGACAACATGTAAGCTGATATCTGACTCACCTTTGATATAGAAATATATGATTCATGTTTTTGTAGTACAAATGTCTGTAAATTTTACGTCAGGTGACTTCTCCGTTACATGTCAGCTGACCCATCTGTTACACGTCAGGTGGCCTATTTGTTACACATCAGTTGACCCATATGTTACAATTCAGCTGACCCATATGTTACACAAAATGCAGAATTATTTTAAAAGGGTTCTGTGACTTGTTTGTTGCAGGAAAAAGCTATTAATTTTCACAATCATCTGTACATAAGTATACACACACGGTACTACACAGTCTGATTCTGAGTGCTTTCAATGTGACAGATTGAGATTCGCAACAGTAATTATAATTTGAAAGAATAAACAATGTCACTGACTAGAAATATTACAGGGATATGTGGCGACAGGCTTCGACATCAGAAGAATTGAAATATATCTGAAGTGAGCCATTTAGAGATACATCACATTTCTTAAACAGCTATCAGTGTTATGTGGAACATTCTTAAGCACATCACACTCTTTATTGCTATCAGTGTTATGTGGAACATTCATAAGCACATCATAATGCTTTACCACTATCAGTGTTATGTGGAACATTCGTAAGCACATCACTTGCTTAATCATAAGCAGTGTTTTATCATGGTTAGGCTGATGTTCTATGGTTGAAAATTCACAATGTTCTGTGGATCAAATTGCTGTGGAACTTGTTGTTGTTGAACTGGTACTTGCTGCTGTTGTTGCTGCTGCACTGGTACTTGCTGTTGTTGTTGCTGAACTGGTACTTGCTGTTGTTGTTGCTGCACTGGCACTTTCTGCTGCACTGGCACTTGTTGTTGCTGTACTTGCTGCTGTGCTGGTACTTGCTGTTGTTGCTGCTGTACTGGTACTTGCTGTTGTTGCTGTACTGGTATTTGCTGTTGTTGCTGTACTGGTACTTGCTGTTGTTGCTGTACTGGTACTTGCTGTTGTTGCTGTACTGGTACTTGCTGTTGTATGGGTACCTGCTGTTGTTGCTGTTGTACAGGTACTTGCTGTTGTTGCTGAACTGGTAATTGCTGCTGTTGTTGCTGTACAGGTACTTGCTGTTGTTGCTGAACTGGTACTTGCTGCTGTTGTTGCTGTACTGGTACTTGCTGTTGTTGCTGTACTGGTACTTGCTGCTGTTGCTGTACAGGTACTTGCTGCTGTTGCTGTACTGGTACTTGCTGTTGTTGTTGCTGTACTGGTACTTGCTGTTGTTGCTGTTGTAATGGTACTTGTTGTTGTTGTTGCTGTACTGGTTGTTGTTGCACTGGAACTTGCTGTTGTTGTACTGGTACTTGCTGTTGTAATGGTATTTGCTGTTGTTGTTGCTGTACTGGTACTTGCTGTACTGGTACTTGCTGCTGTTGTTGCTGTACTGGTACTTGTTGCTGTTGTTGCTGTACTTGTTCTTGTGCAGGCTGTTGTTCCTGAAAATGAAACACATTTATTTATTTGTAAGTTTTAAAAGTCAAACATTGTGACTGTCTGTTAAACTGATGCAAAAGCAAAATGGCAGAGCATTAGTTAGAAAGCGTATACATTGTTTGAACAAGCTATTATAATAAACGTCTTGTAGTTTAGAACAGAACAATGCTACCAGTAGGTGGTGGTACGGTTTACACATTCTAATAACATTGTTTTAGAGAAAAAATTACAGGAATGGGGTAGAGTATCCAGTACAATCACAAGTTGGTGAGAACCCATGCACACAAGCACGGAGTATACCTCATTGTTGTGAATTTATTACAAATTAGATTATACTGTTATTTCACTAGTTTTATTTGGTGCAGTTTGCAACAAGTATTCAGTTAGTATAACTTCAACAAATAATTCATCATTTGGCCACTCTGACCTGCAATGTCAGGGATAGTTCAATTACAACTGTCAGTTACAAACCATCATAAAACTCCTTTACAATACAGCACAGTAAATTACAATTGCATTGCTTCAATTACGGCACTTCATAATATCAATTACAATGTCACACAAAGGTCAACTGCAACAATTCATAGGTTGAGTACATAATGCAATATTACATGTAAGCTCATTTCAGACATGGTTTTAGGTGAATTCATGCTTACAATTTTCAATTACAATTATTGCAATTATGTTTTTCTTCAACTACAATTGGACCATTCAAAGTAAAATAAATTACAATTACTCATTAATTAACAATTACACCTTTACAATTAAACCTTGTACCGCATATGTCTCTCTTAATGACATTGTCAAGAAGCATACATGTATTGGTGTTTTTACGGGGAGACAGGCAGTGGGCCATGGCCCCCATTAGGGTATTTATGGGGAGACAGGCATTGGGCCATGGCCTCATCCTCATTAGTGCATTTAGGGGGGAGACTGGCATTGGGCCATGGCCCCCATTGGTGTATTTAGGGGGAGACAGGCATTGGGCCATGGCCTCATCCTCATTAGTGCATTTAGGGGGGAGACTGGCATTGGGCCATGGCCCCCATTGGTGTATTTAGGGGGAGACAGGCATTGGGCCATGGCCTCATCCTCATTAGTGCATTTAGGGGGGACACAGGCATTGGGCCATGGCCCCCATTGGTGTATTTAGGGGGAGACAGGCATTGGGCCATGGCCTCATCCTCATTAGTGCATTTAGGGGGGAGACAGGCATTGGGTCACGGCCCCCATTGGTGTATTTAGGGTGGAGACAGGCATTGGGTCACGGCCCCCATTGGTGTATTTAGGGGGGAGACAGGCATTGGGTCATGGCCCCCATTGGCGTATTTAAGGGGTGACAGACATTGCGCCATGGCCCCCATTAGTGTATTTAGGGGGAGACAGGCATTGCGCCATGGCCCCCATTAGTGTATTTAGGGGGAGACAGGTAGTGGGCCATGGCCCCCACTGGCTAATTTTTTTTTTCAGTGTGTCGCTCCATGGCAGCATAATAAACTAATGGGTGACTAAGCTTGCCCCCCCTTTGTTGGGGGCCCAAGTCAAACCCGTGACTTACCCCTTTGTTGGGGGGCCAAGTCAAACATGTGACTTACCCCTTTGTTGGGGGGCCAAGTCAAACCTGTTACTTACCGCTGCGCCGGCTGGCTTCTCCTGATGAGCTTCCTTCTGATGTTGCTTCAGTTCCTGAATGATCTCCTTCTGTTGCTCGATCAGTTTCTCCTGCACTGCGTGCTGCACCTTCAACTCCTTCAGCAGAATCTTTGCCTCGGCATTCGTGTCCTTCTTTTTGTCAACGTCCTACAACCACAAGTGACTGTTTTAAAGGGAAACAAAAGTCAAGCTTTTCAGCCTATGCACCTATAAGAGTTACTAAAACATAACCATTTGTAACTACAATTAAGATTATCACTCCAGTGGTTTACTAGGAAAACTTGAGCACACAGCATCTTAATATCATGGACCGCACCATTGTCTGGTTTCATACATAACCCAATCAACTTAATTAAAATATTTTAGCCTTTATTTACTAAAATAGTCCCCTTTCTGACATACCAGCTCATTTGATTGAGATTACGTTAGTTGTGTATATACTCACTGTGTTTAATACTTCACAGCTGCAGCCTAGGTTAACCGATTTCACAGAACTGTGCATGCGCTTATCGCTTATACTGGTTAATATGTCAGTCCTGAGTTAAACGGAGAATTGACCAGAATCTCACACTTTTAGAACACATCCTGAGTAAACTACTGGCATGACATTCTTAATTTTAGTTGCGTATGGTTAGTTTTTTCTCTTAGGTGCATAGCCCCAAAACCATAACTTTTGTTTTGCCTTAAATTTACCAAATGTTACCCAATTTGTATTAACTTTGACATAAACATTTATGTAATACATTCATTTGAGTAATTTTCTTTGAGACAGTGTTTGTGTTTGAACCATTGAAAATAAATTTGCCTTTGAATAAATGTAAAATATTTATAAATAGTTTCTCACTAAGGAATCTCTACAGTTACAATGCTGGAAAGAATATTTCCAAGAAATCTTGAATAGGCCTCCACCGGATTCAATCCCAGACATTGAGGAAACAACTGAAGACCTTAACATTAATTGTGGTAGGATATCCAGAGGAGATCAAGAGAGCCATAAAAAAGCTGAAGCTAGGCAAAGCATCTGGAATTGACAATATACCATCTGATGTCTTAAAAGCTGATATTGGTGTCACCACAGATGTTTCATACAGCCTGCTAAATGAGATCTGGGATAAAGAGGAAATACCAACTGAGTGGAAGACGGGTATGCTAGTTACGATCCCCAAGAAAGGCAATCTCAGTGAATGTAAAAACTGGAGAGGGATCATGCTTCTATCAGTGCCCAGTAAAATTCTCTGCCGCATCATCCTGGATAGGATACAAGAAACAGTTGAAAGAAGTTAAGAAAGGAACAAGCTGGCTTTAGAAAGGATAAATCCTGCACATATCATATTGCTACACTAAGGATTATTGCAATGCATTGAATGGCAGAGTTCCCTTTACATAAACTTTGTGGACTTAGAAAAATAATCTGATAGTATAGATAGGACAGTTCTATGGAAGCTCCCGAGGCACTATGGTTTTTTGTAACCCTAATATAGAACGAAGGTTTCACTGGTCATGTCATCTTTAATGGACAAGTTTCAGAGGGCTTCCAAATTGGAACTGGAGTACGACAGGGCTGCTTGCTATCTCCACTGCTCTTTCTCATAGCCATAGACTGGACAATGAAAAGATCCACTGAACACCATCGTACTGGGATCCAGTGGAACTTGTTCTCACAACTAGAAGACCTGGATTTTGCAGATGATCTAGCACTACTCTCAGAAACCCATAAACACATGGAACAAAAATGCTTCAAGAAAAAAGCAGCTAACTGGGTCTTAAGATCAATGTGGGAAAGACAAAGGTGATGAAAGTCAACATCAGATCCTCTGAACCCATCTCACTAGAAAGTGGTACTGTTGAGGAAGTACAAGACTTCATCTACCTCAGAAGCAACATCAGTACAAATGGTGGAGCTGACAAAGATGTGGAACTACGCATCAATAAAGGTTGCCATGCCTTCAGAACCCTACGCCCAGTGTGGCTCTCTTCCCAACTATCCATAAACAACAAGATCCGCATTTTCAACACCAACGTTAAACCGGTTCTTCTCTACGGCTGTGAAACGTGGAAAACTACTCAGTCTCTCAACAACAAACTCCAAGTCTTCATCAACAGTCGCCTCCGATACATCCTTAAGGTATGGTGGCCTAACAAAATATCAAATAAAGAGCTCTGGAAGAAAACCAAACAGGAAGAAATAAGCACTACAGTCAAGAGGAGAAAATGGAGCTGGTTTGGCCACACACTCAGAAAAGATCCAACAAATACAACCAAACAAGCACTGGACTATAACCCACAAGGAAGGGGAAGACATGGAAGGCCAAAGATCAATTGGAGACACTCAACACTACAAGATCTTGATAAAGTGGGGGTCACCTGGTAAGAGGCCAAAGCTCTAGCCCAGAGAGTGTGAGGGTGGAGAAACATGGTTAACACCCTATGCTCCTGAAGGGGCCAAGAGGATTAAGTAAGTAAGTAAGTAAGTAAGTGTCAAATGTACTTGATTCCCTTGTCTGGTATATTATGACCATTATAAGAAGTATTTAATACAGTTCTTCACCATTTTTTTTACAAATATCTCTCTCACATATACCTGCTTATTTGCTAATAAATCATACTGCTTCCATTAACTACTGCACTGTTTCATTGTTCTCTGCTATTTGTACATATTTGTACATAGTGCTTCCATTAGAATTCGCCACAAAATTGTTTAATTAAAAACACATTACTTCGGTTCTCTCAACACCGGCCACAATAATTTTATCACTACAGAAAAAGCAAACAATTTGTGTGTATGTGTGTGCAACTCAAATGTAGGAATACCATACCTTTCGATTCTCAGTTTTGCCTGATTTCACTTCAACTTTCTCCGCCACTTTCTTCTGGGCACCCTTTGTAGCTTCTTTTTCAGTACCCTGTCATGGATCGGCAACATTTCAGGCAATCAGTAGGACATTGATATAATAATGATTTACGCAGCTTCATAATGAAACACACCTTCTGGCATTGTTGAAATAGTATCATGTGAATTTTCAATTACGTTAGCATTAAGATACACTGAAGATATAATGTCCGGCCTCGCGGTGTGTGACGCTACAGTACGACAGGCCGGAATTCCAGCATTGGCTACGTTCACCATTTAAATAGCTTTTATTCATAATTATCCACTAAGTGGAGCCACTTGTTATATATGGTTGTCATGGCGAATTAATTAGCTATTCGGTAGCAGCAATCGTTTATTATCACTCAATATCATTTTATGGAGATTTTCACGTTTTTTAATGATGGTTTATCAAAATCTAATAAGGCTGCAATAGCGGACGGCATTACTTCAACTGACAATATACCGCCGTATGTTTAGGACAGATTATTTGATAGTTTTAGCGACGAATCTTTGTCGGATGTTGACAATTGAAATAACAATGATGTTAGCGAACTTAGCAACCAAGCCAAACGTTGAAATCGTGGTGAATATTCATATTCATAAAATGCATTTTTGTTGCTGTAATCTTGACTTGAAGTGATGCAGTCAATTTTTTTGCATATTCACTGGGAATGCAGTATTCAGTGGTCACAGCAGATCAGGGCTGTAGTACTGAAATGGTTAAATGTTGAAGCTTCTAAAATGGAATAATTCATGCTCCCTTTTAGGATGTGGTTCGCAGTCATTCCACTATGTACTGTCCAGCTGTAGTTTCATTCTTAGCACTGACCTTTTGACCTCACTCAATGTCGACCTAGTCCAAGCTACCAACAGTATAAACAAATCACCACACTAATTTTTCATACATCACTAATATCAGAACTGTACTCATAGAAGACATCGTCTCCGATGACAGAAGGCAGCCACAGAGAGAAGAGGAAATAACAGACAGCGAAGGTATTACCTTCACCCCGACATCCTGTTTCTTTACCCCATCTGCATTGCCCTTCTTCTCTCCTCCAACCTCTCCTGTGCCCTGTTGCGATAAAAGTGATGCTTCAAACTCAAGTTTAAGTTATTGTTTATTCAATCATTACATGCCTTAAATAAACTGTACAAATCGAACCATGAAACGTGTTTATCATTATCAACAGCATAACATTTTGTGAAACCATCATGGAACAGCACTTTTATCTGATGACTATGAAAAGGGTTATTTTAATCCATGAAACTAAAAACATAACTTTACTTTTTAAGGTGGTACCGCATGTGACATGTATGAACATTCTCACCTTAACTACCAAAACCTAGAATTGTTCATCTCATGTGACGTGTATGAACATTTTCATCATAACTACCAAGACCTAGAATTGTTCATCTCATGTGACGTGTATGAACATTCTCATCATAACTACCAAGACCTAGAATTGTTCATCTCAAGTGACGTGTACGAACATTCTCATCAAAACTACCAAGACCTAGAAGTGTTCATCTCAAGTGACGTGTACGAACATTCTCATCATAACAACCAAGACCTAGAATTGTTCATCTCATGTGACGTGTATGAACATTCTCATCATAACTACCAAGACCTAGAATTGTTCATCTCAAGTGACGTGTACAAACATTCTCATCAAAACTACCAAGACCTAGAAGTGTTCATCTCATGTGACGTGTATGAACATTCTCATCATAACAACCAAGACCTAGAATTGTTCATCTCATGTGACGTGTATGAACATTCTCATCATAACTACCAAGACCTAGAATTGTTCATCTCAAGTGACGTGCACGAACATTCTCAAAACTACCAAGACCTAGAATTGTTCATCTCATGTGACGTGTATGAACATTCTCATCATAACTACCAAGGGTCGCAAAACATACAATAAACCCATAGCGGTTCTAATTTTGAACTATCAAGTGGCACCAGTTATGGAAAATGAGCGAATTTACCACGTTCTTCTGTTCCCCCGTATCTGGTGCATGTGGATTTGGTGGTTCCTGTCGTTTCTCATCTGAAATACAATTCAGATGTGATAAAAATCCAGTCATAGCCAATATTCACTGATTTAAATTAAATTAAATTCTTTTGTCTCAGAATAATTTCGTGAAAAATCAAACCTATATCTAGTATTCACTATGACATGTGTATTCACTATGATGTGCATTCACTATGACATGTGTATTCACTACGATATGTGTATTCACCATGACATGTGTATTCACTATGACATGTGTATTCACCATGACATGTGTATTCACTATGACATGTGTATTCACTATGACATGTGTATTCACCATGACATGTGTATTCACTATGACATGTATTCACCATGACATGTGTATTCACCATGACATGTGTATTCACTATGACGTGTATTCACTATGACATGTGTATTCACTATGACATGTGTATTCACTATGACATATGTATTCACTATGACATGTGTATTCACCATGACATGTGTATTCACTATGACATGTGCATTCACTATGACATGTGTATTCACCATGACATGTGTATTCACTATGACATGTGTATTCACTATGACATGTGTATTCAATACGATATGTGTATTCACTATGACGTGTATTCACCATGACATGTGTATTCACTATGACATGTGTATTCACTATGACATGTGTATTCACTATGACATATGTATTCACTATGACATGTATGCTAGCTCATATGTGTAAATGTCTTATTTCGTTTTGATGAAATCATTTTCGACTGAGCCCAATCGAAATAAAAATGGCAAAAGTGGCTGTGTCCCTATAAACTATGACATAAGGTTGTTCACACCTTTTCAAGTCACCTGGTCTAATGATCAAATTCAATTCTTTTGAAGATTTTAACAAACGTCCGCACTCTTCTATTAAACCAACTGCACGTTATTTAAACTATTCACACACAACAGATTTGTTCATAGACGACCCGATTCACAATAGACTAAATTAACTGCGGATGGAGCTCTAAAAAAATACTTCACAAACTATCATTTCAATGCAGGTCAATGACAGCGCACCATACAAACCATACAAACCATGGGCTGGTGCTCATATTAATTTTGCAATTAATTTCAAGTTTTTGATACTTTACAGAGGTGTGGTGCAAAGAATTAAGAAATGTAAGGAAGCAAAAATAATATGGAAAATGTTTCGTAAATTTGTAGTGGCAATAATAGTTTTGAATATTTTCTAGGTGTTGTAATAATATTGTAACATTTAACATTTTTGAAATGATAATTATAATGTTACGTAATTAGTGTCTTATATAGCTCAGGAAAGGCCTGAATGGTCTTTGATCACCTACCTTTCTTTTTTTCCTTTTCTTCATCCTTGGTTTCGGGTTTCATTGATGCTTTTGCAACGGGAACATCTTTAATTACATCGTCACCTGAAAACAGTACAATTGTTGGGAAAGACATAAAAATCATGGCTAGTCAGGCTAGAAGATATTGTTGACAAGCTCAATGATACTGTGTCCAGAAAGTAGGCCGTGTGTGTGTGTGTGTCTGTGTGTGTGTGTGTGTCTGTTTGTCTGTGTGTGTCTGTCTGTGTGTGTGTGTGTGCTTGCATGCACGCATGTGTACTGTATACAATAGTACATTTGTGTCACTCACATTCTATATTCTTGGCTGATGAAACCCACAAAATGGTGTTCGTTTTGCATATTTATTGCAACAGTACACTGACATGTTAGTGTTGAAACTAAAAAAACACAGCAAGATAAATAACTGGATGTGAAATCAACAAGTAAAACAACAAAATAATAACTGTGATAACACACGGAGTGGAGACTGGGGATAGCCGTAACACACGGAGGGGAGACTGGGGATAGCCGTAACACACGGAGGGGAGACTGGGGATAGCCGTAACACACGGAGGGGAGACTGGGGATAGCCGTAACACACGGAGGGGAGACTGGGGATAGCCGTAACACACGGAGGGGAGACTGGGGATAGCCGTAACACACGGAGGGGAGACTGAGGATAGCCGTAACACACGGAGGGGAGACTGGGGATAGCCGTAACAAAGGTAAATTATCACAGTATTGTAAGGATATTTTATGAAATCACAGTTGTGAATGAGACGATGCTGTGTACCACTTTCTCGGCCAAATTGTAAAATTGTGGTATCAAGCAAAAAATGTCACTCAGGGGAGGCAAAGTGTTGGGAACACTCCATTGTAAATCTGATGGTGATTAATAAACTTCCATTACATTCTCAAGTAAAATTAGCTATTTATTTATTACTATTTTATTACTATTTTATTACTATTTATTACTAGTGTATAGCAATTTATTATTAAATTAATTACCAAGAATGAAGAGAGTATCCAACAGTTAAGGGATGATCCCAAAACACTGATGTAAGACACTACAAAAAATAGGTTTCATGGGGGAAGGGGGTTAGCAGCTGTTATGAGATCACCCCGGAGATTGCTGACCACTGACCAGCCCTCTTGTTCTCCAGTTTGTTGACATCAACGCTCTCTTTGTTGGCCGGGGTTAGTGGAGTGGGCAGTTCTAATGGTGGTTTGGCCAGTTCGTCCGCTGACTTCGCAATCTTGACCACTGACTCTTGAGCCAAGGCTGCATTGTCGACTCCATTCAGGGTCACATAGGTGCTGGCCAGGAGGACTGTCACTCCGATGAACAAGACCATCTATGACATATTAACCAGTGAGGTGGCACATTAACCTGTGAGGTGACACTTTAACCTGTGAGGTGACACTTTAACCTGTGAGGTGACACTTTAACCTGTGAGGTGACACATTAATCCAAGCAACAGAATCACCTTCACCAAGAAGGAACATAGCCACCAACAACAAGACACAGAGGAGAATGACATGCAATTCAAGGAATTTACAGGAAAGGTGCAAAATGCTCAGATGCAGACTGAAGTATGAAACATTTTCTTCATACGTAAGGAAGTACAACTAGAGGGTGTGTAGGAGCATTAGTGAGTGGACAGTGCAGATATAAAGTATTCATTCTCACCGAGGACTGTAAATAAAAAGAAAACCAAGAAAGCTTCGATCATCTACAATTCTAATCTACCTAGGTACTTTTGTTCCAAGATTTAAAACAAACATCGGAACAAGGGCTTTCTCAGCTGTTAAATCAACTCCTTGGAATTCATTCCCTTTTAGTGTTAGGTCAATGGGAAACAGAATAAAATTATGTCATCATTTAAAGACTTACCTTGAAGACTGAGTTTCAATTCTGTTAAAATCTTGTTAATACCAAAATAATAATAAAAAACATATGTACAGTGCCACAAGTTCAATGAAAGCTTACATACATACTGAGGAGGGTCTCGTCATTGTCCAACCTCAGAATGTGACGTACCTGCGCGACAAACTTGCTATGCGAGATAGACATGACGCTGATGAACATTATGGCGGGGAAGATGAATGAGATCATGGAACCCATCGTCGCGCCAGTGATTGCAAGCACAAATTCAACTGAAACAATGATTTCACAAGTCCTGCAAGATGTGTTCACTCTATGTTTGTTGGGCAAACCATATTGTAGTATCAGCTGATTCCATATTCTGCTACCTTCATAGTGAAGGAAGTTTGTTACCTTTCAGAATACTTGTTGTGCTCAACAGAGCTTTTGAGATTGTAACAATGATCACGGTTTCTTCATCAGCGTTAGAATGAACAGTTATCCAATGTCAGCTATGATCAAGCTTAGCTTATGATGGATTTAATGAGCATCTTAGTGAAATGCATTATGAAAATGCTCATAAAAAACTGTGATGGATTCTGTTCTACGATAGGTTTTTTTATGAGCTCATTATCTTCTCCGGGACGCCTCTCACTAATTTTAATCACCTCGCTTATCTTTCTGCACCAGAGGATGTCCACAAACATCAAGGCCCCCCCCAGTTCATTCTAACGCTGACGAAGGGACTGTGATAGTTGCGAAAGCTGCATTAAGCACAAAGTACTCTGAAAGGTAACAAACTTCCTTAAACATATTCTAGTATATTCTATGGTACAAAAACATAGCAAAATGAAACAATAATTACAGCTATTTGTTTATTCTTGTAATGTCCATGTATATAGTAAAACCATACACTGGTTATCATTAATTACTATTCTGCTGACTCTGCTTGTAACTCATATATCATATCATGGTGTAGTCTGTTTAAGTGGTTTCTGTTTGTAACTCATATATCATGGTGTAGTTTGTTTAAGTGGTTTCTGTTTGTAACTCATATATCATGGTGTAGTTTGTTTAAGTGGTTTCTGTTTGTAAGTCATATATCATGGTGTAGTTTGTTTAAGTGGTTTCTGTTTGTAAGTCATATATCATGGTGTAGTTTGTTTAAGTGGTTTCTGTTTGTAACTCATATATCATGGTGTAGTTTGTTTAAGTGGTTTCTGTTTGTAACTCATATATCATGGTGTAGTTTGTTTAAGTGGTTTCTGTTTGTAACTCATATATCATGGTGTAGTTTGTTTAAGTGGTTTCTGTTTGTAACTCATATATCATGGTGTAGCTTGTTTAAGTGGTTTCTGTTTGTAACTCATATATCATGGTGTAGTTTGTTTAAGTGGTTTCATACGAAAGTGTAAACATTTTCATTTCAAATGCTAACTGTTCAATTATGTTACTGGAGGGGGCAAGTGACCTGTTAATTGGGAGGGGGCAAATAATAATGACTGGGGCAAGTGACTCGACAGTATCTAATGTGGATGAACAGATGTATGATTATGATTGTTAATATTGTCTTATTACACTACATGATAAACCTAGAGTGTAACTCTGTAATAGGATTCATGGATGTTGTCCATCAAATATTTATAATATTTATACATTGGCAGGTGAACCTCCAGCATGCACTGGTTCTTTAGCTGCCCAACCCCCCAAATAGTTTTATTTATTATTTTTCACATTTCAATTAGATATATAATTCTAGCAGAATAAATACCTGTTATAGGTTGACACATGAAGGGACAGACAACAGGGCCCGCTAGTCTCATTTACCGCCATGTTGGTTTTATGCAAATTTGTCCACAATTATCCATAAATGCTCACTTCCGGCCCCCAATGACACGCTGTGCACTATCGCATTTTACACAAAAACACATTTGAAAGTAAAACAGAGAGAACAAACAACAACACATTTACTTTTGTTATTTATAAAATATCTAGCATTAAAATGTGATAATACTAATATTAATGGTTTATTTTATAATGACATAGGTTAATTTAATGTGTGTACAACTTGGGGCTAGAAGTTCATTATCTTGTCAACTATCGCCCCGACACGAGAATCACTTGTGTCCCCTATCACAGAGTTGCATAAATGATAAAAAGTAATGAGTCAAATCACTGAAAATGCAACTCACTATTCGGTACTTTAATGCCGACAATTAATGTCGCTATGACGATTGCTACTGTCATAATCTTGAACTTTGTTTCAGGGATTGGCATTGGCCCACCGAGGTGATCATGACTACCTCCCTCCTGAAAGAAACCAACATAAATCATCTTTATGATGAGCTTCAGAAACAAAATCCTTGTTCAGTTTCAAACAAAACATTTCATTTATCAAGACCATGAGTTAAACCTGTGAGTCATCAAATCATAGCTGCTTTATGGTTATGAAACACACTTTTTTCTGTAAAACTACTGCACTTTAGGTAAATCTGGTCATCAAAAGTAATGATATCTGTAACATATTTGTTCCCATACATGTGACATGAATCAAGAAACATTAAAGCACATATTAAACTATATTATATATTCTGCCAAGACTAATAGGACCAATTATATAATATAAAATCTCCAACAGCAAACCTGGATACTGATTTTATGTTCAACCTAGCAACGTGTACACAATCATAAATATAATCATGTAAAACAACAGTTTTCTTTATCACTTAACACAAGTACTTAATGTAAGCATTACATATTTGCCTAACTAGTTATCAAACATATATTTACAGATATGTATCTATGAATGTATACTTACAACTGTGTATTTTTTAATTTTAACAATAGAATACGATTGTTATGGTTATATTCATATCAGAAAATACAATTATCTGCATAAGAGTTTGGGTGGCGTGACTTGTGTTAAATCCAGCAAACACACAGATACTGATTTAGAACATGAAACTACTTCGCTAATAAAATTCTTCACCAGGTAATAGTAATTTCACAAAATGCAATCTTCAGGATTCATACAGATCACTAATTTAAAAATCCCTGATTTTTTCCTGACCAACAAGTCTGTTTTTTACAAAGGCCTCATAGTTCCCCTACAGTTGTCCAATCCACCTTTTTATCTCAAATTCAAATTAAGGCTTAAAAATATAAAATGGTATTTTGCAGCTTCAGCACAAAACTAAATTTCTAGAAGATTGACATAACCACGAGAACGCATTGAACACTTTACCAAAATATCAGAATTCCTTGACTTTATCCAGGAAGGCAAAATTCCCTGATCTTCGATTAACATTATTCAGATGCTCTGCTGACTTCTTCCTGACCTCGAGAAAAGTCCCAGATTTTCCCTGTGTGAACCATGTGTAATATGTGATGTGCTATGCAATCTTACAGTTACTGAAACCCTTTCTGACTGACCATGTTAAGTAAGCTAAAACTCAGAAAGCTAAACCACGATGAGGACTATTTCTGTGCACCAATGATTAGGCACATGTGCTGTTAATACAATACACTGCTAACTATCCTTATAAGCTTGTCTTTGGTTAAGGTGCTGCAATGTGACAGTAAAACGGAAATTGCCTGTGCACAGGGCAGAAGCTAGAGGACGCATGGCTCAGGAGGCAAGATGCGTGCATCACTAGATAGTATTTTGTACAGGTCAATGCAGTGACTACAAGAATGGTGCGAGATACAATGTATGAACTACAAAACAACCACTGGTGATTGCGTTACCTCGTCATCATCGTCTACCTGTTTGGAATAGAATCATCACCATAGGTCAACAAGCCTATTTTAGTGCCATGCTAATTTTTTTATCTGACTCGGATATCATCTGCGTCAAATACTACACTAAGCCTATGTTAATCGATCTAACTACCATGCTAAAAATGTTAAAATATCAGCCAATAGATTATTGGACTTAGCAGACTAATATAAATATCTAGATGCTGAGCTATCTATGGATGTATGACACACCATGACTCGTAACAGCTCAACCTATTATATATATGACGACAATCGAAGTTTGCCGAAACGTTGAAAGTAAGTTATTTTCATTGTTGTGTCAAGAAGAAAATTGTATAATCCTTTAATTCATAACTTTATGAACATTTCCATCAATATCTATGTATTGGGTAAAAATCATCTAACATGCTTAACTTAGTTTATTAACCCATTTCATTCTAACTACACTTATAATGAAATGAATTAATAAATGGTATAAAACGTCAGAATATCGGGAGTCTATAGTCTAGTCTATAAAGCTGGTTTACATGAGGCAATATCATCGCCGCAATGAAGCTATCACCGCAACATCAAGGCCATTTAATATAACAAGTGACATCGCTTCAAAATAGGATCAGTTCTATGTGATGTCGCCATAATGTGTAGCGGTGACATAGAGAGTTGACATGCCACTTACCTGTGCGTAGATGAGGGTGTAGAGCGCAGCACGACACGGGAAGATGACGAGGGGGAAGCTGATCGCAACAGACAGCACAAAGCCAAGCTTGACCGACTCGCTGAAGATGGTCGGTCGGAAGTTCATAAGGATGTCCCCAGAGATGTCCTCGTCACAGAATGCAACGTAGCCAAAGTATCCGACCTGTAAACAAGGTGATGGTGATTTTGACGCCCTATTGCGCAAGACTATTTATGGTTCTAGAAAACAGGTTTATGAAATTGAAAATTATTTCATAATTTGTACTAAATTGTATTTTTAATGGACCCATGTGATCTAGTTGGGCACAAGCATTTTTTGTGTTTGCATGCACCTAAAAAACAGCGTCCTGGAAAAGCCTCACTGTATGGTAATATGCGACACATTAAATGTATATAAATTACGGGGCCTTCCATTATTTCCCTGTAGTGTTCATTATGAATAGTTGTGCACATTTTTGCCCAATAAAGTGAAATATAGTGTCTTTACAGAGTGCACCGATGTGTCGTAACAGTGCTTCCACCTGGCGATCAGTTTAGTATAAGATATACGAAATATGTCTCGAAAACTTGCTTATGCATCATTTTCCTTCAAAAACGTTAACTTTGTCACATGTATTATACTCCCAGTGACCAATACATGATTTTATATCTGACTTATCTAACGTGATATCTCAAAATGAGGCAAAATTTGGCATAATTACTGCTGCAACTACACCGGTTACCACATATGATAATAAATCAATATTTTATGAGTCTTGTTTTTTAGCGATCAAGCACATACCAATAGGTACACGGATGCTGACAGACCAATGGCTCTCTTGGTGATGATCGACATTCTCTTCAGGGAAGGTTCTGGTAGCGAATCATACATCAGGAACAGCTGTCTGTAAAGTAAGAGAGTAACAATATGTAACAGCTGCCTGTAACACAAGGCAGTAGCAGCATGGAACAGCTGTAAAGTAGGAGAGTTCTAATACGTAACAGCTGTCTGTAAAGTAAGAGAGTAACAATATGTAACAGCTGCCTGTAACACAAGGCAGTAGCAGCATGGAACAGCTGTAAAGTAGGAGAGTTCTAATATGTAACAGCTGTTTGTAAAGTAAGGGAGTAGCAATATGTAATGGCAGTAGCAGCATGGAACAGCTGTAAAATAGGAGAGTTTTAATATGTAACAACTGCCTGTAAAGTAAGAGAGTAACAATATGTAACAGCTGTCTGTAAAGTAAGAGAGTAACAATATGTAACAGCTGTCTGTAACACAAAGCGCTAGTAGCATGGAACAGCTGTAAAGTAGGAGAGTTCTAGTATGTAACAGCTGTATGTAAATTAAGACAGTAACAATATGTAACAGCTGTCTGTAACACAAAGCAGTAGCAGCATGGAACAGCAATCAAGTAGGAGAGTTCTAATAATAATATGTAACAGTTTTATGTAAAGCAGGAAAGTAACAATATGTAGCAGTTGTTTGTAAAGCAGAAAAGTAACAATGTGTAACAGCTGTAGTAAAGCAAGAGAGTAAAAATATGTAACAGATGTAGGTAAAGCAGGAAAGTAACAATATGTAGCAATTGTTTGTAAAGCAGAAAAGTAACAATATGTAACAGCTGTATGTACATCTTCATAACTTGTCATAATCATTGCTGCTATTGATAGACCATTGATAGTGTAAGATTATGACACACTATGCCAAGTTATGAAGATGTATATGCGACATATCACTGCAACACAACATAACTACTTACGTCTGACAGGCAAATGCGAGGGAGAATATGGGCAGACATCTGAACACCCCTTCAGGGTTCCAGTAGACGACCTTAGTGACCCACACGCCAGACCACAGGTTAGGCAAGGCAGCTGAACACACCTAGAAACCAAAAAACATTTTAAATGCTACACACCATTATTGGGTAAAGCATTCCTTATGGTCAATGGCAAGACAATAGTACTGCCACACACCAGATTGCCAGTAACAATAATAATAAAAGGCATTTGTCTGTATTTGCTTTGGCCATTCAAAGGCGTTAAAATAATGTTGACAATAAGTAGACGCAATTAATTCTCCTTTTGCATAGCATCTCGTTTTACATTAAGGCATTTCTAAACAGTGAATTTGGGGAGAAACATTTTCCACAACTGACCAGCTGTTTAATTATTACGTTTGATTACTACCATTAACAAACCAACGTTTACAACACATGTTATACAATATGAGTGTGTCAAAATTAACTGGTAAAGGGACTATTTTAACTGATATTTGTTGTTGAGTTGAATAAAAATGCAAGGGTGCAGCAAACTCAAATGACTCTGAACTACCAACTGAAACCAGCCTCAATGTACAATTATTATTACTTAAAGAGGAATGCCAATTGTTATTGTTTATTATGAAATATTCATGTCAACAAATTGGGTCATTATTTTTTAGCGATTTATAAATTTCCCATTAAAATGGAGCTGCTGCTTTGGAACTTGGAGAGACAGACGCCAGCAAACAAAACAAAGCATTAATTCAACAGCATACCAGACTATTCAAAGTAAAGAAATTCCTACTGGGTGTTTAAAAAAATATGTCATTATATTTAGCTGAGAGGCACGCATCCAAACAGTCATTCTTACATTTACCCATGACTTAATTACTAGGTAAAACATTGACTATGCACAGTCAAGGGCCATGGATCTCCCTGAAACAATTATGAGCTCTCCAAAACAGAGCTGATGGAATTACTGAACAACAAATGGTTCAGTGTTAGCATTATCTAACACCTAAGGATACAAGATGCGCAGTTCAAGCCCTTATCCTTATAACAGCAGTTCCCAACCTGGGGTACACGTACCCCCGGGGGTACGCCAGAGGTTTTCCAGGGGATACGCAGAGGGTTGGCTGAAGCGAAGGAGAAAATGTGTGTCTGTGAGACTATCAAATTCACAGAAAACATATTCTTTTCAAGTAAACATTAGAAAACGTCATCACCCAAGTCCATTAGTTGCTATTCTCGAAGGACCTACCATTTTCCCAGTCAAGGTACTTTGTACCTAAATTATTCATAAGTTAGGACAATTTCACCTCATTGCAAAGGTTAATGCCTAACTGCTAGCAGTAACTGGTAAACGCCATCAAGTCCTGCGCCTTCAAGACATGGCTCTTGTGCTAAGATTTCGTTGTGGACCAATAGGCTCTGCTCTTCCACACCGAGGCCTGTTGGCTTTCAAGCGGGAACATGGCAAATAGAGTCACAGAAAGAGGAGTTTTTGACCACGTCGGCAAGGAGCAGTCTTGAAAATCTGTAAATAAACTATTGGACAAACGTGGCTCTTGAAGCTGGCGAGTTTGAACGACATCGTTTCCTACCTGAACTCGCTAAACAAGTCACTCTAAGGTAAGTTTCACCCGGTGATTGTTTTTGTGGACAACATACAAGCATACACCATGAAGCTATAGCGGACGGGCCGGCAAAATCAGGGAAGGAAACTGCAACATGTCTGAACACCTAGATGTGGCGTTCAGGATGAAGATGGAAACATGGAGTAACTTGTGCAGGCGCACCCACCTGGAAGGAATTTCAGACACAGGATCAGAATGTGCTGGATTCGAACTTCATCCCTTCGGTGAGGAGCGTGTGGCAGCGATCTCAAACTCGCATCTCCCACCTGTTTTTTTGGGGACAACCTCCCACCTGATTTGGGACCCACCCACCTTCCATCAAATCTGAGTCCATTTCCCACCTCCCACCAATCATACCTCCAACCTCCCACCTACTTTTGAGGCCAACTTCCCACCAATGGTTAGGACCAACCTCCCGCTACCCTTCAGTGTGGAGGTGCGATCTCTCAGATGACGTGCAGAGGACTTTCTGAAGTTCGTGAAAGACTCTACTGCATGTGATGCATTTGAAGTTCTTCCCCTGACAAAATTCTACTCCAAGATGAGCGAATCGCATCCACCTGCAGCTGAAGTGCCCATGAGTGCATTGTTGATGTTCCCAGGGGGTTTGTGGCGAGAAAAAGGTTGGAAACCACTGCCTTATAACATCATGGCTGGACTATTGCAACTGGCTGTTGCTCGGACTCCCGTTTGCACAAACTGAATGCTTACATTGGATCCAAAACAAATCTGCCCACTTGGTAACTAGGACACGGCAACATAACCATTGTGGCATTGGCTACCGGTGCGTCACTGAATCAAATTGTAAGCGTCAGTCATTGTGTTTAAATGTTTACATGGCCTGGCACCCAATTATTTAGCTGAACTGGTACAAGTGCACCACCATGATAGCAGAATACGACAGGTGCAGCACTTGATATTAAGTGAACAGGTGGCAAAGTGTGTGATAGGGAGACATGCCTTTAGGATTTCGGCGCCTCCACTCTGGAATCGGTTGCCTGTTACTGTGCGTGCCTCAAAACACATGCAGACATTTAAACTAATGCTGAAAACCCACCTGTTCCAATTATTTTATGACCAGTGACACTGTAATCGGTTGCTACAATAGTTTTACAATTTCTCATTTTAACACTTTTTCTTCATTTGAACAATGTGCAATATAGTTATTATATTATTTTAAATTGTGTCATCAAGTATACAATTAATTATTTGTTTACTTTTTATATATATCTCTGTTTTAGAGTAGATTTAAATGGGTTTTTATTTAATAATATACAAATTATATATATAGTTTTTATATTTGCATTATAAGCATAATTATGTGCATTTTTAAAAATTATTTTATTGTAAAGCACAGTGATCTGTCTAGAACAGGAATACGCGCTATAAAAGAAACAAAATTATTTATATTATTATTATTACTGGCTGTTAAAGGTAAAGGCTGGTTTCTGTATAGCACATTACCAAGTCCTTGGGATGACTCAAAGCAATATGAATACCTGGTTGCTTTTTCAGTTGGAAAGAAGAAAGAAACAAATATACAACTCTTGAGAGGTAAAACCAAACTGAGGAAGCTCCTCTGTGAAGTGGGCCACAGGAGTAACATCACAGGTGTCAACATGATCACTTTTCGGGCAGGAAATACCACTTTTCTTATTGGTCCTACTATTTTGTAAATAATAAAAAAAAAATTCCCAGTAAAATCGATCTATTTGTTGTACACAAGGCCATTCTAAGTGCACTCTACTTCTAAATATGTATTGGTTTGATTTATGTATTATCCAAACATGACACTCACAATGTCTTAAACTGTTTTACAATACGTACAGCATAGTCATTGAAAATGTTCAATGCATTATGCAATTGTAGACATAGCATTATCATGATGTATTACAGATAGTTTGCCACGTGAAAATATTCTTCAATGCCAAATATGTTTGACGGGGGAGCAGTTATAAGTTGAATTACTTCAGCTTCTTCCTTTCTCAATACTGTATTGCATGTAAAAGTGTAACAATGTAATCAAGTAAAAGTGTAACAATGTAATCAAGTAAAAGTGTAACAATGTAATCAAGTAAAAGTGTAACAATGCTGGAAACAAACAAACAATGATGATGACAATTAGGAGACACACCTCTGCTACAAAGATGATGTAGAAGCTGAGGGAGATGGCGCTGACGTTGCTCAGACTGTGTAGATCTCGCAGCAGGCCAAGGGGCAGGACAACGCACAGGGCCAGGATGACCATCAGAGACGTCCGAAGACCACTCGTGTTCTAACAGTAAAATGATGCAATTATCAGATATTTCAGCATTCTTAAAAATCTTATAATAATGTATATAGCGTACCAATGCAAATGAGGTTATATTCGAGGTGTTTTGCACAGTTACAAAAATATAAAGAATACAAAATAAATAATTCAATGGCTGAAATAATAATGAGCAAATAGAATATGGCATGGGTATATACAGGCTATATGTAATAAAAAATATGATAATAATAAAAATAGTATTGACAAGATGTATATCTTAGGAGTGCTTATGTGCCCAATCAAATTAGTACAGGTCATATATGGTTGTAACAAGAATTAGAATATATGCTGTAAAAGCGGTAAAAAATAACACATAAAAAGTTCATCAAGTTGTTTTAACTGATTCATACAACAGGTGATTTAAAACTGTTCATGAACTGTCTACCACAGATATGATTGCTCATGAACCTCATGCAGAACTTAATCTTTATCTAAATGATTGTCACACGTTACCTCAAGACCTGTCATTTTGGAGATAATTGCTGGTCCGAGATCTCCAATGATGACATAGAAAGCTATACAGGTGCCTATCAGGAGGCCAATGATGCTGAATTCCACTGCCAACTTGCCAGCCGAGCCAAATGAGTGGAATGCTACAATCATACATTCATAGATCTATTAAGCACTAAACCTTTGGCAACGATTATTGTGTACAATAATTTATCTTAAAAGTGTGTGTGTGTGTGTGTGTGTGTGTGTGTGTGTGTGTGTGTGTGTGTGTGAGTGTGCATGCGTGTGTGTGTGTGTGTTTGTGCGTGTGTGCATGCGTATACATGCCTGTGAAAACTAATTTAATTATGTACACATTTGTTGTAATTCATCCGTATGTTAAACTGAACTAACTGTGTTATTGGAAAGCATCACTATTGAACAGATTTCTCAACACCAAACACTGATCAAATGCAGACTGCCTGAACTGATTCTAATGGAAACGAGAATTTGCATCGACTTACCGAGGAACTCGTAAGACCTCTTCCTTGACGTGTGAGCAGCTTTGACCAGGAGTGAACATGACAAATAAGTCAGACAGGAGCTGCCTATCAGCAATGACATGCCAAGCAGGACACCACACTGTCAACAAACATACAAACAACCATTAGGCAGTTACTAAAACCACATATCCTTGTTAGCCAGGGGTGGTAGTAGTACATAGTACCCCCGGCAAATCAACCTTTTGAAACGTGGATTTGTATGTTTGTACTTCGTCCCTCTTCCTGTCTTCTTCATTTGAAACAAATCCATACAAAAACGCAGCATGGTCGTAACCTCCCAAAAGGTGTATTGTATATCCGCCATATTGAAAATCCACATGACGCGGCTGGTTTGCCGTGTAGCTAACTTTTGTTTCAAATGCACATATTCCTTGTTAGGCTTTCAATGATTCTGGACTATAGATGAATGAATGGTTGAATGAAAAAAACCAAATCAAACACAATACACAACAAGTGGACAGGTCAGTATTATTAATGAGCACAGGATGCATTAAGTTTTAAATTGTGCACTAGTATGGGGAACAACAAAATATTGATGTTTGATGTTGTACATGATAATAAAAAAATAATAAAACAATAATGTTACATAAAATAATAGGATAAAAAATATACATATATAAAATATAATAAAATATTAGGAAGATATGAAAGTGCAAACATCAGTTGCGATCCATGTCAGCTGACCTTCTGAGATAACACATGATGAGATCGGTGAAACCCTGCGTATTTTGTTTGATGCAGGTAAATTTTGTATCCTCATAGATTGTGCTATTTGACCAGAATCGGACTGCTATACGCCTATTAACCAATGAATAATTATATGTGGTTTTATACAGCCTTTGTACAGAATTTCAAGTTAATAATACAAATTTCAACCAAAAAATGTGGCAAGTCTGCAGAAGTGCATGTAACAATCATAATTACCTGTCTACAACTGAAGGACATGTGACAATCAGACTTACCTGTTTAAAACAGAAGGGCATGGCGAGGACAGTGACGCCAATAATACTATTGCCCATGTTGATGACGTACGGCCAATTGGCTTTGCTTGTCATGGTTGAGCCACGTCTTACAGACACCACAAGTCAAGTCAACAGTGCCACACCATCAGCTGGAAACCTGAAGTAAGAATACAAGGGTCTATTGTCTTCAAAGATACAACATCTTGATATAATCCACCGTATGTTATGCTACTTCGTCTAGATGCTTTGCATCCCCGGCGTCAAAATTTCAGGATTTATCTGTGACCCCACGTTCAGGTCTTCTCAGTTTTTTTTTTTAATTCATCCCACTACTACCCTTTCTACGGACAATCAAATTACCCTTTGTACTTATTACAGTCTACAAACAGTTGTCTGTAACGCTGCGAGAACAATTATGTATAATTGCTGACAATGTCATGTGCCTTTTCTTCGACTGCCCAAAGGCTTTGCTATATATTACTATAGCAGCAAGTATTACATCACAAATTCAAGATATTGACTGGCAGCACCATGTATCAAGGCATAGATGGACATTTCTGTGATAATGTTGTGTGTCCTAACATTTTACAGTCAGGTACAAACTGGCAAGTTATCCCATCCGGAGGATGTGTATTTTTGCTAGTACAACCAAAGTATTTAGATAAATACTGGCAGGTTTCTCTGAGAATGCAAGTATAACAACAGTGCTAAGTACAACTGTAATTGTGTAATTATTTACTTTTACAATTATTTTATTATGCAGTAACAACCAGGGCTGGGTCCAATTATGTAATTGTAAATAGTTACAGCAAATTTGTAAATGAATATGGTTTTGAAATTCTACTGTAATTTTAATTGTTATATTTTATAAGTGAACATTTATTTCAATTACTTACAGTACATATCATATTATATCACATCATTATACCTGAACAAACTGTCAATAAAAATATAATTTTAAGTCTCACACGGGTTGAAAAACAAGACTAATAACATCTGCTCATATAATCAAACAAGTGCACCAAAAAATGTCTCCCTTTTAAATAAAACTACAGGTTGTACTGTAGGCTTTTGTATACTTTTCACATTGTGGGATTTTGTCTGTAGGGATTATGTCTTAGATTCACAAATTACATATTGATCAGGGTATATATATCGATTCCTTTTGCACATGCCATTGTCTGTCTAAATTTGTGCTGCTCTTGCTATACAAATATGCCACATTAGACCAATCAGGTCTTGGCCAAATGTGCCACATTTGACCAATCAGGTCTTGTCCTAATGTCCCACATTAGACCAATCAGGTCTTGGCCAAATGTGTTTCTCAGGTGTTCAGTGTTTCTCAGTGGACCGGCTTTATTGACAGAGATTGGTTAATTAAGGACACCTATCTCTGACTGTCTGATAATTTCCTTTGTTTGAGAAAAGAGGACAATGTTTATCTAATTACATAGGTCACCTGTTGGGCATCCCCTCTGAATGTGTTGACCATTATCCATCACGACAGTGCCATGTAATAATTCTTCTGAAGAATAACTGTTCGACCATTCCTATATCCACCATGCTACCTGGTGGAATATAATGGAACTTAAAGATTCAGGTTAATCCTGCTGCTTAAATTTTACGTTCCCTTATAATCCACCAGGTGGCATAATGGTATAATGGGAAGGGTCTATTCACCACACTTGGAAGATACACCTCTGTGTATGCACAATTGGGAAATACTACTTGTATTGGGGGAATTATGTATGGTACATTAATGTTACATTGTAGTGTTTTGACTTGAGTGATTTGCAATTAACTGTTTTTTTGTGTGACTTTCTTGCCTTTTGCAGATCCTCTCCTGTGAACCTGGGAGATACTTGGACCAACTGACTGAATAATGCACTGATTGTGTGATCGCCTGCCATCTACCAAAGTCTGAAGACTGTCAGCACTTCTGTCCAGGATGCGAGTACATTACCATCTTATAAATCTTCTTTGTGATATATCTTTGAATAAGTTCATTGTTCAGTCAAAATGTTACATACAGTTATATTAAAATATGTGGATTTAACAAGATTTAACAAGATTTGCCATCCAAGCCAAAGGCCCAGATGGCAAGTGGACAAGGAAGCCATTGGCTTATCGAGAGTCCAACAATGTTCACCTACTTATAACCCGCCCTTCTGATATATGTGTCAACCTTGTTTTTAAACAAGATGGATGGATGGATGGAAACAGAAATAATATGTATTTTAAACAAGATGTTATGAAATAATTATATGAAAGTATCTGGGTTGGCAAGTTACTAAGAAATGTTATGACAACAGCTCGTTACATGCATGTGTTGCCCTTTCGGAAATCTTGGTTTTCATCAGTTTTGTTCACGACATCTCGAAAATTATCCTGTGATTATCCTGTGAAACTGCGTTGGATGTCAAATTGGATGACCGTGTAAATGTGCATTTTGACCTAGTCAAACACATATGACAACTGAAACACTAAATCATATGTGATATTTTCCAAAACCTTATGACAGCTATTTTTTTCTTAATTGTAGGGTCAACACCTTGAACAGAGATATCAAAGTCTACACTTGAAACACCACACACTTCAGTGGTTCCACGACATGATGCTGTTGGTTGTCGTGTTGGCAAGGCATGGCCCATGCCCAAGGCATAGCCCATGGCATGGGGAGTGGTCAGCAAAGTAAAAGACCCCACGTCATAGCCATGCCCATGCCCATGGCATAGCCATAGCCACAGGGGGTAAGGCCGTGTTAAACTGTCGTGGACTCATTAATACATTATCTATAAACCCACCATTGATGCGAAAGCATAATACGTAAAAAGCCCTCAACGTGGTGAGGTTAATGTAGAAGTCTGAGATGACCATAATCCATGCTATGGCCATGGCCATTACCAGGTCCATGGGCATGGCATATTATTAACATTTCGTAAGCAAACCATTTGCGTCGATAAAATCCACACTGTACATCATCCAGTTTTTACGGATCTAAAGCAAACCTTTAACCATTAAAGTTTATAGTTTACAAAATTTTTTACAATGTAATTGCTGGTTGACAGTGCCGGCGGTATGTATCTTTCGTTATAATTTGGCTCGAACAACTCGCCATCAAAACAACGCAACTTTCGGAAGAAGACGTGGCTGCTTACGAAAACACTGTATAGTTCGTTCTAGTATAAAACAAAACGAGATCAACAGGTTCATAACTAGCACACACAATCGTAAATGTAGGCAAAATTGTCCGCCCCACTCTTCGTCTCCTACTACAGCAACAGCCAGATAGAAAAAAATTGTAGGGCGATTGACTTTGCCTATCGTAAATGAATCTATTGAGAGTAGAATAGAGTTGATTGATTTGATATTAAATAGGCAAAGTCAATCGCCCTACAATGTTTTTCTATCTGGCTTTTGCTACTATAGGGCGAAGAGCTCGCTCGGCCGAAACGTAAGTATTTTCATGAAACGTGAAACCTTACAAAAACGCCATAAACAGAGCAATAAACACGTCTTTCGTGTCTGTATGCATTCTTATATGTATATCACTAAAGTTACCTGACAATAACCATGTAAAAGTGTGAAATTATTACCTTTTTGTCAGAACGCATGTGCTTGTCTAGGTTTGTATATAACCGGATGTTGTTGTGAGCGAGAATAGCAGGCGGGATTTCCATAGATCTATATAGGGTCACGCTAAGAATTGCTGTCTGTTGGCCATAGAGTTACATCATTAATAATGCCCCTATAAACTACTAACTTACTAACATGTGTTTTATTTATGTATGTGCTTCTGGCCCATTCTGGCCTCATTCTACACGAAATCGCGTTTGATCATGTGACCCAAAGGCAACATCACGTGCAGAGTATGGCGGCTAATTGTGAAATGTTTTCTATGTCACCGATAAAAGTACTCATAAGTAATTATTTGGAGCACATTTCTTCAGTTTCTTGACGCCCAATTGTCGGTTGTATGTCACAGAATACACATGTGAAACGGTTAGTGCGTATCGGTTTTAAAACTTAAGTTATTAGTTCCGTAGCCATTTGGCTACGGAACTGCCAAATCGCCGGGTTAGCAAATGCCGCACGGGACTTTCGCCCCTAAGACGAAGAGCGGGGCGAATTTTTTTGCCTAGATATTAAAGACCTATAGCTACACACCGACTTGTGTATGCTGTTTATTGTCGCCAGATTATAGGAACTACTGTGTTTTTATAATAATTATTTATTTCATTTCCTATCTTAAGATTTAATAAGAGTACAAAAAGTACATAACTTTAATATTTTATAACGACCATACGAATACATTTAGGTCAGAAAATATTTATAAAAAAGAGCCTAAAATCAATGTATATTTACTTACTTAATTACTTACTTACTTACTTAATTAATTAATTAATTAATTACGTACTTCTCCTCTTCATGCCGTGTGGCACATAAGGCTCGCACAAGATCTCGCCAGACCTCTCTGTATTGGGCTCTCCTTGCTACTGTGCCCCATGTCAACCCAGCAGCCTTCAGTTCTTCTTCCATTGTTCGTCGCCACATTGATTTCGGCCTGCCTCTTTCTCTGTTTCCTTCTGGCGTCCAGGTTAGCGCTGTTTTTGCTGGCAGGTCGTTGCTCATCCTGTAGACATGACCAAGCCATGTCCACCTTCTCTTTTTCAGGATGAGGCAGATTGTTGCTTGGTGGTGTTTGGTGTTAGAGATGGTCTCGGGCCAGGTCACTTTCAGTATCTTTCTCAGATGCTTTCCTGACTTTTCCCAATCGTGTCTTGATGTCTTCTTCTGCACCGCCTTGGAGACTGATGATGCTGCCCAGATAAGTGAACTAGTTGACGTACTCGAGTCAATAATTGTTGATCGCGATAGGTTGCTGTGTCAGTTTGCTGTTTGTTGATACTTTTTTTTTTCGTTCGCTTTAGGTTGGTTGTTTTCCTCTGTACCTGGTCTCGAGTGTGAGACGGCAGAACGATATCACCTGCATATACCTGATAAGGGCGGGCTACACATAAATGAGAAAATTGTTGGACTCTCGATAAGCCAATGGCTTCCTTGTCCACTTGCCATCTGGAACTTGTTGTTTGGGATGGCAATCTTGTTAAATATATTAGATCTTCGAGTGAAGAGCAAAAGTTCCGTCTGGTAGCAGGCCACTGTTGGTTGATCATGTTTTTGTTACACAGTCGATGGAATTAGGGTGAATAGCAACGATGACATGACACATCCTTGTCGGACGCCGGATTTCACAGTGAATTTGGTTGTTGAGTTTCCGGCGCTACAGGAGAAGTTCCTGTAAAAGATCTGGATGAGTTTCATCAGCTTTCCTGTAATTCCATAGTGCCTCAAGATTTTCAAAAGGCTCTCCCTGTGCACGCTGTCAAATGCTTTTTCAAAATCTACGAAGTTGACATTCATTGCATTGCTCTAGAATGTTGATGAAGTGAAGATGTGTTTGGTTGTTCCTCTCCCTTTTCTGAAGCCTGCTTGTTCTGGGCGGAGAAGCTTGTTCTGGGCGGAGAAGCTTGTCTACTGATGTTTTCATTCGGGTCATAATGATTTGTGAGAACATTTTACTTGGTATGGAGAGTACACCTCTATATTTAATATAAAATAATTATTAGAAAATTGTGCACATTAAGACGGTTATTACAGTGTATAATGAGAAAATATTTAATTATTTACATTATGAAATAATATCACCGTGAGCACATACACGATCAACTTCTAGAGTAGTTGATCTCAAGCCGGTAACATTACGAAACACTGCGACCTTGCACGTACTGCGGTCCTGCCACCAAAATTAGAGGCACCGGTTATGGTTCGAAACGGAGTCTAACAAGACATGCTTCAGTTGGTCTGTTGGTGGCCAGGTGTTAAACCTCATTTTTTGGTAATAGTTGCATTTGGAAAGTCAACGATAACCAATCAATTACACAGGCTGATATATGCCATATGCTGTGGCTGTTATATATCGGAATCATATTCGTCCAGTGAAAAGAAATGATTCCAGGCCAAAGCGCTCTTTGACCAGACAGCGGCGTGTGCAACAAACTGTGATACCTCATCAATGTCCTTCAGCTTTCACATGCGGGGTGCATCGCTGCAGTTATCCTCCACTTAAGAGACCTCCACCAGACCTGATCGCGTGCCAGCTCCTTAGCTCACCTCCACCTGATTTCGTGTTTTTCCAGGTTCTGCTTCATCAGGGCCAGCCATGTTAGCTTTGGGCGGCCGTTGAGTCTTCGCTCATCCATCTCTGCTGCGGCTAATGTTCTTCTTGCAGAGGAGTCTTCTGACATTCGCAGCAGATGACCACATCATAGGATAGCCTGTCTATGGTGTACTCATCATCCTTGATGACGTTGCTCTGGAGTTGGCGTTGCTCTACTAGGGGGATTCTGATGTTTTCCATGACATGTCTGCTCCCCGTCACTGTCCACTCTGTGCCATCTGCATACTGCGCATCGATAATCGTGCATATCGGTTTGCTGTACGCATGATCTATCAGATGTGTACTTGTTGGTGGTGGTGGGTCAGGAGACTTCAGGTGGTAGTAATGTATGTTGTGCTGTCGACTGTTGTGAATGCTCTTTCTGTGAGGATTTTAAGTGCATCTGTCACAGAACCGGGAGGACAATGTCGAACGTTTCCACAAGCAATGGCAGAACTATTCAACTGTGTCAAGCCTGCACGATGAAACCGAAGAATATCAAGTTGTCCTCCTGAAATACACAGTATATGAACAATGTGTCAAAAATAATTGAAAACCCCGGCACATAACACTCAACCGTTGACAGCATATTCGCAGTGTTAAAGAGACACTGCGTGGGAGATGCCAACATCGTGTTCCGCCGATTTGTCTTCAGTTGATCCGGCCAAAAAGAAGAAGACGATTTTGATACGTATTTGGCAAGGCTGCTCGGTGCAACTTTGGTAACCTGCAAGACGAGCTCATCAGAGACAGGCTAATACTTGGCATCTACGGTGAGGAAAAAAGAAAGAAGTTGCATGCGACAGTCGGTCTAACCTTGGAAACTGCCATTCAGTTATGCATAAGTGAGGCGACAACATGCATGACCATACGCAGCATTCCGAGAAAAGATGAAGAAACTCACAGTTGATGATGTTCAAACAATCTCAAAAGGTTACAGACCGTCTGTACATAATGAAATGCAAGTTTTGTGGAATAAGATAAGATAAGATATAACATGTATTGCCATGTGTAAGCATTGCAGTAATACAATAAAAACATTGGAACGTATAACAATGTTGGGTCTTACTATAACGTATACATGACAATACACAATGAATGCAGCGCGTCATGGAAAAAGAAGACAGTCCAACGTTCGGAAAGCAGTGCAACGCGTACAAGAAGATGAATCATTGTGCGGCTGTGTGTAAGCAACGGGCGACACACAGATAGACAGCGAGCATGAATCGGTGGAGCAGTTAACAACTGAGGAAGTCACAGGCTGGACATAACTAAACTCTACGTGAAAAATAGGATGGTGAACTTATATAAATCGGTGGGTGAAGTTCCACATTGAAACAGGATCATCTGTGATACCTCGAGCACTTGTACCAAAAGGTACAGAAGTCATGCTGACGAATACAACACTGACATCATGGAAAGGTGACAACATCAAGCCGGTGGGTTGCCAAAGTGATGATGCGTAACATATCCAGTGATAAGAAGTACAATGTGAAATTCGTCATTATCGAAGAAAACCTAACTGCGATGTTGGGACTACGAGCAAGTGAAGTGATCAAGTTCATCACAGTCAATGAATCAAACGTTATGAAGGAGAGTGATTTCCACCTACTAGAGTCGTGTAGGACACCACAGGACATTGTGAAACAGTTCCATTCTGTGTTCCACGATGAGGTTGGCACCCTGCTAGGAGTGCAACATTTGGAAACAGACCCAGAAGTGCTGCCATCGGTGAGTCCAGAAGAATGTATGAGTCACGTGTGTAGCTGACGACATAGTGGTGATAGGATGTGGAGACACCACGATGAGTACCACACAACAGCACGACGAGAGACTTACAGCCCTACTACAGAGATGCAAACAGTTGGGGATCAAACTAAAGAAGATGAAGATGCAGTTGAGGCTGTCTAACATCAAGTTCCTAGGACTTGTGGTGGCAGAGGAGGATCTACGTCCAGATATGGAGAAGGTGCGATACGTGCAACAGGTGATTGAACCAGCAGATGTGTGTGAATTGAGGAGATTCCTGGGATTCATACAGTATCTTGCGAAGTTTCTCCCATATCTCTCTGACATCACAGAGCCGATGAGACAACTAGCCAAGCAGGGAGCAGAGTGGCAATGGAGAGACTCGCAAAGAGAGGCATTCGTATCTGCTAAAGCGATGGTGATGACAGAGGCAGTATTTCGATACGACCTTCACTTGTTTCTGCCACAGTGACGTAACCAGTCCGATCGCGTAATGTTGATGGAATGCACTTGGGTCCGCTCCCGGCGTGATTCTTTACAACAACTGCATCGCCGATATCGACAGACCGTGTCGTTGCACTGCGGTCGTACTATTCCTTCATATGCTGCTGACATCTGTTTGACTTCGAATTGAAGTCTGGCAGTACTGCATCAAAGCAACTTCTTCGAAATCGACAAGCTGCTGAAATCCGAAACAAAGACAGTGATTGGGAAGCTTAAGAAACACATGAGCAGATATGGTCAGCCACAATTAAGTGCTAATTGACAATTGACCTCAATTTCCACAGAGTTCATGAAATTTGCAGACGAGTGGAACTTTGAGCACCCTGCCCACACCACCAGCAAGCAAATGGCAAGGCTGAGACAGCACTGAACCATTGTAATGTCCTAATGTCATATTTGTAATTATCTTATTTTGATACGTACCGGTGTAACCCGGGAAGCGGGACGGAGAGTGGATGCGGGAGAACACAATGTAATGCCAATGAATAAAGGTTCGTTATCTGTAGTCTTTATTGACGATCACCAATATCTATTCACCACAAGGCATCAAAATGGCGACGAGGATGGGATCATCCAGAACAATCAGATCCATAGACATTCAATGTTGCATTGTTGGTGAATAAAGCAAATGTGGTTGTTGCTGTGCGAAATGGTGCAGTGAGCGATGATAAAGAACTGTTGCATACTTACAATGGCTTTACCTACCTTTCCGGAGTTTGATCTTCAACCAAGGGAGACCATCCCTACTCGATTCGACAAGTACCAGAAGCGACGTAATAACCTGTTCGCTGCAATGGGAGTAGAGGAGGCGACCCGGAAAAAGGCCATGCTGCTTCACAACGTCGGTGAAGAAGTCTGTGACATATTCGATACGTTAACCATACAAACGTCTGAATCGGACAGTAATGTATATCAAACGGCAGTCAAACCTCTCGCTGACTATTTTGAACCACAGAAATGCGTAGATTATAACGTCTACAACTTTCGAAAAGAAATGCAAAAGTCTCACGAAAAAGTAACCAAATTTTACACCAGGCTGCAGCTAATTGCTCGGAAGTGTGAATTCAGTGACTCAGATCTTGAGATAAAACGTCAACTCATTCAAGGACCCATATCAGCAAGGCTCAGACGAAAAGCTATCGAACAAAGCTTGACACTAGATCAGATTCTCAAGAATGCACGAGCAATGGAGGCTGCAGAAGAACAGACAATCCAAATCGAAAAAGAGCAATCAAATGCTGTTCAATACCGCGTTCACACCAAATCACATTACCCAAAACCGGTATATGAAGCTAAACGTAGCTCCCAATGTGGTTTGTGTGGTGGATCGTACCCGCACAAAGGACAGTGTCCAGCGAAAGGAAGACGTTGTCTGACCTGTGTAAAGCTCAACCACTTTGCAAAAATGTGCAGAAGCAGAACAGTATCCAAAAAATAACCGGCTCAAAAGAAGAGCTATCGACGTCCGAAGCAAAGAGCCAGAGCAGTCACTACCGAAGGCGCAGAGTCGCAATCTGAGGAATCTGGCGCTTATGAAGAACAGTGCATGTTTCATGTCGGTTCCGTCTCCAGCAATTCGGTACCCGCCAATCTGTATCATGGCGGACTCTGGTGCTACTGTCAATATAATCAACGGGAAGGACTATCTGAGCATAACACCGAGACCCACTCTGTTGCCATCTACAACAGAAGTGTACATGAGTTCAAAACCGCTAGAACTGTGTGGCACATTTGAGAGTGACGTCACCAGCAATGAAGAGAAAAGTCATGGAACATTCTATGCGGCCATGGGGCCAAGTCGATCGCTTCTCAGTGGGAAAATGTTGCAAAGGCTGAAACTAATCCAAGTTGCAAACACTGTCGAAGGAACAACAATACCAGAAATCTTGCACAAGTTTTCTGAAGTCACTACTGGAATGGGCGAATAAAAGGGTGAACCTGTGAAGATTCACATCGACGAATCCATAAAACCAGTTGCCCAACCACACCGACGCATACCGTTTCATGTCAGGAAACAAGTTGAGGAAAAGCTGGACCAACTCCAGAAAGATTACATCATCGAGCGGGCAGAAGGTCCGACCCCATGGGTCTCACCAACCGTGGTCCTTCCTAAACTGCATAATGCCAACGAGATCTGCATATGTGTTGACATAAGATCTCTGAATAAAGCGATAATTCGCGAGCGTCACATCATACCGAGGACTGATGACATCATCGCTGACCTTCAGCAAGATTGACCTTAACCAGGGGTATCATCAGCTTCCGCTCCATCCCGATTCGAGATATCTGACCACATTCTCAATTCATGTCGGTCTATATCTTTACAAACAGCTGAACTTTAGTTTGTTATGCGCAGCCGAGATATTCCAGAGAAAGGTTGGTGTTGCAATCAGAGGAATTCCGTAACATCAGTGATGATATCTACATCGGCATAGATGAGGCGCAACATGATGACAGACTGATCAAAGTCTTATAGCGGTTGAAAAAAAACCAGCTGACGGTGAACGTTCCGAAATGCTTGATCCGTGTCCCGAGTATGCTATTCTTTGGGCATGTCTTCAGTGGAGAAGGAGTGTCACCAAATCCCAAGAAGGTCGAGGCATTGAGAAGTGTAAACGCTCCAAACAATGTGAGTGAAGTTCGAAGCTTACTCAGCTCTGCTGCATTTTGCCCACGATTCATCAAGGACTTTGCCACAATCACGCGTCCATTGAGAAAGCTCACGTGCGATGGAGATACCTGGGAATGGGGTAAAGTTGAACAACAATCGTTTGAAAGACTCAAAGCAGCGCTGTCTACCAAAACGACGCTGGCGTACTTTTACTCTGATAAACCGACAACGATCTTCGTAGACGCTAGCCCTATCGGTCTAGGGGCAGTTCTGGCCCAAGAGAATGCTATATCGAAGGAAGTCACACCACTCTACTTTGCAAGTCGACCACTGACTTCTACAGAATCGAGATATCCACAAATCGACAGAGAAGCGTTAGCAATCAGCTGGGCTATCAAGCGGTTTCATCAGTACGCATATGGAAAAGAGTTCAAGGTTGTGACAGATCACAAACCATTAGTGACCTTGTTCAACAACCCATCATCAAAACCGACCGCGATAATTGAACGAAGGCTCATGGACCTGCTACGCTACAACTTCACAGTCACATATCAACCTGGAATATCCAACCCAGCAGACTACGCATCGAGACATCCTGTTGACGTTGCAACCGTGGATGAATACGACGAGACCGCTGAAACCGAACATTACGTGGCATACATCGTGCGTAATGCAGTACCAAAGACAATGACACTGAAAGAAGTTGAACTCGCTACTTCTCAAGACCGTGTGCTACATGCATCATGTCTGGCAGATGGCACCAACCACCATCAAATGCATCTCTCGCTGAGCTGTCTAGATACGAAAATGTCAAGAACGAGCTGACCTGTACAGACACCGTTTTGCTGAAATCAAATCGAATCGTCGTACCGGCAACTCTACAAAACAGAACTGTTGAAATCGCGCACGAGGGCCATCTAGGCATAGTAAAGACGAAAACGCTGATGCGACAGAAAGTATGGTTCCCCAGCATGGACAAACTGGTCGAAGCAAAAGTGAAATCATGCTTAGCTTGTCAAATAGCTAGACATGTAACGAGTCGCGAACCATTACAAATGTCAAGACTACCGGACCAGCCGTGTGAGGAGATGAGCGTGGACTTTGTACATGTTAATGGAGAAGTTGAGAGATTCGTGAAGACATTAAAGAAGTGTGTGAAAGCTGCAAAATCAGATGGCAAGAACTGGAGAAAAGAAATGCAAGCATTCTTACGCAACTATCGTACCAGTCCACATGCGACGACTGGAGTTGCACCATCAACACTGTTCTTGAAGCGTGCCGTTCGCAATAAACTACCGCAATGTGCAAGCGCTGATCCAGTTGCTGAGATAGTTCGCAAGAGAGACACTGACCAGAAATGGAAGAGGAAGTATCATGCAGACGGAAAGAATTACCACAAGCCGTGTGATCTCAGCATTGGCGAGTCTGTGTTAGTGAAGAGACCATTCACTGCGTCAAAAAGTCACACTCCCTACGAGTCGAATCCGATGACAATCGTAACACGGAAAGGCAGCATGATATCTGCAAAGACTGATTAAGGACGGAGTGTAACCCGCAACTCGTCTTTCTTCAAGAGACTCCACGGTCGTGACGAAACAGAAGTTGGCGCAGATGAATATCCGTTGCTTGATGAATGCAGTGAACCGAAGCCGAGAGACGATCTCGTGGCGAACGATGACTCAACAACAAAGAACGACAACTCACCTGTGCAGTTGACTCCGAATCCAGATCTGCCAATTCTTCGCAGATCTACGCGTGTTAGAAAAGCACCTGAAGTGCTTGATTTGTAGTTTGTCATTTGCCATTACAAAGAACATTAACATGTTATGATTCATATCAATTATGGTTGAACTTTCTTTTACTATTAACCTGTATGAATAAAACCCAGTAATTCTTTATAATTATGATGGACATTGAACACTAATTGCTGTTTAATATCTACAAGGAAGGAGATGTAATGTCCTAATGTCATATTAGTAATTATCTTATTTTGATACATACCGGTGTAACCCGGGAAGCGGGACGGAGAGTGGTTGCGGGAGAACACAATGTAATGCCAATGAAGAAAGGCTCGTTATCTGTACTCTTTATTGACCATCACCAATATATATTCACCACAAAGCATCACAACTTTGTATGACTGTACATAATTACAACAATGCTTAATTGCAAGTGACTTTAAGCTTTGATATTGCAGTATTGTGTTTCACCTTAAAAACAAAATACTTCCACCTAATGAAATAAAACAGGATGTACATCAGAGTAAAGAACATTTATTCAGCTTTACAGGCATATCCACACTTTTATTTTAGGTGGTCTATGTCAGCTGCTATGGACCGTAAAAGGCAACTCCTATAAACAGGCCTCTCTGGGTACACATTTTGGTCGACTTGCCAATCATAGCACTACTAGCGCCACCTAACGAGCTCCGGCATTGCTAGCGCAAGAACGTAGGTCGTCTATGGTAAAAGTGACTGTGGTCCGTGCCCTACACTAGCTGTGCTGTACACACTGACCTATATAATATATAGGTCAGTGGCTGTACATGACGCAGTAAAAGATATTAATAACGTCGAAGTCGAGGTGGGTAGGATTCTTCTAGTGTTCCTGTTGCTTTCGGAAGAGACGCTAAAAGCCGTTGGGCTTTTTGGAGTATAATTACTTGAGACTATTAGCGGGAGTACGCTTCTGTTTTGACTTTTGTGGGAAATTTTGGTCAAACGGCTGGTATCATCGTGATCGTGACAGACGTGGCAACATTTCTTACGTGAGTTTCGCATAATTGTGGGCATTGCCCGAGTTCCGTTTGAGGCTGTTTTGACCTATTTTATGGCAATTTTGTAATACCTCTTACACTTTCCAATTTCTGTTATTTGTGTACTATAAAAGACACCGTGTATGTTCTACCACTTAGATTGTAGGCCTTCGTAGACTGTATTTGTACACCTACTGCTAAGTAATTGAATAAGTATTCTGTATTGCCTAGCCCTAGAGTACAGTAGAGACGCTAATTACTAGTCGTAGTAGGTATGAAGAATCGTCCGCCCCATTTAAAAGGCATTATTACATAGAATAACAAAAGCGAGATAGACAAAATTGTATTGTTATTGTAGTTGTCTGTTTGTTTTTAGTTTTTTTAGAACGATTCGTTATAAATTAATTATCTTATCTGATATTTATTGATATATTTATTACTGTGTTGCTATGTTGAATGTTCTGTTAAGTTTAATAAATGATAACTAGTCAATAGTAATTACAGTGCACAGCCTCAGGTAACCAAATGTTTATCTTCATTATTGCTTTGTAAGTTTGTTAGACTGCAACATAAACTGTGTGGCAAGTATAGCAAGAAACACATATATTGCACAATTTGACTAGTATGGGTGGATAGACTTGACGCTTAATGGACAGTAGTAGACTGATTTGGCTTATTATTTATCATTACTTAGTTTCAAGTATTTTACATAGCGAGTGGCCTGTTCTTCTAGGTAATATTCAACTACAGACAGTGTTATACAGATTAATCCATGAGTTTCTGCTTGTCAATTATTTGTACATGTTAACCCAGATCTTTCAAATAGCTTGGTTCACCCTTTCTGTGTTGGTAACTTGTAGGGCTTACATACTACTAAAACATATGTTAAGCATCTACCTTACATAACTGTTTGGAAGAGATGTAGTTAACATAAAATGTATCTGTAAAATAAACAGCCACATGCCAAGCACATTATTAAGATTTGGATAACTCGTTGTTTGAAATAATACTTATGATTTTTATAATATGTTTTAGAAGTGACTGTTCTCTGATTTCTTCTAAATTATATTTAGTTGTACGTATCTTATTATTTCAGAACAATATGAGTGTGGTAGCACCAGTACGTAGTACTTCGTATGAGGTTAGCAATACAAGCCCACCTCTTTCCGATTTCAACTCTGGCAGTTCTGATGAGTATCATGAGAAATTCGATAATCTGAAAGTTCTTGTCAGAGAGCTGCAGAAGCAGTTAAAATCACAACGTGTGCAGGGTGACGCACTTCATACTCTCAACACATGTTTGGACGAGGAACGCAGGGAAAACACTGATTTGCGTGAACAGATCAAGAAACTTGAACACGTTGTTACTGTGCTTCGGGAACGACTACTTGCAAATAAACTTTCTGCGCAAACAGAGTTTGAAGCCAGCGACCCACTGATCATTACGCCATCAAAGCAGCTCCTCGATAACCTGGTAGAGGAGAACATCAAGTTGCAAGAGAAGCTCAAATACCTGCAAGTTGACCCGGTGAAGTTGGAACAGCTCTACAAAGTAGGTTTCTTCAGCTCGTATAATTATACGTCTTGCTGTTTTTCATTTGAATTAGTCTTTAAATTTCAACTGGTCAGCATGACCATAGCGTAGGTGCAGAGTTGTAAATATTTGTTGGGAAAGTAAGACATTTATGTTGCATATTGGAGATTTCCATTACATAACCAGCAAAAATGTCTGAATTATATGCATGTATACAAACATGCAAATCTATGATACTATGCATAATTGTGTTAATTGGAGAGGAAATGTGTCTCTCTGACTGTAGCTTTGTGACTATTTTGATGTTTGCAGGAGAAGCGGGCCATTGAAGAAGACCTGCAGGAGAAGATTCGTTTGATTGAGTCACTGTCAGCAGACAACCGCCAGTTGAGGGCCACCCTTGCTGCATCAACTGATGACAAGGACGCAAAGATTGTAGAACTGCAGCGTGATGTGAACGAGTTGAAGCAAAGCCAAGGCACGCAGGATATCATCTGTCAGTCTCTGTCTGACGAGACCGTCACCCTAAAGGATCGTCTACGAACCACAGCAGAAGTGTGTCAACATCTAGCGCGTCAGTTGGAACGGAGCGAGATGTCGACAGAAAAGCAACAAAGCACTGACAATTTGGGACTTTCGCTTGACAAAGTAAGGGTTTTTAAATATAACATTGTATTTTTGCTTTGTTCTGTAAATATGTTTACATATTTTTGTAAAACTTTATGCTTAATCATTCATTAACTTGTTTAACATTGGTATCTATAACCATTATCAACATAAAAATATATATTCTATTTAATTTTTATTAAAACAATATAGTTTTGAATATTCCATTGAGGTACCTGGGTATAAGAAATAAAGCCTAGCATTGGCCATTATACAGTAGCTGCATGTCGTCACTTGTTTATGCATGTTGTATCTTGCAACTTTTGGCAGGCACTTAGCACAACTTGTAAAGGCTGTTTAGCGCAATCATAATTCAGAAATGTTATTGATGTTATTTAGCAATGTGCATACATTGTCAATATGTATACATGTACGTAATTATATTACCACATTGCTTTAGTTTGACACTAGTTAGCACATTATCTAGCCACATTGCTTTGTGCATAAATACACGCACACACACTTGTATTTCATATAAACTCTGGGCCAACTACCAAAATGGTTTATATTGCACTCTGAGTGTATTTAAAATGTCAATAATACAATTTTGGAAAGGAAGTTAGGTTTACATGCTCTGGTGGTAACTAGGCATTTCTTTCACTTTTACACGTTTGCCAACCTGGAATTGCTGTGACGTCTGCAAGGTGTTGAATTTAGGAGGTTAAAATTCTGACGGATGATTTTTTCACTATGATTTCATAAGGAATAAAGTGACCAGGATGTTTGCTTACTCATGCTATTTAAATAAACCATGACAATTAAAAAATATTTATTCTCTTTGGACGCCCTCAAAAGATAGCGCTTGGCCAGTGTGTGATATGTGTCATCAATGACTCATCATATCACGTTGTAATAATTCAGTTGATATAAATGTTGTTGCAGTAAACACTTCAAACCCGTTTACAAGTAATATGACATTCTTTGCCAGTTACTGTGCTGTTTATGAATTAGTAGTCATTTAGCAGTCCTTGGTTCAGTTACTGTTGTTTACCCATTTTTGGGTAAGCACTTTGAATGCAACTGCCATATCATTGGATACGTGACACTGGGGAATCCCCCCCAAAATCCCAGTCTGTTTTCCGTGCGATTTAAACTGCATGTGCATTCAAACTGCTATTTTCCAAGCATGTATGCTGTCATGCATGACTGCACCTGTCAGTAATGTTCCACGTCATTGCCCTTTATGAAATATGTCCATACATCTCAGGAAGTTTACCACTGACTATTCCTGACAGGTTTTATTTGAAATGTCCTCTTTGTGTTTATAGTGTTATAGAAGTTTTCCCAAGTTATGAATGTAGCTGATATCTTTAGGATTACTAGTAGATACCAAAATGGTGTAAACAATACTCCCACTAGTTTATCAAGTTCTCACTGACTGGTAGTGGTACATGAGTATGAGCATACGTCATGCAGTATTTATAGTGTGCGTGGAAACATGGAGCCAGTTGTGACTCATTGCTGGAATGTGGGCTTTTACCCAGTCTGCCTAACACGCCTTACTGCTGTTTTGTTAACATCTGAATGGTAATATTCCGGATCATTGAGTCACTCTAGGCAGTGAATTGGCAACAAGAGACCACAACATAGTTTGACTGTTTCTAGCACTGGTCAACTGCTCAGGGTATAACTGGACATGAGTCACGTGACACATGCAGACTTGTATGTTCTAATTGACATTTTGCGAAGGGCACACACAACATACATCCCTAGCTCTGGCTGTGCACCCAGTGTACAGCCATAGCTCTAGCTGTGTCATTGTGTACACACAGTGTACAGTCCTAGCTCTAGCTGTGCACACAGCGTACATCCATAGCTGTAGCTGTTTTGATGTATACACAGTGTACAGTCGTAGCTCTAGCTGTGTCAATTTGTACACACAGCATACATCCCTAACTAGCTGTGTCAGCATGTACACACAGCATGCAGCCGTAGCTCTGTGTCAGTGTGTACACACAATGTACAGTCCTAGCTCTAGCTGTGTTAGTGTGTACAAATAGTGTACAGTCCTAGCTCTAGTTGTGCACACAATCAGTCATCCAAATATTAATAATGTGCTTAACTTGGCTGTTTATTTTACAGCTGTGTCAGTGTGTTTACAGCTGTGTCAGTGTGTTTACAGTTGTGTCAGTGTGTATACAGCTGTGTCAGTGTGTGCACACAGCATAACCTGTGGCTATTGACTAACAGTTGGCATAACTAAGAGTTATTTGTGTGTATCCCTCAACTGAATAGTCTCGACATTTTTCTACGTAATCACACTTTTAGATAGTTATAGCTATTTTACATGATCATGGATAGTTGAGCTTATATTGTTTATTGTTTATTCAAAAGTGGAATAATTATGGCAATGTCTGTTTTGGAGCAGTTCTAGTAGAAGCCTACTAGAATTCTGAAATTAACATGAATAATCAATTCACTACATTTTGTTACCAGATGACTATGTCAACATCTGACGAGAATGGTCTGGTGGTTGAAAATGACAGACTGCAGCTGGAAAATCTGGCAAAGGATGAAGAAATCAAGAAGGTAATATGCTAGCTTTACAGAATGTGTCATATTATTTCAACCCTCTGTCGGTTGGTGTAAAGCAGACCCAATTTGGACTTGAAATCCTTCCATTAAAAGTATTGATTTAACCAGATCAGTTGTAGCAAGGAAACTGGGAAAAGTTATAAGAAAGACTATATTTTATACATAAACCCTGTATATACTATGCTGTTCGACCCTATTATTTATGATTAAAAGATCTTTAAAAACTGCTAGATTACCAGGGCTGGGTCCAATTACACAAAATTATATCAATTACAATTACATTAATTTTTTATTTCAATTACAATTACAGTCATAATTTTCCAAATCAATTACAATTACACTGTTTCAATTACAATTACATTATGCGGAACCAAATATATTCAGCATTTGTTAATTATGTATTTTTGCGTTTTGCTGAATTTCAATATTTTGTACACAACTGATAAACAAACATAAAGGTAATGTTTGTACATTTTGTTGAATTGTGACTTTGAATTATACTAAATAAAAAGATAGCCGTTTAAGCCATATTTTTATTATATAAAAATACAATGCAATATCCAGATATAATCCTACAGGGCATATTCCAATGCAGACATTTATCCGTGCGCATTTCTTAATTTTTCTTTGGAAAATACTAATAATAGGGTATGATGTGTTTACTTTGAGGTTGTAGCTCCTGCTCTAAGCTAACATTCTTAATTGGTCTGCACTTTGCTTTGTGTGAATTGGGAATGGGAAGAGAGGCCATATAAATGGTCCTTGCCACCTTACCTGTCTCCAACCCACTACAACACAAGGGGTGTAATTGGCTTGCTAACTCTGCAATGTTTCACTGAGCTGTAATTTTCTGAAGCAATATCAGGCTACATGTCTTTCCATGTTGTTTGAATACCAGCTTAGCCTTTGTATGACAATGTCTGTGCATTGTTTATTGCTTCCTGGCTGTTACCAACTTACTGAAAAGGCTAACTGCTAAGGCTACCTACCACTAGCACCACTGACCAGTACCCACCAGACAGTGAATACTGAGAGTTAAATATAAATATATAAGCAGGTTATTATTAGTCTTGATTTTCAACTCATGTGAGACTTAAATTATATTTTTATTGACAATTCTTTCAGGTAGTTTGTGATATGAAATGTACTGTAACTGATTGTAATTGAAATAAATTTTCAATTATACGAAATATTACAATTACAATTACAGCAACATTTTGAAACCATAATCAATTACAATTACAATTACACAATTTTGCTGTAATCAATTACAATTACATAATTGGACCCAGCCCTGTAGATTACAGCTGTCATGAAACTCCTGTCTGACACCATATACAACATACATAAATTGTCAGTTGGTAGCCATTGAAATCAATCCATCAGTTATGAATAGTCTGATATGAGACAATTGAACAGATTCTGCTGTTAGTCATTCTCATGGTATCATGGATGTCTCTGTCATAGCTGGAGGAGATGAACAAGAACTGGCAGCTGTACACTGATACCAGAAACAACGAGATGATGGAGCTGCAACGGCAGCTGGAAGAAGCCAAGAGGCACAACGAGGGGATGTCAATGCAGCTGAGTGTGCAGCAACAAGAGAAGATGGACCAGCTGTTTCTACAGTACAAGCAGAAAGCAGACATGGCAGAGGAGGCAAGGCTGAAGGTGCGCACGCTCATCGTTTACCATTTGGTCACATACACAGCAGCAGGACGTATTTAATAAGTCCAGATTAGAAGTAGACTTTATGCATTTCAAATTGTTCGGCCAAAAACATGAACATTGATATTTTTTAATGCCAGAGCTTATGAACAGACCTGTGAGGCTCACAGCTTCCTGCAGACAGGGAGCATGTCTCCAGCCCCTCCCCCCGGATTTTTGCTGACATTCTGAAAGTCAACGTAAATAACCAAGCGAAACAGACAACATCAGTGAAACAGTCATAGCTGCTCTAATAAAGAAAAATGGATAGAAGCTTTGAAATGACATGACATCTTTTTTCACCTGTGGTAGCAGAATTATGGGGCAAGAACGTCAAAGCACCTGTTTCTAACATTACCCATCGGAATTCCTGAATATATTATATCTTGTGGATTAATGAAAGAAGGTAAGAGCACAATGACTGGGAACATGTGTGTGCTTGTTGACAGACTGACAATGAGAATCGACATCTGCGCAGCACCGTACAACACAATGAGCAACAGCTGCAGTGGCAGAATGACATGATCACCACTCTGAAGCAGCAGGTGCAGGCACTGGCTGATGCTAATGTCCAGCAGGCAGCCCCATGTAACCACGAGACAGAAATAGTGCACCTTGAGGCACAACTGAAGGTCTACCGGGAAGACTTTGAGTGTGAACGACGTGACCGAGAAGCAGCACAATCCAAAATCTTGGAGCTTGAGAATGAACTGTCGCTTGTCAAGAGACAGGTTTGTGAAGTTATTCAGAAATTGCAAATTAACAGTTGGTCAATATTTTGTAAATAAAATAGAACATATCAGAACAGCTAATAAAATGTAGCTTGAAATATGTAACATTAGTCTTACAGAGTAGAGTGCAAGGTGTGTACATCGGATAAAATGCATTTCAGTGCCAATTTATTTTAGAATATTTTGTCCTAGAAAATACTTTTGCTTTATGAATTTAAAGCAAAGCAAAAGTCGAAGGATAATAAGAGATAATATAAACTAACCATGTGCAACTAAAATCAAGAATATCATGTCAGTGGTTTACTCAGAACGTGTTCTAAAAGTGGGAGATTCTGGTCATTTCTCCGGTAGACTGAGGACTAACATGCTAACCAGCGCGACCGATAAATGCATGCGCAGTTCTATCAAAATTGGGTACCCTGGACTGCCTGTGATGTATCAAGGGAGGCCAGCGTACACAGAACCAATGTAAAGTCTTGAACAGTCTATTATCAGAACGAGGACTAGTTTAGTAAACAAAGGCCAAAATATGTCACATAAGTTGAGTTTTGACACAAACAACATGGCCATATTGGCACATATAGGAATAGGTGTATACAAATATATTTTAATTTGGCAAGCAAATTTTTATAGCCTTTGACACTTGCAACGTAGGGTTATCTAACAGTACAGCGCGGCTCATGAAATTAAGATGCTGTGTGTTCAACAAGGTTTTCTAGTAAACCACTGGTATGGTATTCTTAATCGTAGTTGCAAATGGTTATGTTTTAGTAACTCTTATAGGTGCATAGGTCTAAACGCATGACTTATTTCCCTTTAAAAAGCATATTATGGATAGTAAATTATATCTAAGGAGAGATGACTTTGTTATATACAACTAATGAAATGTTGAATGATAGATTTTGAAAGGACGCTGTTTTCCTGTTTTGCTGTCAGAAAAATATTGTATATATTTTATGCTTTCATAAAAGTAAACTTCATTCAGATCAGTAATGTAAATGAATAATTTATTCATTTTATTATTGTTATTAAATGTTCACCCTGACTTAGACCTCTCTGTCTCTACAGCTGGATCAGTTTCAAGGTGAATATCTCCAGCGACTTCATCATCAACGTCAGACAGCACTTGCCAACTATGGCAATACTTTTCGGGAGGAACAGCAACCTGTGGGCTGTCATGTGAGTCTCATTTACCTACACTTGTCATCCAAAGAAAGTAGCAATACTAAACATCACCTATTCGCCCAACATTATAGCTACTCGTCACTTTTGGTTTGACCAATGTAAACAGTGAAATGTTCCTGTAAAATAATTTTGGTTGATACTCTTTTCCTTCTGCTTTGCAAGGAATTGTACAAGGAAGGTCTGTTTTGTGTAATCGCTGTTGATTCTTTATCGTCATATTTCATATTTTGACAGTTTCTAGAAAGTTCCCCCATTTAGAATATTTTGTGTCAAGGTCACTGTCACTAACTGGACATTAAGTGAACATCGAACCAGCAAACCCATTCCAATGGCTGATGGGTACATAGCTTGTGAACATCGAACCAGCAAACCCATTCCAATGGCTGATGGGTACATAGCTTGTGAACATTGAACCAGCAAACCCATTCCAATGGCTGATGGGTATATAGCTTGTGAACATTGAACCAGCAAACCCATTCCAATGGCTGATGGGCACATAGCTTGTGAACATCGAACCAGCAAACCCATTCCAATGGCTGATGGGTACATAGCTTGTGAACATCGAACCAGCAAACCCATTCCAATGGCTGATGGGTATATAGCTTGTGAACATTGAACCAGCAAACCCATTCCAATGGCTGATGGGCACATAGCTTGTGAACATCGAACCAGCAAACCCATTCCAATGGCTGATGGGTATATAGCTTGTGAACATTGAACCAGCAAACCCATTCCAATGGCTGATGGGCACATAGCTTGTGAACATTGAACCAGCAAACCCATTCCAATGGCTGATGGGTACATAGCTTGTGAACATTGAACCAGCAAACCCATTCCAATGGCTGATGGGTACATAGCTTGTGAACGTCATTGAACCTGATTCGTAATGGCCTAAATGAATTGCAGAAGCAACTTTAACCAAATAACACTGTTGGAAAAATAATTCAGAATGAAATCATTGGTATGTTTTAATTACTCTGCGATTGTTATCTTACAATTTACGTTGCATCACCTAAATTATTTTTGCGAAAATTAATTACTACTTTGACTACAACTATGACCAACAGTGCAGGGTGCGATTATTTTGATTCTTGCTATCGTATTCAGGCTAAATAAAAGATGGTTCAATTTAGTGACACATCTGACAATGTTGTGTTACGTTTTCAGCACCAGATGGTGGCGCGGGGTCTGTCCTACCAGTGTGATGCACCAGGCAACATTGAGGAGGACGGGGAGGATGAGATTGATGGCCCAGTCTCAGCCGCTCCTCCCACTGAGGAACACTTACAGTGCCCCAGCTGCAAGAAGGAGTTTTCAATCAGTCGGCACAGTGACTTACTGGAGCATATCGACGATTGCTGTGAATAGATATTGTCGCCTTGGCTGTGTGTGGTTAGTATCATTGCCACCTCACAGAAAAACAGCCAGGTTAAAACATTTGTATGTCCATCTATGTTCCCTTTTCAATATGCATTATTTCCATATGCACTGCTTGCAGAAGATCTTGTATGCTAGTGCAAAACATGCTGTGATGTATAATGTAAATATGTGTAATACCTTGTATGTATGTATGTATATATATATATATATATATATATATATATATATATTAATTATTAATGGAAGCGTTCCATTGTTCATCAAGTTAAGATTGTGACTGACTATCTGTGAAAGTGAACTATCTAACTTATCTTGTAACAGATCGATAGCAAGGACTGCCAATGGGTGTTGTGTTTAGAGAAAATGTGGAATGAATGACATGGATGTCTTTCCAAGTCAAAGTGAAAATGACTGTTGTATGCTATCTATAGTATCATGTGAAAAGGCATATATATATATATAATAGCTTTTGTGATATCTAAATATATATATATATATATATATATATATATATATATATATATATATAATATATATACAGCTGATCAGATATCACATAGATATCTGATCAGCTATATCATAGATATAATAACATTTGTGATATCTGATCAGCTGTATATATATATATATATATATGTATATATATATATATATATATATATATATATATATATATATATATATATATATATGTATATATATATATAAATATATATATATATGTATGTATATATATATATATATATATATATATACTATATATATATATATATATATATATATATATATATATATATATATATATATATATATATCAGATATCACAAAAGCTATTATATCTATGCATTTTCACATGATACTATAGATAGCATACAACAGTCATTTTCACTTTGACTCGGAAAGACATCCATGTCATTCATTCCACATTTTCTCTAAACACAAAATCTATCATTCAACATTTCATTGGTTGTATATAAAAAGTCATCTCTCCTTAGATAATGTTTACTATCCATAATATGCTTTTTAAAGGGAAATAAGTCATGCTTTTAGACCTATGCACCTATAAGAGTTACTAAAACATAACCATTTGCAACTACAATTAAGAATAAAAAATGCTGGTGTACGCTTATAAGAACAGATTCCTTGAAATTTTTTTCACGGTCCTACCTATTTTTTTCAAGCATACTCTACTCGCTTATTAAGTTGAATATAGTATAGCATGCTTGAAAAAAAATAGGGCCGTGAAAAAAGTGTCAAGGAATCTGTTCTTATAAGTGTACACTAGCATTTTTTATTCTTAATTGTAGTTGCAAATGGTTATGTTTTAGTAACTTTTATAAGAACAGATTCCTTGAAATTTTTTCATGGCCATATTTTTTTCAAGCGTACTATACTCGCTTATTAGGTCGAATGTGATATATATATATATATATATATATATATATATATATATATATATATATATATATATATATATATATATACCATATTCGGCCTAATAATCAAGTACAGTACACTTGAAAAAAATAGTGTCATTAGTAACTAGTGTAGAACAAATGAAAAATTGTGCCACCTGTTTAATACCAGATGGCGACACTTTAGTTGTTCCACACTAGTAAAATTACAATAATTATGGATCCTGCTGATTAAAAAGGCGTGTACGCTAATTAGGGCATGTAGGCTTAATATTGATATATGATATTGGAACATGCAACATCAAAACAAATGGTAGCCAGTCTTATCATTTATTGCAGATTTCAATTATGAATTTTCGCCCATTCAGAAATGTTGCTTGAATTGTCGTTTATAGCGTTTTGTCCTGAAACCCTTCGTGTGTGTGCGTGTGCGTGTGTGTGTGTATTATAATTAATTACAATTTTTGGGTTTTAGGCAAGGGCTTTGTCATTGCACTTGTTATTGCTAATATTGGTATATGCTTGATACCACGTCTTTCGCAAAAAACATTTTTGTAGTAATACAACATTATTCTGTTAGGTTCACTTATCCTCTACATGTGTTTATTTAGACCATGTCAAGTGTCAACTTTCTTTTGCTAATTGTTAGTGTCTCTGTGAATTGACAGATGAATCAAAATAACAAATACAATTAGTGTATTTGGACTGTGTAGATTGTAGTTGTATCTATACCGAATTGCAATAAACGTTTTTCAAATGATCAATTATTATTTATACTTGGCGTACAGTGATGACAGGTTTGCAGTTTTTGTTCAGTTGTCAGTGTGTGCAGAATCCATAACTACGACTCCCGGTTGCCCACTTGATAAAACCATAATAGAGTTGGCGACCGGGAGTCTTATCAAATTCGAAAAATTAACTGGGAACCCAACGAGTCGGTAGTGTGAGTGCATCTGGGTCGCAAACTCAGCGCCCTGTCACCAGTGTGCGCATTATTTACAATGTAACTCAATTATCGGGGATCCCTTGGCCAATAACAGCGCATATTTGTCGTATGATGCCCTGTGCCCATAGTGGGGGAAATGGTTGGAATGCCCCACTGCAAATTTGACTGTATTCGATCATAAAACATATTATTTGTGAAGATATTGGCTTAAACATAATACAATATTGCTGCATCATTTGTCTGACACCATCTACACCTCAGTGAATGATGTTGAACATTCCCAGCATTGTTCACTGTAGCAATGCCACCAAGACGAAGAGGGTGTTGTGATAACAATCCTTTACTAAACTGCACAACATTCCTGTTTACAAATGAACAACACATTGTTTCAGTGGAACGTTGTGATCATGCAAGTAATATCTGGACACTCATTTTAGAATTTACAGAATTTATAATGGAATTTTTATAACGAAGTGGCTATTTGTCCGGATACGGTCGAATAACCTGTGGGACTATTTGACTGGATACGGATGAATAGCATGCTATACTATATAATACCCTTTTTATTTTTGTAATACATGTGGTTTTCTGTCCAGTATATCTGATTTTCTCATGTTGTTTATACACATCAGACTATAGGTTGGCTTTGTTTGTCATGTGTATGTTGTGCTGTGCGTTATATAATGTGTTAAATGCCTAAAGTTAACACAATTGAATATTTATATATTTTATTATCGAAAATCACTAGGCACAATAAGCTATGCAATAGTACTTGATAATATTGGCCTGAAACTGAGAATATAAAACTCACGTGTTAATCGTTTCATTATGCATGCTGATCCTATGTGATTAAACAAAGAATGAAATTGTTGAAATTCACACAAGATAAAATAATACCCTGAAGGGATCTAATTATGTCTTGGTAATTACGAATGGAATCCGCCAGAAATTACAACAAGAGTTAACTTAGTCACTATATTGATTAAAACGTGCATATTTAGGCCCGAAATATTAAAAAAAATTTAACATCAAACAATTACCTAGCATTACATTCACTAGACTAAGTAGCGACGCCTGGCGAACAAGGTATATCGTATTGCTTTGCGTAAAAGCTAAAAAAAAAATTTATTTCGTTTGTGTAAGCAACCCGGAAACCTATGAAATTATGGACGAACGCAGTCAAATACGTCGTAACATTAGCTGATTCATGCGAGTTTGTCATGGCCTGTATAGATAGTCCACAATAACTACGTCACGGCCTTTGACTGTCAGTATAGATGGACAATGCGGAGTGGTATGTTGGCTCTTTACGACTTGCTACGTCACAGCAACTGAGTATTTGAGTATACGTAACATAGTTAAAAATCGATTAAGAGTTTACCCAACGGAATGACGATGTGCAGAATCTGCTCATCAAAACGTAAGTTATGGCTGTGGTAAAATCGTGACTTGCATTAAATTCACTATGTGGCGCCCCTGGTGGACACGTTTAGAACCATGGTAAAACCATGTTTGTGGGTGAAATCAATGAGTGATGAAATCCACGTTTGCTTCACAACATTCCAATTGAGACGATGACTAATACAGTCTTGGCGATGGGTGGGTCAGTTGAGTTTGGCCTGAGTTCTTTTCACATGTGGACGTGGTACGGGAGACTCAATTGTCCCACCGTTATTGGCGCACGGCCTGGCTATACCACGTCAACAGGTACTTATACTTGGTTGTATAGTCTCTTTCAGACGGTGGCTATAGAGACCTCAATTTCTTCTTGAAGGTGTTCAGAGTAGAAGCTGATATGACTTCTTCAGGAATGCTCTGGGTTATTCCTATTTAGGCCACTGAGATGTCGTCACTGTTCCAAAGGAAGTAATTCGATAGGTGTCCTGCTGAGTTTCAGCGCTCTCTTCTGTCTTTTTGAACTTTCTATAAATCATCTATATCCTTTCTATAGAAAGGATTCCAAGCTGGCGATGCATATTCAAGCACTGGTCATATCATTGTTTCATGGAAGGTCTTTATTATCAAATTCAACCTACATGAAATCTTAATAGAATGTGCCATTTTCACAAAAATCTGAAAGAGATCGATAATTCCCGATAAACCAATTCACTATGACAGTTACATCATCAATTCAATGCAAACAAATTATTAGAAAAGTTGTTTTGAGTGAAAAACTGACAAATATTTACTAGCTCTGGTTGAATTTAGGAATGGGTTGAATTTGACTCCAGTGACTATATATATACTGTCTACTGTAGTATTGAGACTGAGTAAACATTAAATCAGAGTATACAGTTTCGTGTCCTCTTGAACGGATTAGTAGGCATAGTTGTAGATGTTTATGAATTTTGACATAAAACACTGTTCATGTATGCCTGCTGACAACTGTAGTGTTTGTCCACTGACCACTTTAACCACATTCATGGTTAAAATAAATCAAACTACATTTATGGCTACACTGAGTGTGCATTGTGCAGCTGTACAACACCCACTCGATATTATGCATAAGCTTTAACCATCAATGTGGTTTGATTTATTTCAACCTTGTGTACATGTGGTGTTATGACTTATGACACTTTATAAGTAAGCAACATGATTATCATGTGGCATGATTGTTGTGAGGACATATTTTACACAAATCACCTAAATAGCAAACTTACATGATGAAAATAATATTAGACGACTTGGATAATAATCTGTTATTAGTGAATGTATTTATTAAGCTATTCCAACAAGATGTATTATATAGTTAAATTGAACATCAGTTTGAGAAATGTCATGGTTGTTTTATAGATCTATTAGTGAAGAACTTTATAATTGTATATTTTCAGAATGGACTACAATTTCTACAAGCAGTGTGTCGTGTGCCTTTGTGTACTGTTGCCATATGTGTTAGACAAGGCAATGGCAGGATTATGTGGCAAGTGTCAATATTACAACGTTGATATCGAACAGTGCGAAAGCTGTGTTTTCGCATGTACTCCTGCACGAAACCATTGTCGGCGGGTTTGCCCAGGTAAATACTATCTTACTACTGGAACAGCTTCGCTCCTTATTAAGTTGACAAAGTAGCACATGTTTACAAGCTATCAACTTTAATTTCGAACAGTGTGGCCAAAATGAAATTTGTAAAGAATTTATATTGTTGCTATATTAACAAATTAAAACTTTTTCTCCCAAATTAATTCTTTAGAATTAAAAAAATTCAATCAATTGTCATGTGACAGTGCTTTGGAGAAGTATACATTGGATTATCCCTCCCATATACATAACTATAAATAATGCCAATAATTTGATGGTGTATTTTTGTTAAATATTACTTTCCTCACAGTTACATCACCTATACCCCTGCATTTATTGTAACGACAATTAATTTCATTCAGTTACTCTAAAAAAACATATCACTGACTGCTTGGAACACAGGACAAGTGATATTACATTTATCTTTGGTTAATGCCCATGCAACTCCCCTGACGATATCAGGTATTTTGGTTTAAAACTTAAAAATTGACTTGATTCTAAGTGAATGCTGTTTGGCATAGTAAGTAAGTGGTAATGATTATTATATTTTATTCCAGTAATTCTCGCTTAATGGCCCATTAGTATCAAACGGATTGTAGTTCAATTATCGCAACTGTATGTCTTGACAAACCTTTTTTTAGAGTGTCAAGATATGTCAAGTCCTCCCGGTGACTGTATTATATATTTTGTTTCAGACTGGTCAGGTTGTATGTCGACTACACCCCCACCTACAACCCAAATTTCTGTAAGATCACCAGAAGTGACGTCGTCACCATGGGCCTGGGTTGGTCTGTCTGTGTGTGTTCTGCTATTGGTTATTGGTGGTAAGTGTACAACATATTAATTATTCGAACAATACAATCCTGCTATATAATATAAACTGTACCTGTTCTAACATTTTGACCTCAAAAATGTGTTTTAATGAACCACAAATTTGTGTCATATAATTTGACAGTTAACTGTTTCATTTGAACGTTTCGACTGGAATATCAAGTTTGCATTGCAGGCCGAATGGCAAGGTCGATAGTCGTAGACAGATAACCGTTAAATTATACACAAAAATCATGGTTAACTAAACCACATACATTTCATCTGTATGAAGATGTTAGAATAGATATAGTATACTACGTTATTTAACATGCTGTATGATAAAACGATTACACATAAGCGTTTCCCAACCAAATGTCCTGGTCGTAATCCTCTTGTTGTTTCAAAGCTTTATTCGCTCCATGTTGACCCACTTCCATCAGCTATACAAATGAGTACCTGGGTAGACAGCAGTTGCTGTGACGTCGAAGCCAGTATAAAGCACTTTGAGCAGTTCTAAAGACTGGATACATTACATTACTTCCATACCTTGTTTTTTGTTTTATACAGTGTATCTGTGCAAACGCCGTCATTGTGGTGGAGGATGCGATGCCCCAACAACCTGTTATGAGCATTGTGAGAAAGAGGTCAGACAACAAGTTCCTCTTGTGGTGGTGCAACCCGAGGGTGATGCAAATAAAGGACCATGTGACAGCCATAATCCTTTGACTCCCACTGGTACTTGTGAAGATGGTGTCTAAGAATGGGAAGTCTGAAAAAGATTATACATTTTAGGACATTTTTAATAGGTCATGGTGTGTGTCTACCATGCTGCCATGAGCATGGCTGTTATTTTCAAGTCTGAAGTTATGATGAAGAAATGAATTTAGCACTAGATGAAATTTTAAGGGTGTTGTTGCTGTGGTATTCAAATTACACAGAAGTAACTTTAACAGTAGTAGTAAGTTATGCTGTAACTACTAACAATAGATTAACTCTTAAGGATGATGTTGCTGTGGTTTTCAAATTACACAGAAGTAACTTTACCAGTAGTAGTAAGTTACTCTGTAACTTCTAACACTAGATGAAGTCTTAAGGCTGATGTTGCTGTGGTTTTTTCAAATTACACAGAAGTAACTTTATAAGTAGTAGTAAGTTACTCTGTAACTTCTAACACTAGATGAAGTCTTAAGGCTGATGTTGCTGTGGTTTTCAAATTACACAGAAGTAACTTTACCAGTAGTAGTAAGTTACTCTGTAACTTCTAACACTAGATGAAGTCTTAAGGCTGATGTTGCTGTGGTTTTCAAATTACACAGAAGTAACTTTACCAGTAGTAGTAAGTTACTCTGTAACTTCAAACACTAGATGAAATCTTAAGGCTGATGTTGCTGTGGTTTTCAAATTACACAGAAGTAACTTTACCAGTAGTAGTAAGTTACTCTGATGTTGTTGCTCTGTTACTGTAATGAACACCTGGCATGGGTACTATTACTGCTTGTACAATGTATTACTAATTTATTATTACATTATTCCTTATGTGTTGCATGTCTTTTTGTATGCTAGAAATATAAGGACACAATGGCCTGCCAACACACATGGGAGTAACTGGTTTGTTTAACTTTACTAATCTCCTGCATTGTTTCATAGAGAAGGTATTTTCTGATGCCATCGTCAGCCGACTGGTCTTGTTTACAGCTTACGGGCTGTTACTAGACATAGGGCAACATCCAAATGGCCCAGTTCTATTGTATGTACAGGACAACATTTGTGCTGTAAATAATTATTTGTTGTTTTATCAAAATTTTGTTTGTTTTATTACTTAGGTACTATCTGTTCATACACCATAATCATGTTTTATTGCTGTAATAAAGTGTTGTAACTCCATCGTATTAATTTTTTTAGTTAATTAGAGTCAATTCTGACTTGTAAATGACAATGAAACAGTAGGATGATCGGATGGCTAAAAAGGAGAGAGGAAGCCATCAACAAATGTTTCCGTATTATTTCAGACATGTCCTTCGATTTGGTTATACAATATAAATGTGCCAATAAATGGTTTGAAATTGTGGGGTGTGGTAGTGTGGCCGTTAGAACGTCAGGCTCTCAATCAAAAGAACCCAAGTGCCGTTCACTCGGATGTATAAATGAGTACCTGGCTACAGACACAGATGGATATCAGAATGAAGAGTCTATTACTCTGCTCAAACTAGAATGCTAGGAAGTGAAATAAAATTATTGGCTAATGAGTGTTTGGTCAGCCAGGGTTGGATGTAGACAGGGAGAAAGACAGTCAAGTTGCAGGCAGGCAGTGGTGTAGGCTGATGAGGGTTTCCCTCTCAGCCAAGGGCTGAGTATGCTGGTGAGCTGCTCATAGATGTTGTAAGCTTGGCTGGAACTGGAAGACTCAGGGTTTAATATTGATTTGTTATAATAAAGATTTAGGTTGGTTAATACAGTGAAATTTTATTTGTTATAATAATATATAAAATACTTCTGTTACGCTAAAATCCTTGGAGACCCCAAGTTCAGCAACGCCACAAAACAAAAGGGGTTAAGCAGTTCATAATCAGTAAGCAGTTCCAGTTGTAAACAGTTGGAACAGGAAATATTTATTTGTCCCAAAGACATAACAAAACAGAATATTCAATACAGAAACCATACAATATATTACATTCAAGTTGACAAGAAAAACGTAGGTGTAAGAATATAATGTACGGTCTGAAGATAAAAGATCAGACTGATTTTGTTCTTGAAATGACTGGAGAATGAGTCACTTTAAGACTTGACTGAGACAATATTAGTAGAGATGGAGCATGCAGGCACACTGTAAAATTTTATTTTTGCAATTCCATGGATTTTCAGCATTACTTGAGACCATATTTGTATAATAATCCGATTTGGCTTTAGCCATTTGTGTGTTGCAGTAGTGACACTGTTTTGAATAACGTGATCTATCCAACGGAGAGTACGTGTGATTTTTTAAAGTCAAATGAGGCTAGGATATCATCAAAGGTAATGGTTACTATTGTACGTTTATCCAAATGAACACTAATATCACCAACAATGTAAAATTCAAATTGTAGAGTTGCCAGGTTTTCCGGCAAATCGTGAAATTCTTCAAAGAAGTTGGCTGGCTGTCCCAGAGGTCGATACAGGCATACAAAATAGAATCTGAAATTTCAGCACACATGGGTTCAAAAGTAGAGTAATCAGGGACTAAACGTAAATTAACTTTAAAATGGTCGATAACAAAATGCCAACACCACCACCTCTTCCAACTGAACCTGATCGATGATGAAAAGTTTAATCAGATGGAGAAATTTTAGCTATGCAAGCAGCAGTGTCACGAGGTCTTGAAGCCCAGTTTCAGTGATGGCAAGAATGTCTATTTTTTTCGAAAATAATAAGTCACCATAAGTGATGCCGTCTAGCTTACCCCGAACCGATCAGACGTTTGTGGTAGCAAACCTCATGTTGTGACTGATGGCACACCCAGGATTTATATTAACGTCTCCTCCCAGGAGAAATATTATGGCTAATTTAAATGTTGGCCTAGAGCAAGGTATTGGAAGTAACTTGCGACTAAACAAAGGTTAAGATCAACATGGCAAATCATGTAAAAAGAAAGCAAATGATGTACTCTTATTTGTTACAGATATATTAATGTAACAACCAATTTTTTTTAGAAGTACAGGTAATTAAGTGGCTTGGACAGGGTAAAGTCATCACCTCTCAATGCCATCGAACAGGACTGGAACAAAATACACCATAAAATGTTAAACAATTGATCTAAACAGATCAATAACACAAAACAATATAAATATTTACATCATAAAAGTGAAGGTTTAACAACGAAGGTGAAAATAAACAGTTGCCATTCCACATAAGTTAAAGGAGCTAGCTAGCTTATAGCCATCGACTTAATTAGTACTGTATATATTATAGTAATTTACAATTAATATGCAAGCTTGTGTAACTTAACATTTACAAAAAATGTGCGACCTCTACTCTAGGACAATATATACTTCAGAGAAGATAAAGCATTAATAAATTCATTAAAAAGAATTTCTTAAGGTAACTTAATTGAGTCACGTACTGTGGGTCAACCCTGCTAATATTTACAACTTGAGGTATTGTGTTTGTCTCTACGCGTATGTCACAAACGTATTAACTCACTCGTACGCCCACTTCCTAATGTAAAAAAAGTCAATAGGCGGAACCACTTGGCTGCATGACCAACCAATCAGCGCAGCCTGGAAACAGTCGATGAATAATTATTATCGAATTCCATTCAATCTCCGTCACCAGAGAAGAACATTGAAATACACGTAAGTTCACATATAAAAGACACGATACCATGACTGGTTTGATCAATCAAAATCAATGGGTCACACCCATGCTGACTCACAAAAAGGCGTCGCACAGGTGTTTTGAACATTTGGGTTCAAAGTTCAATAAGAACCGCCCCTTTTAGACGTTACCAGTCGTCACTCAGCTCCGATTGGTGGATATTACCAATTTTATTCCATGTGACGTGCTCGACGTATCAATCATTCATTCACAGAGTCACAAGTTTCATTCACAGATTCACCTGACGTATCCCCGCCGCTACACGCAAACGACTAACGTCCACCAGATTTGCTTGTAAGTGTCTTAGACTATTAGACTATCGATCGTTATAATATAGATATATATATAAGATATAATACGAATAACCAGTGGTAAAGTGATATAGTGTTAATAAGTTAAATTTTCCGTGTATTCCATGTTTTGTGGTCATGTTACTAACCGATCGAGAGGCATAATATGAGTTATGACAATGATATATACGCAATAACCACGTATGTGGGATGGCATGATATGTGATCCTAAGCTTAAGTCTTAACCACTAATATGGTTATGTACGTTATTATAACCGTTCAAACCACATTGATAGTTGTATGTAAAATAAATGACTGGTTCAGTGACTGTTGTCGACATTATATCGATAGGTCGTTGCTCTGTTCACATTCTTTCATGTTGATATGGAATTAATAATTGAAAATTGTATTTTGGTGTTGGAATTGGTATTTTTGACTTGGAATTGGTATTTGTAATCGGTGTGCAGTTGGAATGGACAATTTAATTGACCCCTAGACCTAGTGTGGTTATCGTTTGTTACCTGAAGCGTGTATTTTATTTACATTCAGCATGATTTTTTTTAGAAATGTCAACGTTGTTTCGATATAGACCTGCTAATCATGAACGTACTTTGTTGTCTTGCAGAACAAGATGACTGGAACGCGTGCAGCAGGGCTATTGTTGACATTAGCCACAACAACACAGGCAGTGAGTTACTTCGTTTCAAAACTTTCAGTTTAAAAAACTGCATTTCAGTGCCTAAGAAGATAAGCAATAAACATGCTAGATGCGTCATCGTGAGTGTTTGACCGTTTAACCAATTGTAAAGAAAAACAAGCCAGTGCTTAACTGTTGAGTCATCTCTGCCCATACAGTGTAGAGCATCAAAGTCAACTAATGCCTATTTTGTAGTGCTAGCTGTTGATTTTTTTCATTGATAATACCTTGTTTTATCAATGTATTGTAAACCTTGACATAAAAAATTATTTACTTACTACTTAATCCTCTTGGCCCCTTCAGGAGCATAGGGCGTCAACCATGTTTCTCCACCTCACTCTCTTCTGGGCTATAGCTTTGGCCTCTTGCCAGGTGACCCCCACTTTTTCAAGATCTTGTAGTGTGGAGCATCTCCAGTTGATTTTTGGCCTTCCTTGTCTTCTCTTTCCTTGTGGGTTATAGTCCAGTGCTTGTTTGGTTGTATTTGTTGGATCTTTTCTGAGTGTGTGGCCAATCCAGCTCCATTTTCTCCTCTTGATTTTAGTGCTTATTTCTTCCTGTTTGGTTTTCTTCCAGAGCTCTTTATTTGATATTTTGTTAGGCCACCATACCTTAAGGATGTATCGGAGGCGACTGTTGATGAAGACTTGGAGTTTGTTGTTGAGAGACTGAGTAGTTTTCCACGTTTCACAGCCATAGAGAAGAACTGGTTTAACGTTAGTGTTGAAAAAGCGGATCTTAGTGTTTATGGATAGTTGGGAAGAGAGCCATACAGGGCGTAGGGTTCTGAAGGCATGGCGAGCTTTATTGATGCGTAGCTCCACATCTTTGTCAGCTCCACCATTCGTACTGATGTTGCTCCCGAGGTAGATGAAGTCTTGTACTTCCTCAACAGTACCACTTTCTAGTGAGATGGGTTCGGAGGATCTGCTGTTGACTTTCATCACCTTTGTCTTTCCCACATTGATCTTAAGACCCAGTTGGCTGCTTTTTTCTTGAAGCCTTTCTGTTTTTTGTTGCATGTGTTTATGGGTTTCTGGGAGTTTATGGGTTTCTGACATAAAAAATTAGTGGTCAGTAAAATAACTATTTATCTAAGGTATTGTAGTTCATGTTCTTTTAACAAAAGAAACTGTAATACGGTGGACTCCGTTAAACAGAGTCACTTCGGGACAGAGCAACTTGATTAGGTTGAGCGGCTGATTCACTTAATTAAGTGGTGCATGTTACTATAGCAGGAATAGGGATTGATTCTGTCCCAGCCAATATATTGGATTTTACCAAGTGGTTGATTCTGTTATTTGTCATTTTGTTAAGATGATTCCACTGTATTCAGAAAATTGCATGAAGTAAAATATAATAAAAAAACAATAAAGATGCTATGTGTGTACATCATGTTTTCCTAGACATTTTCTACTTTGTGATAATGTCATTGTATGTCTACTTATTAGCGTACATGTTTTTTTAGCTGATGTTTTGTCGAGCCTCAGTCCTAGGACATATACAGCAAGTTGTCCCAATAAAACTCATCTAATTAAGGTTACTGATTATGTATCAAGATAATAGACTTGGATTATAATGGAACTTAAAGATTCGGGTTAATCCGGGAACATCACGCTGCTTAAAGCATAGGCGTGTGGTTCTGTTACCCAAATCTTTACGTTCCATTATAATCCACCAGGTAGCGCAGTGGTATAACGGGAAAAGGTCTATTCATAACATATGGAAGATACGCCTCAGTGTGTGCACAATAGGGAAATACTACTTGTGTTCGGGGAATTATGTATGGTACATTAATGTTACATGGTAGTGTTTTAAGTGATTTGCATTTAACTGTTTTTTAGTGTGAATTTCTTGCCTTTTGCAGATCCTCTCCTGTGAACCTGGGCGATACTTTGACCCACTGACTGAGGAATGCACTGATTGTGTGATTGCCTGCCATCTACCAAAGTCTGCAGACTGTCAGCGCTTCTGTCCAGGATGTGAGTACATTACCATCTTATAAATCTTCTTTGTGATATATCTTTGAATAAGTTCATTGTTCAGTCAAAATTTTACATACAGTTATGTTAAAATATTTGGATGGAAACGGAAATAATATGTATTTTAAACAAGATGTTATGAAATAATTATATGAATGTATCTGGGTTGGCAAGTTTCTAAGAAATGTTACGAAACAGGTTTTAAATTTTCCCATCAAAAATACTTGATATACAATCTTGATAAATTGTGCTACATATAAACAGACAACAACACCTGACAGTGAATATGACTTAGTGTTTATAGCCAACTACTGCTAAAATCCAGTCTACGTGAGCAGTTTTTGTACCGATTTGTTGTGCGATGCAGTGTCATACGATAACGTGCAACTAAATTGATTATGCATTTACATTGCTAATACCTATTGATGTGTGGTTATTGATTGATTTGTTGATTACTAGAGAAACAAACTATCGATTACAATCGTCATAATTTTCAGGATCCGTGTGATTAGTTTTTTTAACTTAAACTTGACAAACACAAGCGCCAGAAGTACTTGGTACTCGTGTACTCGAGTACATTTTTGAAATACTCGTACTTATAGAAAATTATGGCCATGTACTCATACTCATATATACAACATACTCAGATTTTACAATTACATTATGAGTACATCTGAGTACTTTTTCAATATGATATTGTGAAAATTATTTAATTTCTTATTTTATCAAGTCATTAACAACTACGACAATAATTTCTAAAAGTATGGTAGCAGATTGTATTACCTGCATATGAATGAAATTAACAAAACATTTTTATGTTCTTGCATGCATCTCAGCTGAGTAATATATGTTTTCTAATATAGGATCATTAAAAACAGTTTTATTTTATTCTATTGCAATAACCATGATATTAATTGCAATGTAATAGCCCCTGATTTGTAATAATTACCATTGTTACCTTTAGTACATGTGGTTTAATTTTTACTTGGTATTAATGAGTTTTGTTCACAAATTCACACTGTGGATCACTTTTCTGCACATTGAATGCACTGAATGCTTTGCTTCAAGAGGCACTTTTCCGTCAGAAACCCCTAGTTCATATCCATAGTTGTACTGGTTACCAGTCCTGGCCATAATCCTTGTGTTTGTGTAATTAAGCTAGGGAGTCCAGTAAGCCCACAATGAAAGGGTCATTGAACAGTTAGCCATAAAATGCCTTTGTTGCTCTCACAAGTGACAGTGGTAAGTACTTCTGAAGAAGTTTGGTGACAGCCTGCACCAGTATTGTCTGGTGCCAATTTGTAGTGTGGTTAAAGTACAAAGGGGGTATTGAACCCTGGACATTGGCAGGTGCTAATCCACCCCCTCAGCAAACATTAGTTGTCTACTTGTGGTCACTGCCAGCCACACCATACCTAACAGTGTTCATTGATTCATATATCATATATATTTAATGGTTATATTTCTTCATTTATTTATTGACCTCCGCCAGCCATGCATTGACCATCAGAGTGACCCACTACAGTCATAATCCCAGCCTCATCAGCCCCAGTCGAGAGGCTTTTCAGCATTGCTGGAAAAGTGTTCCACCCTGAGCAATGTTACCTTAAGGACTCCACCTTTGAATAGCTGATGTTCGTTAGGTGCAACAGCAATTAAGGACACTAAATGACAGGACAGCAACAAGTTTTTTAACATGATTAGGCACTTAATGCTCTGTGATTATGTTATTTGATGAAATGAAGAGGTTTTTACAGTTTTCCTCAAAAAAGTCTGATTAACTGCCATTGGATAGTCAACTCTTCCTGAATTATATAAATTCATTTTTAATGTTTTTTTAAATACATCATTATTACTATACAGAATTACTATAATATCATTCAAGATGTACTTAAACTCGTGCAAATGTACTTGTACTCAGCTTTGAGCAATGTACTCGTACTTGTACTCAGCCAACACCAATGTACTCCTACTCGTACTTTACTCGTAAAAATGTACTCGGCCCCAGATCTGACAAACACATGTTTTCATAAGCAAAATCAAATTGCAAAATACTCATTGATCGTTAGAGATATAATCCAAATTGAAACACCAACATTTTCTTTGTGAAATGCAGGATTTTAGTTTAAATAGAGCCAAAACAAACCAGATGATTAATATATTTGTTCTTCAGATACGTGCCCATTCCCCATCACCCATGTGCATTAATGCATTGTCTTTTAAAATATTCAATTGGACTAAATAGTTTGTGCGTTTAGACGAGCGCTATGTCAGGACACTGCTACCTATATCTTGACTAGTACCACTCCTGCTTTGAGCTTTGATGAAAGATCACAATGGGTGTCAGTTCCTGATTGGCCACTGCTGAATTGTATTGAAACTATTCCTAATTCTCCCAAATAGAATCATTCCAGAAATTTTTCTTGTTAATTGGTCTCGCGCTGGTGCTTACTTTATCCTGTGAAACTGTGTTGGATGTCAAATTGGATGACCTTCACTCATTTAATTGTGCATTTTGAACTAGTCAAGCACATATGACAATTGAATCACAAAATCAAATGTGATCTTGTCAAAAACCTTGACAGCTTTTTTTCTTAATTGTAGGGTCAAAACCTTCAACAGAGATATTAAAGTCTACATTTGAAACACCCTACACTTCAGTGGTTCCAGCAGTGGCTGTGTCAGTGACCATTGGCGTAATTGCCATACTAGCTATTGTAGCCATTGTAGCCATTGTTGTCTACAAAAACATTGGTAAGTTTGGGTACATGTTTCACATTACTAATAATTGAAAATTCATTCCGCAATTCAGTTTTCAGTTGGTCTAAATGAATTGATGAGGAAGATTTAAGTAATTTTACATGTCAGATGTGTTATTTGAATGTTACTTGGGTTGCTGCAGTTCTGGCTTTCCGGTTGACCCATGGTTCTGGCGTTAGAAGTAACTTTCTTGTTAGAAATATTTTAAAGAAAACCAATTTATTTAAAAAAATTAAATAATTTTCCTGAAAAAATTTGTACAAATAAAGTAATTTGTCTACTAATTGTAAAAAAAGTTTTTTCAATTTCTAAAATATACTGCAAATAGGTTAAAGGGAACACGTAATTTTGTATTTTAATATCAGAACCATGACAACTCGTGCCTAATCGTAATCCCGAAATGTGTAACAAATTATCATGTCAGCATACATTTTGCCAATAATATAACATGTTGTAATATATATATATATATATATATATATATATATATATATATATATATATATATATATATATATATATATATATATATATATATATATATATATATATATATATATTGGTCGGAGTACCTCAATATCTTGACTATAATGAGGGGTATGTGGCAGGGGTCTCAACCTCCCATCTCCCACCTATTTTTTAGGCCAACCTCCCACCAATTTTAAGACCAACTTCTATAATATGTATGTCAATTGTGACAACTTGTGCAGTAGTAAACATTATTATTTTCTTGTTAGAATATTATTCTAAATACTTTTCATTTGGTTTATAGTTCAGCCTTCGCTTGCTCAACATCAAGATCGTCCAATTCGTCAAGATGTTGAAGAGCCTATGGTATCAGGAGTAGAAGAAACTGCACTTGATGCAGAGGAGGTGTTGGAAAGCTCATCTGCGTCGGCACAACACGATGAACCTTAATGACCTCTGACTTGTGCAGCTGCAAACTAGTTGTAAAATAAGTCTTTGTCATTGGCAGTGCCTTCCCTGTCCTGTCTGAAGTACTTGGCAACGGCGTTTTGAGCAGGGACATTGGATGGCAGACATAGCACATGGCTGAGTAATCGCCACCGGGCACTCCGAGCAAACTGGCTGATCAGTTCGCACTGATGGTGCAAAACTTCTGTGCACATGTTCTGTGTGTAGTGGATGCCGATGATCTGATGCATGTTGTAGCGATGGTGTGAGTCCAGCTGACCCAACTCTGTCTGAATTCAGACATGTCCAAGAATGTTGGGAGAACAGCTTGTCACACCAAACAGTGTCGAAAGCTCGACCCATGTCAATGCCAACACAGTACCACCGTGCCTTGGCACAGATCCATTGGTATTCGAACACTACATCAGCTCTACTATAACCTTGATGGAATCCACTGTGACCACACGAGAGCAATTCGTAGACTTTTGGTGTGGTTTGGAAAAGAAAAACTATTGACAATGTTTTGCCCATGGTCATCAATACAACAATGGGTCTTAAACTGGCCAAAGTCTTCCTGGGCTTTTGGAGTATGATTACAACCTTTCATTTGTTAGGTACACTTGTCCTTTGAGACTAAGTCAACGTTCCAGTGCTAAACATTAACATATCAGTGAATGGATACAATGTGACAGAGTGAGCCACAAAACATTGTTTAAGAAACTTGGTGAAAGGACTGTTCCTGGATGTATATTGCGTACTAATTTAGTGGTATAAGGATCATACCTGATCATGTTTATTATATGGCAATATGTATATTCTGCTAAATTGGATGTAACCCCTTACTCTTATCTGGTGTAAATTTTGTGATGCGAGATGTGCAGCTCAAACTGTTCCGCACATATTGCTCATCAGTGTATTCTATTCAGTTATGGAGGAACTACAAGGTGTCTATTAGAAATAGATCTTGCATATCAGAATATTTAAAAACTTTAGGTGTTTCTAAGTGTGGAAGTACTAATTTATAATGCACTCTCGTGTACAATACTGTTAATCTGTAATTAGGAACTTAGATAAATACAGATTTACGTGTAGACCTGATAATTAAGTTCATTATATAGTATTATAATTAGTATACAGGCTACCAGTGTGCGACTTTCATTCAGAATATGCACACTACACTACAGTTTCTATATATTCTATGTATGACAAAAAAAACTGTATAAAACATATCCTGCAGCATATGTATGATTATGTATTATATGCCATGATGTATGTAGGGGGTCACTGCCCCTTTGCTTTGGCTTTGGGGTAAGATTTTGTTTGTGAATAACCTGTTGCACCAGTACATGGTAGCAGACTAATGGGTGACTAAGTATGTCCCTCTCTTTGTTGAAGAAAGCTTTTGAATTTAAATTCAAGTCCTCAACATTAGATTTGTATGTATCAAAATAAAATTACTACATATATTTTATCAACCATCATTTTAGAAGGGGTTTTCTGCAATAAATATGGATTATAAATCCACGTTTTTGTGTATACAATGTATTGGCAATACTTGAAATAAGAGCACGGTTCTCTAGCTGTCAGAAATTACATTTTCAGTGTTTCATGTCAGTGTTCAGTAAAAATTAGACATTTCCAGCTCTTGTAAAATGCCTGCATGTGCGATACCCGTCAAAGTTTACCTTCCGCCTATTAAAATCTTTCACTGTCAACAACTTCTACCAGCAAAACTGGCAATGTATCTGCTCAAGTGCACTTGTGTCAGATCATAATGTATGCTTCAAATTTCATATATTTAAACTTAATGTGCCCTACATTCGTACAGGTACACTACATAGTCATAGTTACAGACCTGGGGCCGGTTTCACGTCGCCTACTTAGCGGCTACGAAGGCTTGCTTAGCGCTAAGAAGGTTATGTTAGGAAATTACGCGTTTCATGTCGTCTAATTATACTACACAGTGGGTGTAACGCCCTACTTAGCCTACAGCACCTACCCCCGTGGCGTAAGTCCACTAATTAAGTAGTACTTAGATGCTTTCAAAACGGCGGCTTTACGACAAGTACATCGACTAAATGAATGTACATCCGGGGCCGGTGAACGCTTTTAAATCACGCACTTGCACAGTTGTATGATAAATATTAAAACTAGTTTCATAACATAAACGGTTTAATGATTTGTTTAATGTTAGCCAGATTGATACGTAACATGTAAACGATGCAATAATTGCCCGTGAATGGCGTCAAACATTGACAGTGCCAGCTAGTCTGTTAGACGTACCTAGCCGTATTATTGTCGTCTATAGATATAACATTAAGCTGGTGGCTACACTGTTTGGAGATTACAAACGTTTGCTTTATTTGACGTTCGTTCTGTTTGCATTTTATATGATCTAACTGTCAATTAAGAGAAGCGAATCGAATATTAACCGTAATAAAAATAACGTTCGGTTCAAAATTGAAATGAAATGTCCCCAAACACGGTCGTTTTGCAATGGCATTGTTTATACACCCCCGGGTAATGTGCCTCATGTCAGTAAATAAGTCAAACTTTGGTGAGTCACAACTATGTACGAGGGGTGGTCAAGGTCCGTTGCACGTTTCTAGCCGCAATAAAAAAACACATTAGAATGACGGCAACCAGCGACGATTGTGAATTGACTCTAATAACGTACTGCCCCCCTCCCCCCCCCCCGATAAACGACTACAAACAAAGTTGGGCACGGACCACAGTCAGAATCCGTCGGCTATTACAACGAAAAAGAGTCCCAAGGAAAAATTCATTGTGCAGTTAGGTTTATTTGTGAAAGCAGAAATTGTGTGGATGAGTGAGTGGAAGTTATGTTTTTGTGCACAGTAAAATGTAAGCTTTGAAATGATGCCATTTGTCAGTTGGTATACCAGTTGCGTAAGGACACAGTGGCCGTTAGGCAGGATGTACTCATATTTTGGAAACAGGGGAATTTCATGGCAGAAATGCAGGGGTAAAGGTACGTTCTATAGCGCCGTATACAGTCCGTAGGACCGCTCAAAACGCTTTACACTTCACCCCCTGGCAGACCTGTTCATTCCAAGGCCATATCAACTTCTCTGGGAAGCATTCAGCCACGCTGCAATTGCGCGAAGACTATTCGTTCACATTTCCACCACTGTCTGTATTGCCAGGTACTCATTTATACAGCTGAGTGAACTGTGGCAACGTGGGGTGATCAAACTTGCCAAAGGTTCGAAGCGACAGCAGTGGGATATGAAACCGGGTTCTCTCGATTGAAAGTCCGGCCTTCTAACCGGTATGGCATCGCGCCCCACGTCATGTTAATCGTTGAAGCAATTTGTGCGAAAAGGAGGTATGTCATTTTCACGAATTTCACGCACCAGATGTCTTAGTGGGTCTGTCATGTGCTGGGAAATAAAAAAAAAACATTGTAGGATAAATTTTCAATGTAGGCGCAAGAACGTTATAATTGGTCGTCTATGGGAAAGGTGACTGTGGTCCGTGCCCAGTTATCAGCGGAAAGTTAATCTTAAGATTTCTAATATTTGTATCGCGCAACGCTTGGATGGGTAAACAAAACAGCAACACGTACTCAACGTGTGCTAAAGCACAGTGCGATCAGACACAACACACCCCAAAAAGAAAATATAGACAAGTAAACCATTGATATGTCAAAGTTTGATACTGATTCATGTATGACGACGCATCGGCCCCGATCCTCGCGGGCAATGTGCGTCAGACATATCACGGGTTCCATGACGTACCCCTGCGTAAAAATGACGTATCATATGGGCATTGCATGTTTGTGTATCAGGGCCCGTATTCTCGAGACTCACGAATTCGTAGAGTAACTCAAGTTTTTTTTTATAATATGGCGGCAAAAGTATCACTGGAATTTATCTCGTGTAATTGGGATATCTCAATAAATATTATCTGCATGCTAAATAATGAATATGCCTACTGAAGTATTACACAATCCATATTGAATCTCAGCCAACACTCGCAGGTTTCGAGAATACGGGCCCAATCAGTCTATATGCACCCCCTGTAACGCTTCGTAACGCTGGCATGTGCCCCCCCCCCCACAATGACGTTCGTTTTGACAGACTCCCCTGATTTGTCGTTGAAATACTTTTGAAATATACCAAAACAATGGCTTAACAATTAGAGCTATCTGTTGAATATTGACAGCTAGACGAGCGAACATTAAAAAATCATTATGTAACGCTGGCCCAGAGACCCCCACGTACCCCTAAGCGTAACATACTTTATGGATGACCCCTTTCGGCGCCCCATAGGTGCGTGACGTCACCTCGAAAGAGCTGCGAGTTTGGCGCATGCGTCGAGCCTGTCAACTACTCTTGAATAGTAGGTATACATCAATCACCAGGTGGAAATCGCACGTCAGGTGATAGAACTTTCTGCTACGTTCTATAACGTTCTACTCAGTATATTGACGATCTCGTGCCTACCGAATGGCAAGTTTAATGTCTGTGATAGGGCCTTGCACATGCGCATGGACGATAAGCGCGGCGAATCGACAATGGGCGCGACAAAACAGTCAACCGCTCACGATAACTTGGATGAGTCAGTTCACAGGCGGTGGTGTGTTCTGTAGGACGTGTTATCGAGTACATTCGACGTCATTACCGGTATGTTCTCGAACTTTCGTAATACGGTAATGTTCGCGCGCTGGCTTCGTGGCGTAAACTGTGTTATGTTTCTTATTGAATTCCGTTGTATTCGTTGCAAATTAATTATTAATAATAGGATAATAATTACTTTTGTCGACGCGGTCACAGCTACTAGTGACAGTACGTAGTGCTATTTGCAAGTTGCTTTCACACGCTTGTTGTGAGAGGGTTCTTAATGTTTAGCCTATGACTATGTGATTACAGTACAATAGAATTAGTAAACCGCATATGTGGTTAAATCATGAAAGTGTATGGCTTTCAATATTTTGGTTCACATTAGTTCACATAGTCATAGTTGATTCATAATATTATGTGAATACTCTTTTGTTTTTTGAGAGGCAGCATATTATCATTATGTATTACCAACATTTGAAAGGCGATTAAAAATGTTCATAACACTAGAATATTTGCCATTTGGAGAAGAGGTAATGATTGTATAAATGTATAGATCTATGAGATTTAACAAGACGCAACAAGCTCCAGATGACAGGTGAACATGTAAGCCTTTGTCGAGAGTCCAACAATTTGTTATCAATGTGTAAAAAAAAAGGTAAAGTCATCCCCCAGGCATTACGCCTTAGGAAGCCATGAAGGCTTATATGGCCAGTGCTTAAACCTGGTTTCTGTAGTGTGAAGCAACTTAGAGGGCAGTTATACTGACTCTCCTGGACGGGACACTAGTCCATCGCTGGTACCTTCCAAACAGTGTTTGTACTCATTTGCAGCTGAGTAGACTGAGGCAAAGTAGGGTAAACGAAATTGCCTAAGCTTCGAAAACGAACCGTGCCCAGTGTGGGTCTTGAACTCACAACACTCAAATTTAGAGTCCAACACCTTAACCACTAGGCCACGGCTGGCCCCCAACAATTTGCCCCCAACAATTTGCCCCCGAGAGTCCAACAATTTGTCATCAATGTGTAGCCCATCTTTATTAGATTGTTATGCAAATTAATATACATATACCAGAAGACATATACATTCAGTCATTCAACATTTAATGTCGTTTCTAGGCCTGATGGTTAGTTATTTTGTATCTTGTGTTGAAGAACTGAACAATGATTTGGACAATATGCTTGTTGGTGTCACTGACTCCTCAGAATGTGCTGGCACGCGTGACGCGCTCTGTAAATGTGAGTTATGTATTTAAAAAATTACTATTTTAAAGGTGGACAATATGTCTTAGAAATTTGTAAATCATCTCTTAAACTATTAAGACTATAATGCTAAGCATCTGATGATGCTAGATATCTTTTTATGACTTGTTGGCCTTGTCTTTTGCAGATCCCGCCCTGTAAACCTGGACAATTTATGGACAAGCTCATAAATCAATGCACTGATTGTAAATCATCCCTGAAACTATTAAGACGATAATACTAAGCATATTATGGTACTTAGTGCTACATGGTAATTTGTAGTTAGATGTCTTTTTATGACTTTGTTGGCCTTGTCTTTTACAGGTCCGGCCATGTAAACCTGGGCAGTTTATGGACAAGCTCCTCAGTCAATGCGCCGATTGCAGCATAGCCTGTAGTGTCCCGACATCAAACTATTGCAAGCGCGTCTGCCCAGGATGTGAGTGCATTATGATCTTATGAATCTTGTATGTGAAATATTTTTGAATAAGTTCATAACTCAAAATGTGATTGATACATATGCTAAACATCTTTAATGAGATGTTATGAATGTGTCCAGGTAAAATATTTGTCAACTTATTTTTATATTTATTTTTGGCATGCTTTGTTTTACATTTAATGTATTTTTTGTACAGATTGTTCTTTTTTTGCCAAACCTTTAGTAAACGATAGCCTATTTTCTCCTTTATTTCTGATGCACACATTTTTTAATGGGCAATGTATGCCATATAATTCATTGACTATAATAACAAACCCTTCATAGCTCTTATGAAACAAGTATCATGAACATATTTAAAACATTTTTCGTTTGGCCGATCAATATCTATATAATTACATAATGCAAAAACAGGTAGATGATCACTGACATCAAATCAAATAAAATTGTGATGGACACAATTACTGCATTGCAAGCATTAGTTCTGCAAATATCTAGAAAAGAAACAAATCATGAAGCAACAAATGCATTATGACTAATGTTTTCTAATTGTGGCTGTGCATTTCATGTTGTGGATTTTGATGTAGTTGACCTCAAATGCCCATTTGAGGTCAACAAATGTATCACAGATGAACCACTAAAGCATATGTCGTTGAATTTTTTTTCAAAATGGCTTATTGCTAATTTTGTTTAATTATAGGGTCAGCCATTTCACCCAGCTCTACACCCCCGTTGGCCAACCATTCACATGTGCAGGCAATTGTTATGCCATTTGTTGGCATAGCAATTATATGCAGTGTGCTGTTTGCTGTTTACTTTGGTAAGTGCACAGGACACATTACTAATAATTTCTGTCAGTTCAATTTGAAATTAAATTGATTTTTCTTTTAAAAAGATATCCAAATAAAATAAAATTATTTTCAACAAATGTGTTGTAAAAAATTAATTATTTGTCTGTTCATTGTGAAAAAAATTTCAATTTGTTAAATATATTTCAAATATGTTAAAGGGAATTGAACTTGAAGAGGTATAGGTGTAGTTTAATTCTGTCACTATGTAAACGCACAAACTACTGCAAATCTCCACATCTTGGATTAAATTCACATCTACCTGGTGTGCATCTTTACTGAAGCAGTTTAACCTAAATTGCTGTAAGATTTTGTCATTCCTTCATGTTGAACATGTTAAACTAGAACATTCCATGGTTGAACATACAATGATGTTTGCCATTTTGGGGAATAAAATACAAGATGAAATAACTGTTACATAGTTGTTTTAACAAATGCCCTGCCTTTGTCACTGATGTTTATCATTACGTTTCTTTAAATGCGGTTTGCTTGTAAGTTTTAGAGGAAAGGCTTTTTGGACAAAGTCCTCAGGACACATCTAAAGCAGCCATTAAACTGTTGACATGGGTACATAGTGTATTGTTCAACATGGGTACATAGTGTATTGTTCAACATGCCAAAATATTTTTTAAACGTCTATTGCTGCAGGTCGAATTGTTTACTTTTTTAGGTTCAAAGTAAAAACACCAGTGCCAGCTTGTTGCTAAGGACTGGGTATGTAAGAACATATTTTTTATGCTTTGTTTTCGTTTGATGCAGCGTACTGTTTCTGGAAACAACGTGGTGGTGGCAGAAACACCAATGCATCAAAGCATGGGCGTCATTGCAAAGATGAAGAGATACCATCAGGGATTCCACTCATAACCTTGCAGAGTGATGATGTGCACCGTCAGCATGATGATGTGCCTCCTCAGCTTGATGATGTGCCTCCTCAGCTTGATTATGTGCCTTCTCAACATGATGATGTGCCTCCTCAGCTTGATGATGTACCTCCTCAGCTGGATGATATGCCTCCTCAGCTTGATTATGTGCCTTCTCAGCATGATGATGTGCCTCCTCAGCATGATGATGTGCCTCCTCAGCATAATGCTGTGCATCCTCAGTGTGATCCCACTAAAGGCCCATGTGATCGTCATCATCCTATAGCCTTCTCTGGCAATGACAAAAACTGTGTCGTCTAACAAGATGGAACATTTTAGGACCCATTTAATAGACTCGAGGTGTGTCTAATAATGTCTACCTTGTTGGCTACTTGTATATATGTAACATAAAAATGTTGAGTACTGTCTCCAATAAATGTTTTTACTCCTTTTTCAGCAATATTTACTTGATAACGTCTTTAAAACAGTTTTTATTATTCGAACCACCTATGTAAGACATGCTTTTAATAGTTAGTTAGCTATAATGGCATATATTTCTCCGAGTTAATATGGGCGTTTCGTCATTAGGAGTAATAATGCGTAGCTTACAGGGGCGGATCTAGGCTTGTTTGCAGGGGGGGTCTCAGTCAGTTGTAGTCATATGTCATTCTTCTTACGAACCCGGGGGGGGGGGGCGACATGTGTCGTTTTACTTACATAAGGGTTAATGTTAGCTGGCTGCTAATACTTCAGTCTACATTGACACTAGTTCCGATGTAGGCCTATATAGGGGAGACCGGGGCTAGTCCGTCCCCATGGACACTCTAATACATCTGCAGACTGTATTTGTAGAGCTAGGGGATCAGTTTCGGTCTTATATTGAACAAAAATATCTTGTCCACAGTTGTGCTATCAAAAAATTCCAAAACTGTTACAAACCAATATCCAAATCTGACTTGCCTTGGCAAGTCCGCCCAAGGGCCAAGGCAAGTTCGCCCCACACGTACTATAAGCAGCAAATACACAAGAACAGTGCAGTTTTGTCTTATTTTTATGTCAAAAAACGTCCTGTTTGTGACACACATTTGTTAGAAACTTAAAATCCTCACAAATTCTGTTGTAGCTATGAAATAAACCAGGCAAACAAAAAACAATGTTTGGCACTGCATCGGCTAGAAAATGGTGAAATAAAATCTGGTTTCGTCACTTTTTTACTAGTAAAATAACACTAAACTGGACAGTTGGAAGTCTTTATTAGAATACATGTTAGTGTGTTTATGTTCACAAGTGATCCTGGGCATTTTACATCAGATATCCTACGGACGAACTTGCCCCGGTTCACACAGGCGGACGTACCCCAACACAGAGACATGTTTGGTGGGCGGCAACTAAATACCATTGACACTGGATAGAGCAACAACGCAAGATCCAAACAATAGCTCTGATATAAGGGCCTTACTGAGCACCCTAAATGTCTAACCAATGGCACTTATAAATACTGAAATTTGATCGAAAAAAAATTAAAAAAATTACTTTCAGTCACAAAAATTAGTTTTCTATTTCACAACTTTCCAGCCAGCAACTCGTGGACGTCAGTTTCCCGCTGCATCAATGTTCGAGTTGAGATGGTCTGGGGGGGGGTCCTGCTATAAGTCACAAGGGATCTCCCATAAGAAAGAAAAATGTAAGCATGGGGGTCTCACTTTCTATCGTTGTACCGATGGTAATTACCCTTCCGCTGTTGCTGCGTGTGAGGCTACTCTGGTTTGTCTCTGTTAAACCTCGACGGTTTTCGCAGAACTCGACAGTTTTTGCAGAACTTGATCGATCTCGCAACAAGAACTTGACGGTTTTCGCAGAACTTGACGGTTTTTGCAGGATTCGACATCATTCTGTTGGTAGTTTTCTGATTCATTCAGCTCACTCTATTGTCATTCATTTAATCTCTGTTAAAAACATCTGAAATCATTCCACTCATATCATTGATGAGTGTGTGTTTTGTTTTCTGTTGGGTGTCTGCAGTAATGCCACCAATGAATATCTAGTTGAGGCACATTTTACTTTGGTATTTTACTTCTCAGAATTACAGAGCACTGTGTCTGCTAGCGCATTACTCCAGTAACAATGGCTTAGACCACCATTTATAATTTAGTCATTTAACAGAGGCTCTTATTCAGAGCGACTTACAACAAGTGCATTCAACCTAAGTTGGTAAAATAACTACAGGTCGAAATAACTAGAGGAAGCTATGATAGCAAGCAAGTTTTTTTTCTCACAAAAATAGGAATTAATAGCCATTACAGTGCCTGAAAAGAAGATTTTTAAGAAAAAAAATGTCGGGGACCCCCAACAGTCAATGGTCATTTCGAACATTGCACTGCATGTAGTTTGATGATCATGTGACTTAATCGTGTGACCGAAATTACTAAATTCTGCAACGGCGTGGAATAAAAGCCGCATGGCGGACTTGCCCCGGGGGCGGACTAGTCCTGGTCTCCCCTTCGTGTTCTTTCTCTTGAGACCCCCCTGGATCCGCTGCTGGCTTAAATGTTTTTCGCGGGAACAGACGTGCTCCAACTTGGAGAAGACGGATAGTTTCAGGCGACTTACGGTTGCAGCATTATCGAGATATATCGACTGGAGCCGTGTGATAACCATATATATTTATAAATAATGGTTTTATTTGTATAATAGATATACTAAATATATAGGGTGTCGTTCAAATAAAATAACAACCGTTTTCATATAAAATGTCATATAAATAAAATAAATAATTGCTGAAAATTTTAAGCAAATGTTGCAAAGCATCAAATACTTGTATTCGTCTAAATTTACTATATTTGTGGCCTAAGCCACTATTATATGCCACAGGCGTTGGCAAAATTTATTTCTACAGAATATGTAACATTTTAACCAGTTTAAACTGGTGTGCGACGTACGGTTTCGGGCGACGAACGGTTTCACTATTAAAGCTGTTTAATCAAAAGTTTAGCCCATCACGAATCCGGTTCTTTTATGTCCAGATGTGTAGTGTGTTACTAGTTTAGGTAACGTGTGCAGTTTGTTTAATGAAAAAGTGCAGTTTGTTTAATAGAAAAGTGCATACTTTTGTTTAAATGGTCCAATGATGGACTCTCGATAAGCCAATGGCTTCCTTGTGCACTTGCCATCTGGGCCTTTGGCTTGGATGGCAAATCTTGAAAGAAATTACTTTGGTCGTTGTATCTGGTAACTTGTGAAAACCAATTGACCGGCCGACGATCCATTGAACTTGTCGGTCACCTGTTTTTTGCAAGAACTAGAATATCAACACAAAACACGTGCATGAAAGCGTATCGAGTGGTAAACACGTGAACTCCAACTGCAAGTAGTGTTTCAACGAAACGAAGGCATGTATTAAACTGCCACAGTTGGCAACAATTAACATAGTGTTATTGAAGATAACGTATGATGGTGCGTTATTCATTCAATGAACTACTAAGTCTAAGTCTAAGGGATCATCCATTAAGTTCATCAAGCTCAGGGTGTGAGGTTGTCTTAGTGGTCATAATGATTAATGTTTTTCAGATATCAGGGAATTCCCGAAGATAAACAGGACCCCGAGTGGAAGAGCGGTTGCAGCAGCAACGCCAATATAACTATCGAGATCGCTAGTGTGGCATAACACACCACACCTCTTACATGATGTGGCTGCCACAGACGTTGCGGCTCTCTCGCACATTCTGTAAGAGCTTGCGCTACTAGTGTCCTCAGCAAGGAACTATATAAGAAACGCCAAGCCCAAGACAGGGGGCAGCAAGAAGCGACACGGACGAAGGTGCGACTTGTATTTGTAATGTATTAAATTGTTTGGCCTTCAATCTTCGTGGACCTGGTTGGAGGCTGGCCAGAGGAAACGTCCATGCGACAATAAAGGAGAAGGCGGACAGGATAATAACACATAGCTGAGAGCTCTGCCTCGCAGTCCGTTCTAGCGAAACAACGATGACCATCCTGGAAGTCAGCCCCAAAGCTGCCAGCAGTCCATGGCATCATTAAATACCACACACACCTTATATGGCATCTTATAATATAAAGTCATGTTTAAAAAACATCACAGTCGGAGAGTGCAGATGACTTCAACGTTAGCCCAAACCAGTGTTCGGCAACCTTTTTGAACGGAGGGCCAAATTAGTGACTTGGAATAGGTCAGTGGGCCACACACGCACGCACGCACGCACGCACGCACACACACACGCACACACACACGCACATGCAAACACGCACATAAGGATATTATCATTCTTGTAACACGTACAATATATATATATATATATATATATATATATATATATATATATATATATATATATATATATATATATATGCATGCAACATACATACGTTGTGTGTAGCAGTGGTATCGAGTGTTATTGTAAATAGGTCTGATTTTGAACAACAGTTCGATAGTCACTATGCTGTTTAAAAACATACATTATTCATGTTACGTGTTCTTGGCATGCCGCTGATGCCATATTGACCCGTGTGCCACTGACGTCTGATGCTAGAGATGTTGCTGCGCCACCAAATGTCCCACATCTGGCTGCAAACTTGACACTGCGAGCCTCAGCACGTCATCCAAATGTCCATCTGTTAGATGCATTCATGGCTTGGATTATACGAAGTTCATCTTATAATAATAATAATAATAACATTACTTCTTTGGCGCCAATATCATCGGAAAATCCAAGCTCAGTGGCGCAACAAAACCAAAGGATTAGGCATTCTCGTGACCATGTACAATGCAAAAAGTCGTCAACCGATGGATGGAGGTGCCAAGAATCTAAGGAGGATAGGCCATTTTGATAAAATGAAGCTATATTTCTTGCTGATTTTACGCTGTCGGGGAGTGAATTCCACAGAGTTGGTGCGGCAACCGAGAAAGATCGAGTTCCAGCATTTGTCTTAACTCTGGGAACAGAAAGTAAACCAGAACCAGACGACCGAAGCTGTCTGGGTTGTCTTGCTGGAGTGAGCATTGAATGTAAATATGCAGGTTGTTTGGTTGAAAGGGCTTGATAGGTAATTTTACAGATCTTAAAAATAATGCGATATCGCACAGGGAGCCAATGCAATGATTTTAGAAGTGTCAGTGAGCGAGAGAAACGAGGGGATCGTGTAACTACCCTAGCCAAAAAATTTTGGACACGTTGAAGTTTTTTTTCACTCCCTGTTGCGAACCCTGATATTTGTCAATCGGTCATCAAACTCCCGTCTCAGCAGCTCAATGAATGCTACGAAGGCCTACATGTCCGGAGTAGCTAGTTTGTTTTCTATGAGTGTCGAGAAGTAATTTGCATTCCGCAGTTGTGTTTCCCACAATCGAAACATGGTCTCGAAAGCGGAGATAAACTGGCACAGTTCATTGATTAGTTGTTCTCTTCTCTGAAGTTTGGCGTTCAGCAGAGTGAGGTGCTCCGTGGCGTAGACTAAAATGCAAAATCGCACATCCATCAGGGGTCAGTGAATGCCGGTACTTCTGCATCCTTCTTCTCCATGAATACTCATGTCTCAGCTCGTACACGTGGCACAGCATGGCAGCCCAACATAGTCTCATGTCTCGGCTCGTACACGTGGCACAGCATGACAACCCAACCTAGTCTCATGTCTCAGCTCGTACACGTGGCACAGCATGGCAACCCAACCTAGTCTCATGTCTCAGCTCGTACACGTGGCACAGCATGGCAACCCAACCTAGTCTCATGTCTCGGCTCGTACACGTGGCACAGCATGGCAACCCAACCTAGTCTCATGTCTCCGCTCGTACACGTGGCACAGCATGGCAACCCAACCTAGTCTCATGTCTCAGCTCGTACACGTGGCACAGCATGGCAACCCAACCTAGTCTCATGTCTCAGCTCGTACACGTGACACAGCATGGCAGCCCAACCTAGTCTCACGTCTCAGCTCGTACACGTGGCACAGCATGGCAGCCAAACCTAGTCTCATGTCTCAGCTCGTACACGTGGCACAGCATGGCAACCCAACCTAGCCAGGGCACTTCGGTTTAATGCAGGAATTGTTAATATTGCACATTCCTCTCGGACGGAAGGTGCTGGAACTGCCAGTGATTTAACGAGTGATTACGAGTGTTATTCAAAACTACATATTATCACTCAAACACAAAAAAGATAGAACATTCATGTCTGCATGTTGGCAAAAGTGAATTAATTAAAGTTTAAAGGAAGTGAGAAATGTTTGATATGTTCATCACGTGGAAATGATATTACCGAGTTGCATTATGTGATATGTCTCGCCTAGACGTCTCGTCTAGAATTTAGTCTAGACATGACGTACTATTTTTTATTTTATATATCAATATTGCGGGCACGGGCCGCGTCATGCATAATCTCGCTATCAGTCGGCGGGCCGCATGAAATAGCTCTGCGGCCGCAGTTGGCCCGCGGGCCGCAGGTTGCCGACCAGAAAAAGTTGGATGAATACGTCAAGCACAAAATTTTAATATATTATTGTACATGTATAGAAAATCACAAATAATTATGTACTAAATAAGTGTAATGACCTTTCAACTACAAGGACCTCTGTGCAGACGTCCTGTTTCAGATCTTTACTATTTGCAACTACTCACAACTTCACCTAGCTGTTAAATGCTAAATTTTAGGAGTTAGTCTGCAAAATCTTATTTCCTAATTAGCTCAATATTGTTTCTTCGTATGACAAAAAGTACGAAGTTATACGAATGCATTTATTTTTGCCCCCCTCTGAACCCCAAATGTGAACGTTTCGTGAGAATTGACCATATATATGTATATTGTAATTAATTTTCATTTTGGGGTTTAAGTCAAGAACCTAGTCATTGCATAATTCATAATGTGATGACGTACGTACAGTCTGATAGAGGTGGTCATGCACAGACTTGTTATTGCCAAAATTGGTATACGCTTAATATCATGTCTTTCGCAAAAAAAAACTTTTTGTAGGTAATGCAACAGTGTTCTGGACCATTGTCACCAATAAAGTATATACTTATACCATAGCATGGCTACTGTCAGACTTGTTTACATACTAGCTATGTTTGCCACTGCAGTGGTAGGGCTTCTGGGTGCCTGACACAGCATGTGTACCAGTTACACTACAGCATCAATTGTGCAATACACTGTACACCAAATCAGTTAGTGCAACTGCACATTACCTGTGTGTATTGTAGTTTGTTGGGTCACATGTTCAGGTGACCTGGTGACAGAATGTCTCCACCTCTGTGTATTAAGTGTTAATCAGTGGTAGTTTTGGTGGATGAAATGTGTGGTGGACATTTTTAAAAGTTTGTTTTGTGTATTACCGTGACTTCAATATGGTATCGTTCATATCTGTGATGTGGGCCTTTTTAGAATGTGGATGAATGATGCAATGCCTGAAGACATCAACTGGCCCACATTTGTATGTAAATAATTTTCTTTTTGATAATCTCATCATGGTTTGGCCAACATGTGAAACGAGAACAGTGTGAGAAAATCCACATTTTATTCGGGAATACAACAATGCACAGCACAGATTGATGATGGATTTTTGTATCTTGCAATTTTTCAGTGTTCATGCCAAGATTTATTTTGGGCTTTTGGCAGGTGCTTGCTAGTATTTAGCTACAAGATCACATTGATCTAATATAAAATATTTGTGCATAATTACCAACCATAATCGATTACGCTACCATGTGTAAGGTGTAAACATAATTGTCTGCCTGCAGTGTTCACGTTCATACATTGGCGCTTCAGATTCCAGTTCTATTAAAAATATTTTTACTGGCATCTTTACAGGAAAGTTCACAATTAATGAATTAATTTTCATACCCATCCTCACCACCAGTAACCCTGGCAGATCGACCTGTTGAAACGCTGAATTTTTAGTTGCTGTGTCAACCAACAATATTGCTCGTTCAGATTTACAGGGCCCGCATTCAGGAACTTAATTGGTAGTGGATCCCTTGTTGCTGGTCAGACAAGTAATGATGGGCATTTCATGGGAACACTATTAATTTTTAAGTTTAAACAAGGACATGTCAAGTTCTCAGAAACACGTCTACCGAGACACGAAGTAGGACGAAGTACAAATGCGTACATTCGCATATGGTGTGGGGTAAATTGACAAATCCACGTTTCAACAGTTTGATCTGCCAGGGGCTGTGTGGTACTACTACCACCCCTGACTACCGAGGATGTTCCTCCCCAGGGGTTGTGTGGCACTACTACCACCCCTGACTACCGAGGATGTTCCTCCCCAGGGGTTGTGTGGTACTACTACCACCCCTGACTACCGAGGATGTTCCTCCCCAGGGGTTGTGTGGTACTACTACCACCGCTGACTACAGAGGATGTTCCTCCCCAGGGGTTGTGTGGCATTACTACCACCGCTGACTACCAAGGATGTTCCTCCCCAAGGGTTGTGTGGTACTACTACCACCCCTGACTACCGAGGATGTTCCTCCCCAGGGGTTGTGTGGCACTACTACCACCCCTGACTACCGAGGATGTTCCTCCCCAGGGGTTGTGTGGTACTACTACCACCGCTGACTACAGAGGATGTTCCTCCTCAGGGGTTGTGTGGTACTACTACCACCGCTGACTACCAAGGATGTTCCTCCCCAGGGGTTGTGTGGCACTACTACCATCGCTGACTACAGAGGATGTTCCTTCCCAGGGGTTGTGTGGTACTACTACCACTGCTGACTACCAAGGATGTTCCTCCCCAGGGGTTGTGTGGTACTACTACCACACCTGACTACCGAGGATGCTCCTCCCCAGGGGTTGTGTGGTACTACTACCACCCCTGACTACCGAGGATGCTCCTCCCCAGGGGTTGTGTGGTACTACTACCACCCCTGGCTACAGAGGATGTTCCTCCCCAGGGGTTGTGTGGTACTACTACCACCCCTGACTACCAAGGATGTTCCTCCCCAGGGGTTGTGTGGTACTACTACCACCGCTGACTACCGAGGATGTTCATCCCCAGGGGTTGTGTGGTACTACTACCACCCCTGACTACCGAGGATGCTCCTCCCCAGGGGTTGTGTGGCACTACTACCACCCCTGACTACCGAGGATGTTCCTCCCCAGGGGTTGTGTGGTACTACTACCACCCCTGACTACCGAGGATGTTCCTCCCCAGGGGTTGTGTGGTACTACTACCACCGCTGACTACAGAGGATGTTCCTCCCCAGGGGTTGTGTGGCATTACTACCACCGCTGACTACCAAGGATGTTCCTCCCCAAGGGTTGTGTGGTACTACTACCACCCCTGACTACCGAGGATGTTCCTCCCCAGGGGTTGTGTGGCACTACTACCACCCCTGACTACCGAGGATGTTCCTCCCCAGGGGTTGTGTGGTACTACTACCACCGCTGACTACAGAGGATGTTCCTCCCCAGGGGTTGTGTGGTACTACTACCACCGCTGACTACCAAGGATGTTCCTCCCCAGGGGTTGTGTGGCACTACTACCATCGCTGACTACAGAGGATGTTCCTTCCCAGGGGTTGTGTGGTACTACTACCACTGCTGACTACCAAGGATGTTCCTCCCCAGGGGTTGTGTGGTACTACTACCACACCTGACTACCGAGGATGCTCCTCCCCAGGGGTTGTGTGGTACTACTACCACCCCTGACTACCGAGGATGCTCCTCCCCAGGGGTTGTGTGGTACTACTACCACCCCTGGCTACAGAGGATGTTCCTCCCCAGGGGTTGTGTGGTACTACTACCACCCCTGACTACCAAGGATGTTCCTCCCCAGGGGTTGTGTGGTACTACTACCACCGCTGACTACCGAGGATGTTCCTCCCCAGGGGTTGTGTGGTACTACTACCACCCCTGACTACCGAGGATGCTCCTCCCCAGGGGTTGTGTGGCACTACTACCACCCCTGACTACCGAGGATGTTCCTCCCCAGGGGTTGTGTGGTACTACTACCACCCCTGACTACCGAGGATGTTCCTCCCCAGGGGTTGTGTGGTACTACTACCACCCCTGACTACCGAGGATGTTCCTCCCCAGGGGTTGTGTGGTACTACTACCACCCCTGACTACCGAGGATGTTCCTCCCCAGGGGTTGTGTGGTACTACTACCACCCCTGACTACCGAGGATGTTCCTCCCCAGGGGTTGTGTGGTACTACTACCACCCCTGACTACCGAGGATGTTCCTCCCCAGGGGTTGTGTGGTACTACTACCACCCCTGACTACCGAGGATGCTCCTCCCCAGGGGTTGTGTGGTACTACTACCACCCCTGGCTACAGAGGATGTTCCTCCCCAGGGGTTGTGTGGTACTACTACCACCGCTGGCTACAGAGGATGTTCCTCCCCAGGGGTTGTGTGGTACTACTACCACCCCTGACTACAGAGGATGTTCCTCCCCAGGGGTTGTGTGGTACTACTACCACCGCTGACTACCGAGGATGTTCCTCCCCAAATTAGTACTTTAAAATGTTGATAATTTTCCACATTGAAAAATATATCAATGTAGCAACGTTATGACACAGTATATATATATATATATATATATATATATATATATATATATATATATATATATATATATATATATATATATATAGGACATACAACAGTAACCATCAGAACATGTTTACAAACATCCTCCAATAATTATGTTAAAGTTTTGTGTTTTTTAACAACTCCGTGATGACATATTGATAATTTTTTTTACAATGCTTTGAATTTCCAAGATGTCGGACTGTATCACAGTGCCGCACCATGAACGGCTACGTGATTTAAAACAACAGTAGTTCTGTAACAGTTCACTGTGTGGCGCTGCATGATGCAACGGTGGTCATATTTCGTATTCAACCAACATAAAAAATTTAGTATGCGTGTCTTGACCCCCTCCCCACTCTACGCTTTGTACGAACAACAAAACACAAACAATTGTGAATGGCCCGTAACAGAGAGAACAGAATAAAAATAATGTAATCATAAATCAAACTTTCAGAGGTAGTGAAATGACAGAAATCATCAACAATTTCTAAGAACTGCATTTGTAATGGGTTTTCTATTTGAACCCAATCCTGCATTCAATAATAAAATAACTAAATATCAACACCAATGCGAGACATCTTAATTAACGCAACAACAGTAGTTCTGTAACAGTTCACTGCGTGGTGCTGCATGATGCAACGGTGGTCATATTCCGTATTCAATCAATACTAAAAAATTTAGTACGCTTGTCTTGACCCCCTCCCCACTCTACGCTTTGTACGAACAACTAAACACCAATAATTGTGAACAGCCCCTAACAGATAGTACAGAAAAAAATAATATAATCATAATGTGAGACATCTTAATTAACACATACAGACTGCTGCAGATTCTAAATAACGGTGTACAACCATCACTACATCACACACCTATCAATATGTGGTCACGAGTTTTCTGGAAAGTAACAATTGTACATTAGGTTGACAAAGCTATATTTCAGTCATTCCTACCCCACTTGATGCACTGTGGATTTAGACAGTAATCCCCTGGGAACAAACTCAAAATTCAATCATATCCACTCAAACTCCCAAAGAAGAACATTGACAGGAACATTAGTGAGAAAAATAATTATGGAATAACAAAATAAAACACTAATTTAAGAGAAAATGGTGACAAGCTAGAGTGTTATCGTACTTTAGTGACGTCCTTGGGTGGTGACCTTGAATGTTCGGATCTGCATGGGTTGAAGCATCACCTTCAATGTTACACTGCCACTTATTGCTGAAAGGGGAACAGAAAAAATATCAGTATATATTTCAGAACTACTATTTTTTTCAAAATTTTTACTAACAGCCCTAACAACACCCTAACAAGTATATGTGTGCAGCTGGACGAATAGAAACTTCCCACTAAGAACTGGGCCTTAGTACTCCTTTAGGCTTCATTTATATCTACAGTTTATTTGCAGTGTATCTTTCTGCAAAAAGATTCATTTGTACGTTACATATTTATTTTTTAAATAAACTTTTACACATTCCATAATGACAATGTTGAAAAACAAACATTGTTTTATTAAAATTACCAAATCTGATACAAGAAGCAGGACATGGCTAGAACTGTACTTTTAAAACTTATCAGCAAACATCCTACTGGGTAGACAGATCAAACGTCTGATTACATTAATATAATTTACGAGAAGTAATCCCAGCCTGTGTGATAGTGGCAGGAATATGGCTTCAAGTGATGAAAGGATTCTTCAGAACTACAAAGTTACAAGATAATGACTAAGTGGGTAAATAAAAAGCATGATTTATTCTACTGCTGTGTTGTTGTATTCACAAAGCTCTTGGTAATGGCGTACAATGAGGGCTGAGTCAAGTTGAGGCTTACTAAGCTATTGACACTTGCCTTGATTAATATCGCATAGACAATTCCCTATGTATGCACAGCATGGAGTAGGGTGTGTGGCAGGGGTTTCAACCTCCTACCTCCCACCCCCGCCCATCCCTCATGAAATTACATAACTACAACTTACTATAAAGATCACTCTGGAAGTAACTTTAGTAACAAAACTTTATTGTATCTAATATATGATTATCATGTTGTTTTAGAAAGGTTAATTCTGGTAATGCAACACAAAGGACTCCGCTAAATAAAATATCTTTGGGACAGAACAATTTAATTCTACCTAGCATCCGATTCATGTAAGCAAGTTTCTGGGGAAAAATGGATGATGTGGAAGTGAATGTCTGTCAGTTTTATTTCAGCTTCACTGAATTACTGTGTGGGGAACAAGCTGCCAATGTCTGTTTGAGTCAAGTTCTCACCCATAAAGTGCAGTGCGCTTAAATGACGGCACTAATCAGAGCATTAACAACCCTATTCCCTAATCCTAAACATATGCTAACACTTAATGTATTTGTCCTGTTGGTTGTGCCCTGTTAGCTACAAACTGCTTTACCTGAGCCACACACTGGGTACATGACTAATACAGTAATACCTGTACAGTGGTGTTTACACACCACCAACAAAGACAGGTGTAGATCTGAAGATTGTATTTACTGATTTACACAATGTGGAGTAGGCCCTATAAATTTGTTTGGCTGGTAATGCAACTGAAGTGTATTATAGAGTGCATATTATGCTACAAATATATTATGTAGAAGTAAAGCTGTACACTATAAAATATATATTTCAAGAACCTCACTCATCAGATTTACATTATAAGACCTTTCATGGTATATCCTGGTTGTAGGTACTAGCCTACTTGGTAGTTAGTAAACCAAATACTTTTATTTTCAATATAAATTCTAAATTAGTAAACAGTAAATTAAAGAACAGTCATGCTGTTTTTAATAAAAAAATAAGTAGTAAATAGACAAGAAGGTACAGGCAATTTTGCCCAAATGGCCAATTTATAGGACTTTCCCACATTCTCATTTTGGTTGCTGAAAATTTTTAAATGTAGAAAAAGTTAAAGGCTGAATTATTTTGAAAGTATAGCAACTAGGTTATTATCAGTATCCTTGACAACAGATGGTCGCAATTTGGACATTGTACTGCAACACAACAATGAAATGCAGACTAGTGAAATCCTTCTCAGAATTTTTATTTTATTTTGCAATATGTCTACATATTCATCAAATTTCTTATATGTAGCTTTAACTACTGTAAAGTTCCCAAGTTAGAAGCACTTGAAAAGAGAAAAAAATAATGGGTGCGTTTTTGGACGCTTACCCCTGTTCACATTACGGGGCGTTACAGTCACAATTTGCATGTAAATGCTCAGTTCTCTTGCAGAAGTGTTCAGTCATAGTTACTTATTCATTGGTTAAAATTAAAGCAAATTCTGAGACATAAGCTTTTGAAATATCCTGAAAAGTAGTTGTTTTGACACGGAATGACCCAGATGTTACATTATTACCCAGTATATACTGTACCAGACCAGTTTGCTATTGTGAATATGTACAGTGTAAACATTGTTAAATATTTACCATATTTGACCTGTAATCCACTATTGGTGATATTTACCATTTTGGTTTATAACCCATGTAAAAGTGTGTATTTGTATATAGTCTATTGTGTATAGTCTAGATACCACAACACAAAATCATAGATCTCCCTCAATTGATGTGTATCAGATGGGAATTAAATTATAGTTACTAATGCAAATACACAATAAATGTAATAAATTACGATTAGTGTTTAAAAATACAAGTATGATTACACAGAAAATGAGTGTATTTAATTATGATTACTTTAGCATGTAATCATTATTACATTCAAGAATATAATTGACATACCGAGGATAATTAAATATATAGAAATGTTAAAATATATGTTAAAATGTAGTCAATAGTACATTCATTAGATACAAAATGAAGAGGAAAGTATTCGTGAAAATGTTCACCAAGTTGGTATATATATATATATATAAATATATATATATATATACATATATTTTAAATAAGTGACATCTAAGAAAATGGGTTTGTGGCTCTTATTTCTGTTTCGAACTTGGATCTCATAGGACAATTTAGTTTGTATCAAATAATTTCAACTAAAATTTATACATTCTCTTAACTTCTCAGAAATTGTTCTTGTAAAATACTATATTCTTTAGATATCGTTTAATATATGAGCAGATCTGGACTGAGCCAAACATGTATCTTATTTTCATCATGCCATCTGCGAGTCATGAAACTTTATACGTATATACACATTTTGATGCTGATATAAAATAATCATTACTTTGACTTTGTGCAGTATCTCCATTGACATTGTTGATATTTGTCATTGTTGATATTTGTTTGTGTTAGAAACACATTTAATTTTTGTCATAACTGATACCGACTTGTTTGCTGAAGTATCTAGTTGCTGTCAAAATGTGTATTCATAGCAACAAGAATGTTCCATAGCACCAGCTGCTTCAAACACAGTAGATCAAATTCCTGGCTGTTGGTAATGCACCTTGGTCCCTCTGTAATATATAGAACCAACGATTTAAATAAATTCTGCAGGAGTCTGCATTATGATCCTATTGACACTTCTCGTATTCATTCCACCAGCATTATGCCCCCTTCCCATTATAATATAGGGACTACTTTTTTATCAAGCCTATTAAAATTTACGAATGCTGCAGATACCTCGGCTCAGGCTCATCATGTGGTCATGCAGGCTCATCATGTGGTCATGCAGGCTCAACATGTGGTCATGCAGGCTCATCATGTGGCCATGCAGGCTCATCGTGTGGTCATGCAGGCTCAACTTGTGGTCATGCAGGCTCATCGTGTGGTCATGCAGGCTCAACATGTGGTTATGTAGGCTCACCATGTGGCCTTGTAGGCTCAACATGTGGGCATGCAGGCTCATCATGTGATCATGCAGCCTCAACATGTGGTCATGCAGGCCCCGTTCCCATTATAATATATGGACTACTTTTTTATCAAGCCTATTAAAATTTATGAATGCTGCAGATACCTCGGCTCAGGCTCATCATGTGGTCATGCAGGCTCATCATGTGGTCATGCAGGCTCATCATGTGGCCATGCAGGCTCAACATGTGGTCATGCAGGCTCATCATGTGGCCATGCAGGCTCATCGTGTGGTCATGCAGGCTCAACTTGTGGTCATGCAGGCTCATCGTGTGGTCATGCAGGCTCAACATGTGGTTATGTAGGCTAACCATGTGGCCTTGTAGGCTCAACATGTGGTCATGCAGGCTCAACATGTGGCCATGCAGGCTCATCGTGTGGTCATGCAGGCTCAACATGTGGTCATGTAGGCTCACCATGTGGCCATGTAGGCTCAACATGTGGTCATGCAGGCTCAACATGTGGCCATGCAGGCTCATCATGTGATCATGCAGGCTCAACATGTGGTCATGCAGGCTCATCATGTGGCCATGCAGGCTCATCATGAGACCATGTTTCTTCTGTGATAGCTTTCACTGTTCGTATTTATTTACTACGAGGCCAGGGGCATAAGGGAAGAAGCTAATTTAACTAGGGGTTATAGAAAGTGGCACACATTACGTTGGTTTATCGACCTCAATGGCAGCGCCCATAGATTACAAGAGTTAACAAGTTCAACAATGTTTTCCTAGTAAACCACTGGCATGAACATTTTTATTGTAGTTGGAAACTTTGTTTTCATTAACTCTTTTAGGTGCATTGCCCCCAAACATGCCTTTCATTTCCCTTTAACAGTGAATAGGTCTCTACACCAGATGACACCGATAGTGTTAGTGACAAGCAGTTTGTCAAAGGCTGTTCAGCAATTCATAAGTGATCAAGTGTTATTAATGAAAATAATGCAATAATTTTATAATGTTGTTATGTTTTTTAAGAACTAGAGGTGGAGATGGAACAGCTAAAGCAGCTTGTTGTGGCATTGGTGGGAAGGGAAGAGGTGGGTTGTGCCAGTGGTTCCAGTGGGGGGGACAGTGGGAACAAAGGAGATGGGAGTGAAAGTGAAAGTAGCGAAGGCGACTGGAGGGAAGATGACGGGAGTGAAGGAGAAAGGAGGGAAGGCGATGGGAGTGAGGGAGATGGGAGGGAAGGTGAAAGGAACGAAGGCATCAGGAATGAATGTGACAGGAGTGCAAGATAGCCAGAAGACAGGAGGGAAAGGTGACATGTTGATGGGCGAGAGGGAGATGGACAACATACTGTCAGGTGACACGACTGCAGGACAGAATGTGACGGGTGGGATCCGACCCAAGAGCTACTCTGAGGTAGTGATAGAGGGGGTGAGGAGGCAGGTGTGACTGAGGAGGGTGTTTGTGGGGGACTCGATAGAAGACTAACAGAACACTAAAAAAGGGGGACAGTTTGGTGGTTTGCTTTCCAGGGGCAAAAATAGAGGCTATATTAGAGAGGGTGGAAAGAATCATGGGTCTAGGCAAGGGAGGATCTATTTTAGTACACATAGAGACTAATAACACTGAGAGGGAGGGTACAACTGCCACAGTTAGGAAATACAGGCAGTTAGTCAGAACAATGATGCAGATGCAGATTGATCAGATCATTCTGTCATGGATTTTACTAATAATGGGAAGCAGGAGTCAGGGATATCGAAATTACTGGAGGATGGCAATTAACACACTAATTCAGCAGCTATGTACGGAAGAGGAAGTTGGATTTGTGGGGATGTTTTGTTGAAAGGGCTGATATGTACATGAGGGATGGGCTTCAGCTGAGTGGAAAGGATGCAGCAGTGTTTTTGGATGAACTCTCAGCAGCAGTTGACAATGGCATGGGTAGTATAAAAATATTTTTGGTAGCAAACGTTATTTAAAATCAAAACGCAGGGAGGTAACTTAGAGGTGCCTCAAACAGGACAAGAGGTCACCAGTACACACAAACCAGTAACAAAATGTCTGGAAAACATTTCTAAAGCTGGTTATTAATGTGAGTGTCTAAATGCAAGGAGCATAATAAATAAGAAAAATTAATTAAACATTATGATAGAAACTATTGACCCTCACATAATTGGATACGTATTGTTTAGGAGAGATTGCATAGGAAGAAGGAGAGGGGAAGTTATTTTATATATTAAAGAATCTATTCAGACTTACAAAATAAAAATAAATAGGGAAGCAGGTTGCGACGAAGCTGTTTGGAACAATATAGTTATAAGAAATTCAACATTAACTATTGGATTAGTTTACCAAAGTCCAAACATAAACGAAGAAGATAACACAAAAATACAAAATGCCATAAAGGAAGTGAGTAAAGGGGAATGTATCATAATGGGAGATTTTCACCATGGAAACATACAATGGAAATATCTAGAGAGTACAATAGGTGAGGACCAACAGTTTATATTTTTAATTCAGGATAGCTTCCTTACTCAACACGTGCTAGAACCAACCAGGGAAGAAAATGTATTAGATATAGTTTTGTCTTCATAAAAGTAATTAGTGGACAATCTCAAAATATATGAGCCATTGGGTAATAATGATAACTCTTCTGGGTATCACCATCACCAAGACATTGTCCTGGTCACAGCACATCACATGTATTGACAAAAAGAGAGCAAAGCGTCTATATATCCTGGGCCGTTCTAGAAACCTCCTTCCTCACCAAGCTCGTATCACCATCTACAAGGCTTACATCCGACCTCTTATGGAATATGCTTCCCCAATCTGGAATGGAGCAGGAGCTACGTATTTGAAGTTGTTAGACAGGCTGCAGAAGAAAGCACTTCGCCTGCTTAAGATCGATGAACCTCTCAAGTTTGGCATGGTTCCACTGAGTCACAGGAGAAACGTTGCATCACTTTGCGTCTTCTACCATCATAACTTCCTCCAGCCATCCATTGAGCTGACTGATATTCTACCCTCAGAGGCACCTAGCATGAGAGCTACCAGATTTTCAGTGAGCGGACAACCATATTGTGTACATATTCCTAGATCAAAAACAGAGCTACATCTCAACTCATATACACCTAGGATGAGTCGACTGTGGAACTCCCTCCCAGCATCTGCTTTCCCTGCCTCTCCAAACATGACTGCATTCAAGACAGGTGTGAATGCTTTTCTTTTGGATCAGATGTTTTAAATCTTTTCAGTCTTAATCAGATCAAATGCGATTGTTTTCATTTCATCTTCTGGTGGTCATGGTGTTGAGTGTAGGTTAATGCCTGGCTAGGAGATGGTGACCTGCGAATTAACAGCCGCCGGGGCCCGAGCCCATAAAGTGTGGGTGAACGGCACGCCTAGTCAGGTGATGTATCTTGTAGGGCATAGCATTTATTCCTTGTTACCATGACCACCAGATAGATAGATAAATCACTCTTTAATTATTATTTTTTCTTTCTTTTGTATATATTTTTATTGATCCATCCATGTTTTATCTCGTTTTTAGTGCAATGTTGCTAAGCTTTGCTTTGGGCCACTTTTCATCTTCTGATGGTATCACCAGGCCCCTGAACTTAAGTATAAAAAAATTAGCTTGTAACATAAAAAAATGACAGCAAGAGTTTTTATGCATGTCAGGAGTAAACGAAACATGAGACAAGGTTGGACCATTAGAAGACGGTGCTGGAAATATAATATCACAAGGTTTTTAATTGGGAAGACCTAAATGGATATTTCAGTTCAGTGTTTACCAGAGAAGATATTAGTTCATTACCAGTTCCACACGCTAAATTTCAGGAGGCTAAATCAGACTATTTAAGGCAATTAGTTGTAACTCCAGAAATAGTAGCTAAAAAAATAAAGGCAATGATAAATAATAAATCACCTGGAGTGGATGGAATTCCTCCAAACTTTAGAACAAATTAGTATGCCACTTGCAAGAGTGTTCAACTTGTCATTAAATGAGGGAATGGTTCTTTTTGAATGGAAAACAGCAAACATCATACCTTTATTTTAACAGGGTTTGAGAAATAAGTTAGATAATTACAGACCAGTGAGTTTAACATCAGTGATTTGTAAATTAATTAAAGACCATATGATGGACTTCCTTAAATTTTTAAATCCATCTCAACATGGATTCCTAAAGGTGAGGTCATGCTTAACAAATGTTGTTGTTTTTTTGAAGAAATAACTAAGTGGATAGACAAGGGATCACCTGTAGATATTATCTACTTAGATTTTCAGAAAGCTTTTGACAAAGTGCCACATAAAAGCTTACTTAAATTAAAAGCCCATGGCAAAGGGGACGGTATAATTGACTAGCGCTAGAACGATAGCTGACTGACAGAAGAAAGCGTGTTGTAGTAGATGCACAGAGAGATATCAAACTGCATGGAAATCAGTTTTGGTGGGGTACCACAAGGATCAGTTTTAGGACTTTTATTATTCTTAAGTCATTGATATATATATATATATATATATATATATATATATATATATATATATATATGTGTGTGTAAGCCCTGGTTACTATTACAAATTAGGCCACAGCAATAATCGTTACTGTATAGTTGTACTATAAACAAAGTTATTTCTTTTAAGCGTAAGGGAAAAGACGAAAGGATTTAGGAGTAACAAAATTTAATAATAATCACGTAAGAATAACTACAAATTCACATCAATCCCAATAATGACTCCACTCCTCTACTTTACACCAAACAATAACTAAAAACCCTCAAACAACAACCGGTACTAAGCAAGATGGCCCTGATCTGTCAGGTGAGCCATAACCTGCAGAATGCAAATTATTAGTGGTGAAACTAGATACAGCATACAAAACAACATACAAGACAACATACAAGAGTTAGATACCTGGCTGTCTGGCTATAACCATCTATATCTACCAGTCACAATGCTGGGAATTATATACCAGCTCCAGGGCGATACATTTTACTCGAATGGATAATCAAAGATTAAGGTACAAATAGCAGTGGATTACAAAATCCACCAACAATACAGTTTAAGTCAAAATAGTTCAAGTTGTAAACTGTCATTTGGCTCCAAATGGTGTCACCATCTAGCGACTAACCGCGAACACACCGCCCACACCATTACCAAATAAACACATTGTAAAAGTTAAATCTTAATATCACTCTACTGGGCTGGTATGTTAAACTTGAATCTTACGGTTGGTCTCCTTATTATGGGGTCCTTAGAGAATCTACGTTCGACACATTATCCGAACGAATTGCATTATCGCTCATCTGTACGACAATAGTACAACAGACCATTAATGATTAAGATTCAAACAAACAAACAAACAAACAGGCAATACAGCATAGCAAGATAGTACGACAGTAGGAAATATAATTCACCAACCTCTCCCGCGCCACGCTCCTCGCAATTATCACTACTTTTTGGTATGAACCACATAAAACAAATGTCATAATCATAAGACGAAATATATATCAAAATAAATGGTAATCACTTGCTACATTCAAGACAAGGAAATAAAATTAAACATGACACCAACAATAGAACGTGGCGCCACCTAGCGCCACTTAACCAGAACGATCAGGTCATATATATATATATATATATATATATATATATATATATATATATATATATATATATATATATATATATATATATATATATATATATATATATATATATATATATATATATATATATATATATATATATATCAATGTCTTGGACACTAATATTATAACAAGCAGCATACTGAAATTTGCAGATGACAAGTGTTTAGAAAGGCTAACAATGATTGATGGTGATAAACAGCGTTTACAAAACGATTTAGATTATACTAAGATAAATTAGTTAAATTGTCTGAAAAATGGCAGATGTTATTCAATTTCAATTTTGGGAAATGTAAATGCCTACATAACGGGACACGGGAACTTGGATGTAAAATATAAACTGGGAGATGCTGTATTACTACTGTAAAAGAAAAGAACGTAGCCGTAGGAGTAACAATACGTGCTGACATGAACGTTTCAGAGCAGTGTCGTACTGGCTGCAGTTTCAAAGGGTAATAACATTCTCAGGTTGATTAGGAGAAATATAACATATAAAAGCTCATATGTATAAAGCATTATACATTAGTAGGCTTCATTGGTAAATGATCAGTGTATATTGGATATCAGGAATTTTAAGTACTCGTTCTCACAAGAGCTCGTAAAACTGACCAAGTAGGCGGAGCTTAACATGTAAACATCTACTGGGGTAGTACTGCGCATGGCACGAGCCGGCCAACCAGGTGCTGCTCCAAGATTAGAGGGGTAAGACCACAGTTGACCTTCCTGTTTATTGTTTCACACGAATGTAAGGCGTATTAAATTGCGATATGTGAATTTAAAGAATTCATACGATGTGACATAAGTGCAATTGAGCAGGCATATTCACAGGTTTGTTTGTAGAAGCTATTGGCTGTGAAATGGTGCATTTTTTTTAGAGTTTAAAAGGCGGAGGGATTTATGGGAATTTTTCTGCTATGGGCCACGTGGGCGCATGAATACATGGCTATTTTTGTCAAAATTGATGGGCATCGCACGTCGGGGCGTTTTAAAAGAGCTGGAGGTATGTGATTTTGATAAAACTTGGTCAGCATGTCAATGAGATGATGGCAGTTGCTGTGAAAACGTTTCAGAATTTTTAGTGGTCACGTTTTCTTATAATCTAACAAAACGTTAACATGGCCACCAATGCAATTTTCAACTGTGGTCTGACTCCTAGAGAGGATTCTCCCGTCGAAGACTGCTAAGACGAAGTTCTAGAATGTTCTACTCAGTTCTGTGATGATCTCACACCTTCCAAATGATGTGTTGAAACCACTAATGTGGTTTAAACTCCTCAGGGTGGTCCTTGCACATGCGCATCATGACCATTGACGATAAGTTCGTGATTCAATATGAGTCACTTCTCAGCCAGAGTAGAGACTGGTGCAACCGCATATCAGAGACAGAGCAGTGTCAGTGACAGTGGTAAGTCTCAAGTGCTCTAACCATTACTCATTAGACCACCGCTCCCCATGTAAGTGCATGTAAACGTTCGCACACCGGCTTCGTAGCGTAAATTGTATTATGATTCTCGTTTAATTTTGTTGTGTTCGTTGGACATGAATGATTGAAGAATCAGCTAATGTTTGCACACTGTCACTGACATGCCATTGCTATTTGTATCGGCGTCAGACTGTAAAAACCAAGGCCGTTGTCGTTGACTAGTTTGGATTACTTCTATAAACTTAACAATACTTTATGACACAGTTCTAAAGTTCCCTATGAACTTTCTGATACGTTGTACCGTTAATTAATATTATACATGTCCGCGAAGACCTTAATATCTGGTCGAACATTAATCTTATACGTGTCTGAAGAATACAGTTACGCTTAATATCTGGTCGTACATTAATCTTATACGTGTCCACTAAGCCTAAGGGAACCTAATAATCGTATCTGAGATTTAGACAAGATTAACCTATTGATTATGGCTCCCTCCTCCCTCCCTCCCCCTCCCTCCCCCCTCTCTCCCTCCCTCTTATAACATACTCAGCACAGCCACAAGTTAACACATAAGACTAAGCCATGTGATTATAGCACTTGTTCGGTTGGCCTCCCAGTGGCAGTGCAGACTAATTAATGCTCAGTTACCCAGCAATTGGTGTCTGTATGATCTGTATGTATGTACAGATTCCATACCTGTTTTTGTTGAAATGTAACACACTGCCACTGGTCACTGCGCATTTTTAAAGAATCTGTTTTATAAGATTTCTCAGAAAGATTTTTCAGCTAATTGTGTATGCCCGAACCCCCTTTTAAGAACCCTGAAGATGGGCCTGTAATATATACGTAATTTCCAGAGTACAGACTTCTGGCTCTGCAGAAAACCGTGCTGTGCTACGGCCCTCTGCACCACTGCAGGGGTCATGCCTCAGTTAGACTTCCTGACGTGTTACACACGAATGTAGGGCATAGTAAGTTTGGAAAAATTCATGCGACCTGACATAAGTGCATTTGTGCAGGGACATTACTAGGTTTGCTGGAGGAAGCATGTGAAATTGTAATGGTGGATTTTTATATGATTTTAATATGTGGAAGGATATTTGTGATTTTTTGGCCACTAGACACACGTGCGTCGTAATTCATGCCAATATTGGTAAACATTGAGGGGTATCGCACATACAGGCATATTACAAGAGTTAGAAATGTCTAATTTTTACAAAACTCGACCAGCATGTCAGTGGGATGATGACAGCAGCTGGTGAAAACTTTTAGAATTTTGGATGGTCACGTTTTCTTATAATTATGCAAAACGTTAACATGGCCACTAAATGGGAGATGTAACTGAATCCTCAAGCTTATTCACCACTCACTCCCATGCATTTGATCTTGGCAACATTAGTTTGCAGACCTATGAGAAAGTGCATGCTGTCTGTAATTGCATTGATGCCTGCTGTGCCCCGGTGGACATGATGGCCAGGTCATCTGCATATCTCAGCCAACAAGAATCTAAATCAAGCCCCACCATTGGCATTCTACGACATAAGCTGACCGCTGAGCTCAGTAAACAACCTTGCCTCACGTAGCACTGACCTGCTGGAATGTTGGGGACATGAGGCCCTCTCTACAGATAGTCTGAAATCAACTGTTGAGGTGTTATACAGTCGCTTGATCGTCTCGATTATCTGTCACGGCATACCTTGGCTCTCCAGTGCCCATCATGCTGTGGTCCAGTGGATAGAGTCAAAAGCTTTGCAGAAGCCCACAAAATTCTGACAAGCGATTTGTCGGAGCCTGAGATGTGTTACACGACTGTGGCTCTCAGCACCATAGCCGGTTGTACGATGGTTCCCAGGGGTGTTACCCTCCTTGTCCCAGATACCACCTTCTCCAGTATAAACCATTGATCTAGCACATCTCCAAAATCCAGCATGGCACCCAAGCTGCATACGATGAATGCCTGCTGTTAAGTGTATTCCACACTGCATTGTAAACCACTGGCTTTCTAGGCAGTTGGCTAAAAACAGCCCACAGTTCTTGGTTGTTGTATTGTGCGACAGTCATGGATGGCTGCCCACCAGCGTATAGATACAGTGGCTATATGAAAGTGTCCATCAAAACTGTAAACACCAACCAGAACCGCCAAAATGTTCTCTGATGCATTCCGTGACCATTCATGCGTAGCCTGTGCAAATCTCAGCTCCACAGCTCTCTGGTCTTCTGTGAAAATCTCACCCAAAAACAGGAGCTAACACTGTTGTGCACAAGCATGCAGCTTATTCAGCCCCACACCTACCATCAGCTATGCACACCCGTGATGAGTATCTGGCTATAAATAGTGGTGGATGCTTTAAGTCTTTGTGCAGTAATTGTAGCGTGACTGGTGCTGAGTTGGTGATGGAATAAACAGATCTGGCATGGGTGGAGTATAAAGCACTTTGAGCGGTCCCATGGACTGGATACTTGGCAGTATACGTTACCTAGTTACCTTCACATAGATTAGCAACAAGCTCAAACAAGGTGGACATGGAAGTCATTGGTTTATCAAGAGTCCAACAATGTTTGATCAATTTGTAGCCCACCTATATCGGTATTCCCTAGACTGTTATACCACAAGAGTTAGTCAGCATTTAATTTGAGAAATGTCAGTGTGGTTTTTATGCCTACTAGTGATGTTGTTTTTTTGCAGAACGATGATCTCAATTTGGGCAGCCTGTTTGATGGCACTGCAGTGCGTGCTAGCAGAAATGAAACGTTCGGTGAGGTACTATTTTAAACGTGGAAAATATCTTCAAATTTTTAAATAAAACTTATGGATTGTTGTCCCACTAACAAGTAAGACAATGATAAGCATATTATGATACATTAATGCTACATGCTATCAATTGTTATAAGTAATTTATTAATTGAAGTTAGAAGTTTTTTATGGCTGTCTTGCCTTTTGCAGATCCTGCCCTGTAAACCTGGACAGTTTATGGACAAGCTCCTCAGTCAATGCGCCGATTGCAGCATAGCCTGTTATGTTCCTACATCAGACTATTGCAAGCGCGTCTGCCCAGGATGTGAGTACCTGGTCCTGGGTATTTTTGTTATGAATGAGAAATACGCTAAACATTTTAGATGTGATGTTTTGAATGTTTCTGGGTTGACAAGTTTCTGACATGTTAGAAAACATTATCTAAACTTAATACCTTTTACATTAGGCACCCCAAATGTGCCCATGTATTTGTTACCTAAAACTTTGTCACTCACCCAAAAAATCTAAATAATTGAATGTTGTTTGTTTGGAAATTAAATAAATTTATACACCCATATGGACTAATTCTGCTGCAAATATCTAGACAAGAAACAAGTTATGGAGCAACAAATCCTTTATAGTTATTGTTTTTTAATTGTGAATTTCGTAGAGTTGACCTCTACATGTTGTGGATTTTGATTTAGTTGACCTCATATGATATGCCCATTCGAGTTCAACATATGTATCACAGATGAACCACTAAAGCATATGCGACTGAATCTTGTTAAAAATGGCTTATTGCTAACTTTGTTTAATTTTAGGGTTGGCTATTTCACCCAGCTCCCCACCCCCGTTGTCCAACTCTTCACCTGTGGCTGTGCTAACAATTGTTATGCCACTTGTATGCATAGCAATTATAGGCAGTGTGCTGTTTGCTGTTTTCATTGGTAAGTGCATGTGACAAATTACTAATAATATACTTACTTTGATTGCTGTTATTAATTATTTGTCTGTTCAGGTTAAAGGGAATTGAACTTGAAGAAGTATAGGTAGAGTTTAGTTCTGTTACGAATGTAAATGTACAAAACACAGCGGGCTTGCTAGAATTATTCTTGATATTTTCATATAACTTAAACACGTCTTGATACGTAATAAATCAAGAATTTAGGTGTTCTAATTAGATTATATAGCATGACCCCCCTAACAAGTTTCGCAGAAAAAGTAATTAATAATTTTATTTAGATCAGTCAGTTTGAAATAAGGATAAATCCAAGCTAAATTTTATGATAATGCTCAGCTCAATGATAAGTATGTAAATTGTGACAACTTGTGCAGTAGGAAACACTAATTATTTCATTGTTAGACTATTAGTTTAAATACCTTGCATTTGGTTTACAGTGCGACGTCAGTCTCAGCAGCTGGTGAATCATGTCGAAGAAGGTACTCACCTGCAGCGTCCGCGGGAGGTGGATGCAGTCCAGGAAGAAGCGTAGACACCTGCAGCATCTGCGGCTGGATGAAACTGAGTACCAAGACGCTTGACACCTGCATCCACTCTCTGCATCAACAGTATCACTCTTGCAGCATGCTCTACGCATGGCACGTTTAACTTTCTCCGTGTCAAGATCACAGACAATAACGATTTGAATGTCAGAATCGTGCCACTAGATGGTGTATAAACTTGCCATTATGTAGTACAACAGTGCAGGTTTGACTGGTTGCTGAGTTGTACTCCAGTTATCAGGGCTGTTATTCTTGAAAGACATGAATTTGAATAGGCCTACTTGATGTATTACATGTTTAATCTCAACCAAGACTGGCAGATCTGGGTTTTAATCTTAAATTCACCATGTATTATTATATGTTCTGTGAGTGACCCTGGCATATTTACAGAAAACTGGAGTTACAAATTCCTGGGTGTTTTGGTGCTAGTGAAGACAATCTTTGAATAACTTCAGTAAGACTTGTGCTACAAGGGACATGATACAGGTGTTTGTCATCAAAACCTGCAGTGATGAGTATTTGCTTGCTCCAATGACATTTGCTCACTTTTTATCTCACACATTCTTACGTAGTTGTATTCTTAAACTCAAAGGGCATTCATAACGGCTAGTTTGACCAAGGCAGTATTGCAATGGGACACTGCTATTTTTTGCATATCAATAACCACACGTTGTTTCTTGCCAAATTTCATTATATATATATGTCACCAGTAGATCACTTAGTGATGACTGAACTTTGTCAACATTCCTTAGAAAAGTAAATAATAGTTATTTAATTATATTAATGGAAACATTCCGTTGTACATCAAGTTAAGATTGTCACTGACTATCTGCAAAATTGAGCTACTTAACTTATCTCGTACTATGTATGTTGGTATGTATATACAGGCTTATAGCCAGGACTTCCAGGGGCGTTTGTAAGGGGATGTAATTCTCCAAACATTGGTTTTTGCTGCAGGTCTGATCTATGTGCATAGTGTCAAAAAGGGAAAGTGCCACCATAATATATTATATGCTATAGTCTGTATATAATTTTTTAATATATATTGGAGCCTAGTCAGTGCATTTACATGTGTGCTTCCAGTCATAGCAATAAAGGGGGTAAAGTATTTTTTTTTACTTTTTTGTTCATTATTAATTTAATGTTGTGTGGTTGTTACTTCAGAAATAAAATAACAAACATTTGATAAAAAATTGTGTTTGTCTTATTTATATAGATTTTTTTCTCTGAAAATTAGTTAAAATGGCATCTGAAATTACATTTCTTGGTTCATTTCGTGAATCGCAATGCTTTCTCAAGAATTACAGAATACAGACAGCAAATTATATGATCCTCTGATACGATTTTTTTAAAGGTTTTTCACACGTGCAATTTGCCCATGTGAAACCTTCCATGCCCGTGTGAAATTAAAAAGTAAATAAAAAAAAATATTGTGTTGTGTATATATATGTGCGGTAATGCGCCTGATAAAAGAAAAAAACATGTTTGCCCGTGCTGTGTGAAATGTTGCACTGCCTGCGTAAGCTGAACCTTAAAAAAACCTGCATACACCTGTACCAAGGTTCACTTAAAACTGTTGATTGTTATATTGATCCATCAAACATTTAATTAGTGGCGTATCTACGATCTGGTAGGGGGGCTAGATTAGTCACCAATTAGTTTACCATGCTATCATGTAGTGGTGCAACAGGTTACAAAAACATAAATCAGAAAAACTAGCCAAGGCCTTGACCGAATGCCTTCAAAAATATGCAACTGGCTTTAATCATGAAATAAAAAACCTTCCGTATGTTACATGTTGTGTCCTGTCTTGTCAGATGAATGTTTACTTTCTTTCTCGTGTCCACTCATGACAAACACAATTACGGTCACTTTGTGAGTGGTACAAGCCCTCTCCCCATTCTTCTCATTCTTCAGTGATATCAACATCATTTAGGAAATGATGTGTGTAATTAACCTTTTGTGTACTCTTTGTTTACAAACTTTGAACCGAAGCATGTTTGGCATTCCATATCCAGTTAGTACATGTGTAACGAATTGCCTGTTTGTTTCGTACCTGCATATCACTTCTTAAACAAAGTTTTCATTTAACATATGTCATTTATCATCAAAATAAGGTCAGTATGCTATTTTAAATCTAACATTTATATTTTTTCTAGACTAAATTTCATTTCTTTTTTCAATACTTCCTGAATACAGAAGGTCTTTCACCAAAAAATATGCAATTTTCTACAGTAATGCAACACGGATACTGGTAGATGATAACACAGATACTGGTACCTGATTGCACAGTTACTGGTACCTGATAACACAAATACTTGTAGCTGATAACACAGATACTGGTAGCTGATAACACAGATACTGGTACCTGATAGCACAGTTACTGATAGCTGATAACACAGATACTTGTAACTGATAACACATACTGGTAGCTGATAACACAGATACTGGTAGCTGATAACACAGATACTTGTAGCTGATAACACAGATACTGGTAGCTGATAACACAGATACTGGTAGCTGATAACACAGATACTGGTACCTGATAGCACAGTTACTGGTACCTGATAACACAGATACTTGTAGCTGATAACACAGATACTGGTACCTGATAGCACAGTTACTGGTACCTGATAACACAGATACTGGTACATAATAACACAGATACTGGTACATGATAACACAGATACTGGTACCTGATAACACAGATACTGGTACATGATAACACAGATACTGGTAACTGTGTAAAGGAAATACATTGTTTTGTTAGGTTCACTTATCCTTGATATGCAGTATTTTTTAAAACCATATAAAGTGTCATCTTCCTTTGCCGTTAGAGTCTCAGTGAATCAATTGGCCTGCATCTGTTTGTAATTAATTTTCGTTTTGGATAATTCTCATCTAGGTTAACCCGTTTGTAATAAAATGTCACAAATGAAATTCTGGTTGTTGCATTGCGTAAACTTCACTTTTGACAAAATCAACTCAAATAAAAAGACATCATTCCAGCAATAATTCTACAGTTGATCTTTAGATTTCCAAGTATCAAAATGGACTGTCCAAATATTTTATCAACCATCATTTTTAGAAAGGGTATTCTGCAATAGATATATTATAAATCAAGTTTTTGTGTTTACAACATATTGACAAAACTTGAAATGAGAACACAAGAGTCAGAAAATCTACATTTTATTCGGGAATAGAAACAACAAAGCACGGAACAGATTGATGATGGATTTCAAAATATCCAAATTCGTCAGTGTTCATTTGTTTAAAATAACACCCCCTAGAAGGTAAGTAATGGTTGTCAAGTAACTAACAACCATTAATTACCTTCGGGATGTTATTTTAAATGAACTGTAAAAATTCATCACAACATAATTATAAACATGCTGGTATTTTGTAATTAAAATGAGTACAGAACAGGCTGGATAACTTGAAGTGCCCAGGACCATCAATAACCCTTCTAATTATCAGGAGTTTGATTTATCAGAAGCCCTGGATAAAGAAGGCCTCGGGCCGGGACTTGATGACAACTTCAAATTATCCAGCTTTTCAAGTTAACCAACTTTGAATTAAGCAGTACATGGTCTTAATGAAGCAGCAGTTGTCAATACAATTTCTATAAATGGTCCTATTTGTATACATTGTAAATTCAAAGCATTAACATGGACTTATCAACTAGTTGAGACAGGCATAGATTAGTTGCCAGTGAGTACTACATATTTGCTATTTTATCGATACACAGGCAGGTGTGGTTCGCATTGAACTAAGGTGACCCGAATAATGTTACGCCTACTGCTATCACAGTGTACTGCGATATGGATATTGTGAATTGTGTACTGTACCGTGCAGTGTGAATTGTGATACACCGGTGTATCGTTCCGGCCCTAGCATTTAGAAGAGGGCATTAGGCCATGCCCCCCTTTGGCTTACATTTTTTTCCATACCTAACCTGTTGCACCATTATATGGTAGCATGGTAAACTAATGGGTGACTAAACTAGGCTCCCCTTTGGCCTCCCCCTTTGTGAGGTCCTAGACACACCACCGATTTGTGAGGTCCTAGACACACCACTGCTTTGAGAGGTCCTAGACACACCACTGATTTGAAAGGTCCAAGACATGCCACTGATTTGAGAGGTCCTAGATACGCCACTGATTTGAGAGGTCCTAGACAAACACCTGATTTGAGAGGTCCTAGACACACCACTGATTTGAGAGGTCCTAGACACACCACTGATTTGAGAGGTCCTAGACACACCACTGGCTTGAGAGGTCCTAGACACACCACTGGCTTGAGAGGTCCTAGAGACACCACTGATTTGAGAGGTGCTAGACACACCACTGATTTTAGAGGTCCTAGACACACCACTGATTTGCAAGGTCCTAGATACACCACTGATTTGAGAGGTCTTAGACACATCACTGATTTGAGAGGTCTTAGACACATCACTGATTTGAGAGGTCTTAGACACATCACTGATTTGAGAGGTACTAGACACACCAGATTTGAGAGGACCTAGACACACCACTGATTTGAGAGGTTCAAGACACCACTGATTTTAGAGGTCCTAGACACACCACTGATTTGAAATACAAATTTGTTGACGTGGCCAGAGAAAGCAGTTACTCAGACGAACAAACTTTTTTCAGGCCCTTGTTTTGATCACCAGCATTTTGTCATACAGTATGTCTTACACACCATGTATCATGACAGTTGTTTGTTGTTGATGTTGTTTGTGTTTTTCACACTGCTACAGAAGAACTCGTAGTGAGCGACAATTTTAACAATTAATGTATCAACTTGTTGTTTTTTAGGACTCTGTCCCTCCCATCGCCATGCCAACAACTAGGCTTTCCTGCAGCTCAGGTTTCGTATCATATCATACCATCAGCAGCATTGCAGGGGTAAGACCACAGTTGACCTACCTGTTTATTGTTTCACACGAATGTAGGGCGCATTAAATTATGATATGTGAAATTCAACAATTCACATGATGTGACATAAGTGCAATTGAGCAGGTGTAACACTGTCGCGCAATGGTCGTGTAATAATGAATACCATTGGACTATAATAGCCAGTTAACGTGTTTTAATTTACTGAATGTATATTGTATACATCACATACATATTCAATTTCATAATCATCAAAACAAAGAAAATAAATAATAACCAATGCCTCACTACACTGCGAGTATAATTTAAAGAAAAACTAATTAACAATGAAAACGATTCACATAATCGCTCGAACGCAGTTCACCTGTCGCTCGATAACAAATCACCTATCACTTGAATATTGATACACACTACTTGGGTCACTGGTTCCCAGACAGTCCATCTTTTCCTGTTGCTGAACCGACCACTCCCTCACTCGACGCTCCAGCTCGCCCTCTGCTGCGTGTAAGTCTATCGGCTATACAACCCACGCTGGTTGCCAGTCGTTATATCCCAAGTTGGTTGCCAGTCGTCATATCTCCAAGCTGGTTTCCAGTCATTATATCCCAAGCTGGTTGCCAGTCGCTTCTGTCCCAAGCTGGTTCTGTATGGTACAATTTAACCAAATCACCACGCTGACAGTAAATAATTACCATATACACATGAATAACAATGCAATGATAATCATATCTTTTTACCAATTCAATTATACGAAATACGAATACAGGGCGTGTCACCCGACAAGCTTTATGCCAACAATGGCCATCACGTTTTAGGCAAATAATGACTTAATTCTAAACCCATATTTACAGTAGATGACTCTTCACCTTCATAACTGTCCCCATCATATATATAGTCTACCAGTCAACGATACGCTTCAGTAAACATTACTGGCCTTCGTGAATATGTTTAAAAACAAGGTTGACACATATCTCAGGAGGGCGGGTTATAAGTAGATGAACATTGTTGGACACTCGATAAGCCAATGGCTTCCTTGTTCACTTGCCATCTGGGCCTTTGGCTTGGATGGCAAATCTTGTTAAATCTTGTATTAACACATTCGAATATATATAAATATATACACACATATTATCAGTTAACAACGTAATAGATAATACGTACGCCAGTCGCTTCTGGCATTGTTCAAATTGTGTTGCGTCATGCAGCTTTTACTGACCCATAATTTCAGTATTGCAGACTACTTGTCTTCTCTCAACTTATCTCTGTCCGTCCCTTAACTATTGCAGCCGCCTTCTCGGGAACTACAATCGATGACCGTCTCTTTAACTATTGTAGCCGCCTTCTCGCGAACTACAATCGATCGACCGTCTCTTTAAATATTGTAGCCACCTTCTCGCGAACTACAATCGATCGACCCCGGTTAGAACTGGCTCCATCGTATATATATATAGTCTACCAGTCAACGATACGCTTCAGTAAACATTACCGGTCTATTACCTAACATAATGCCCATTTCTAGGACTACTGCCTAGCCTGGCTCAACAATAACTATACAAACCTTGTTATGTAAGGTAGTGTGCTTTACCACGACTGCAGCACAACCACAAAATAAATGTACATTATACAAACTGTCACAACAACTATCATAAAATAAATGTATAATATACACATTGTCACAGCAGTCATATTCACAGGTTTGTTTGTAGAAGCTATTGGCTGTGAAATAGTGCATGGGCCACGTGAGCGCATGAATACATGAATACATAAAAATTTATGGGAATTGCATGTCAGGGCGTTTTTAAAAGAGCCGGAGGTATGTGAATTTTACAACACTTGGTCAGCATGTCAATGAGATGATGGCAGATGCAGAATTTTTATGGTCACGTTTTCATATAATCAGACAAAATGTCTGGATACTGCGTTATATAACAGAACATACCTGTACCTTTCATATATTTCATCCAATAAATATATAATTAAACTGTACAATCTATGTTTTCCACAGGTTCATTTCCATGTACTTTTTTTTTAGTTTTGTAACAGTGGTGCTGTTAGTAGTATGGTTAAAATGATGCTGTATGATTTTGGAGCAACTTGGATAAAGCAGCCCACCCGGGAAGGTAACTAACATTTTGTTAGTTTGGTTGGCAGTTCTGTTCATGTAATATGACCAGTCTCTCCACATTTCCTGAATAAACGTTCCTTCCCATTTTTAAATGATGACCTCCCATTATAATTTACTTGCTGCTGTATTATTATACTTCCAAACTTCAGTTACTGGCACACAATGAAATACAGCTGAGTCAAATTCACCAATTTTCATCATTACTGGCACACAATGAAAAACAGCTGAGTCAAATTCACCAATTTTCATCATTACTGGCACACAATGAAAAACAGCTGAGTCAAATTCACCAACTTTCATGGTTATTAGTGAAATGTTTATGGAGACAGCCTACAGAGTCTGATAAATGACACTTCCTCAAGCTACAGTAACCCTCCACACCCTCACTGAGTAATTCATGTATAACCATTGTTATAAATCAAATAGAGCAAATGAACTTAAATCAACCAGTACTTAGTCACCCTCATATAATCTGACAGTACATGGTGTATATGACTCTCGAAGCACTGACAATGGTGCCGAGAGGTACAGTACTGGAATTGTGACCAAATGTTCTTTATAGAATTGTAGACAAGTACACAACTGGTTAACCTGTGAATAAATTGTTTTTTCATATATTATACCATATTCATAATATTTTAATTGTAATTTTTTAAAACAGAGTCTGAAAGGTATTACTGTTGCTTATAATAACAGTTTTAGAATTTTACACAACTTGTCACCCCGTTGTAGTGTCAGTCATAGGTTTGTTTCTAATTATGTAAAATCCTCTAATGAATGCATTTGCTCGTCAATATTTAGCCTTTTATGTCAATTAGAAAAGTCCAATAATCCACTTTTTTATTATTTTCACACTTTGATTTATTATTGAAGTCCAATGATTAAAAATTGGATTGATCAATTGTATGGTTTTAATTCATGATGTGTGTACTTTATATATATATGTTTTATTCTAATTTATTTTACATATACTTTACTGCACGACATGTATTTATATATTTTTATTCTCACTACATGTACCTGTTCAACAATGTTCAACATGTGTGTATATTTATGTTTTTTTTTCTTGTAATGTATGTATATATATGGGCTCTTGCCTGAAATAAAACATTTATTATTATATTATATTATTAATATTAAATACCAACTCTGTGTGTAATAATTACATATTATAAGAATTTTAAAACTCTGTGTATAAATAATCAAATATAAGTATCACTATTATTATATGCAGATTTTGGGGAATGGTATTAATTCTATTGTGTTTACCACACATTTAATGTGTGCATATGTTTGCCCACTCCATCTTGATGTTGTCACGGCTGCATATAGTGACGCCATCTGGCGACTACAGATACACCTTAGTCGGTTACCCTAGTCTATAGGAGTACCTCGGGCTCTGGGGTACGGAGACGCAGACCATGTATTGAGTTATTGAAATACACCTCATGAATATCAATCCCAATAATACCGTGTTGTAATGCTAATGATAAGTACATACTACAAGTACTATTACATGGTCGCAGCGGCGTACGAACTACACGCCACACGTGAAGTTTGAGTCACAGACAGGTTGAAAATCGTAAGTTGACAGCAACGCCAGCCAACCTGTACTGTATTGTCGCCCATACGAATTGACACTGAAAATGACAGATCTGTCAGGCATCGATCCGCCTAGAATGGACTGGTCATCGACCGATCTGCCGAGTACGTTCCGTACGTTCAGACAGTACTGCGAACTGATATTCAAGGGGCCGCTAAGTGCCAAAACCGAGGAAGAGCACGTCACATACGTCCTGCTCTGGATAGGGCAGGACGGCCTAAGCATATACAACACATGGGAAATGACGACAGCCGAACGAAAGTTCCTCGCCCCACTGTGGGACCGGTTCGATAAGCAAGTGAAGCCAAAAAGCAACTTCAGGCTGAATCGGTTCCACTTACAAAAGTTCCGGCAAACGTCAAGCGAGTCCGCAGACGATTATATGATCAGGTGCCGGCTCCAAGCCAAGAAATGTAAATTCCGAGACTCGCGTGAAGTCGGCGAAAGACTGCTGGAACAATTGATCGTGGGAGTCCGGCACAAAAAAAAGTGCAAGAACAGCTGCTAGCCAAACCTGATTCCTACACACTGGACGCAGCTATGGATCTAGCGAGGACCCACGAAGCGATGATCTCCGACATCGAGCAGTTGCACAATGACAAACTGACCGTCGATTATGTATCCCGCCAAAACAACGACAGGCGGTCGACACAACTGTGCGCTTATTGTGGTGGGAGCCATCCACCCAAGCCCAAGAACCGTTGTCCCGCATATGGGTCACAGTGTGACGCGTGTGGGAAGCCCAACCACTGGAAGAAGGTCTGCAGAGCCACAGGTCAGCAGGAACCTGCCCGCTTTCGCCGCAGCAGCAGACCGCGCTTGCTACAGCAGAGGCCACGGTCGCAGTCACGGCATCGTGGACCGACTGCAGAGCGACGACCCACATATCGTCAACGCGACAGCTCGCACACTCGCGTGTACGCGGTTGAACAGTCGCCATCACTCGCAGAGTCATTTGATGCGCTCACCTTCGATATCGTGAATGTTGCGGACACGAGAGACGAAGTGTTCGCCTCCCTGAGTATCACCCTGGCAGACAAGCCTAACGTGCCTGCTACATTGAAGGTCAAGGTCGACACCGGCGCACAGGGGAATATTCTGTCGCTGCGCATTTTTCGCCGTATGTGCCCAGCGAAACTGGACTCGGAGGGGTTCCCTATTCCGGGTAGTCTGTTGCCCAGCGAAGTCCAGCTGACAGCCTACAACGGCACGAGCATACGGCAGTATGGCAAGATGACGGTGCCATGCAGCTACAACAGTGAGCGCATTGACACCGAGTTCTACGTGTCGGACTCGGCGGGACCGGCAATTCTGGGGCTGCCGGCATGCCGACGTCTCCACCTCATAGAGATGAACTGTGAGATCAAGAGTGTGCCGAACAAACGCGTAGACTCGACAAGTGATCTGGTCGCCGCCTACCCGGATCGATTCGAGGGAATCGGCAATTTCAGCGGCGAATTCCACATCACTGTGGACAACTCGGTGACGCCAGTCATTCACGCCCCTCGACGCTGTTCAATCCATCTGAAGGACGAGGTCAAAGACGAACTCGACAACATGGAACGGCTCGGTGTCATCTCCAAGGTGACCGAACCGACTGATTGGGTTTCAAGCCTGGTCTACAGCCGTAAATCCAACAACAAACTGAGGATATGTCTTGATCCAAAAGATTTGAACACTGCCATTAAGCGCCCGCATTATAAGACTCAAACACTTGACGAGCTGACACACAAGCTCGCTGGAGCAACCGTCTTCTCCAAACTCGACGCGCGACACGCGTACTGGAGTGTGTCCTTGGACGAACCATCCAGCTTCCTGACGACATTCAACAGTCCGTTTGGTCGCTACAGGTTCCAACGTCTACCATTTGGTTTGAACCTGAGCCAAGACGTGTTCCAAGAGCGAATGGACCACATTCTGGAGAACTGTGGAGGCACAATCGGGATAGCGGATGACGTCGCAGTATTCGGCAAGAACGAGGCCGACCACGATGCGAACCTGCACAACTTAATGAAGACAGCGCGTCAGCATGGCCTAGTCTTCAATGCCGACAAATGCCACATCAAGCAGCCAAGAATGCAGTTCTTCGGGCTTATCTTCGAGACTGATGGAGTGCACCCCGACCCAGGGAAGATCACGGCCATCAAGCAACTACAGGCGCCACAAGACGCCACTCAACTCAAGGAGTTCCTGGGCATCGCAACTTACATGTCTCCCTTCACGCCAAATTTCTCACAGCACACCGCCATACTCAGAGACCTGCTGAAGAAGGACAATGAGTTTGTGTGGACACCAGCGCACGAGAGCGCATTCCAGCGAACCAAAGACGCAATATGCAGAGAAGCTACGTTGAGCTACTTCGACCCGGCAGTCGAGACGGTCGTGCAAGTCGACGCGTCGAGCCGCGGTCTGGGCGCCGTCCTACTGCAGAAGAACAAGCCTATCGCCTTCGCATCGAAGTCACTCAGTGACTGTGAACGACGATACGTAAACATCGAGCGCGAGATGCTCGCAGTCGTCTTTGGATGTGAGCGCTTTCACACGTTCGTATACGGCAAGCGATTTACTGTAGAGTCCGATCACAAGCCTCTGGAGATGATCCACATGAAGAATCTGGCAGCCGCCCCCCAACGTCTACAGCGGATGCTCCTACGCATTCAACCGTACGACATCGTCATCAAATACCGACCTGGTAAAGACGTCGCGGTCGCTGACCTACTCTCACGACAGCCGAGCAGCAACAAGGAAAGTCTCAAGTTTGACATGCAGATCAACCACGTGCAGTTCTCCCCACACCGGCTGCAGCAGCTGCGAGACGAGACAGACAACGACGACGAGATGATCTCTCTGAAGTCCATCATCATGAGTGGCTGGCCAGAGACAAGGCGACAACTCGCTACTCAGCTCCGCCCCTACTGGCCATTCCGCGATGAGCTGACGGTCGACGATGGCATCATCATGAAGAGCGACCGCATCGTTATCCCACTCAGAGCCCGATCAGAGATCCTCGCGAAACTCCACCTGGCGCACCAGGGAGTGGAGAAAACTCGCCTGCGTGCCAGGTCATGTGTATACTGGATAAACATCAACTGTGACATCGAGAATATGATCCAGCGATGCGACATCTGCCAACGCGAGTTGTGCGCACAGCCTTCGGAGCCGCTGATGCAGCACGAAGTGCCATCACGGCCGTGGCAGGTCGTTGGCACCGACTTGTTTTCGATTGGCCGAAATAATTACCTCATCATCGGTGATTATTACTCAAAGTTCCCTTTCGTCGAACTCATCGAGGGACGAGCGACGAGTGACATGATCGTCAAGTTGACAAAGCGTATCTTCAGCGAGCAAGGTGTCCCTGACAGAGTTGTCAGCGACAACGGAGGTCACTTCGACAGTCAGGCGTATAAACTCTTCGCTAAGGCTTGGGGATTTGAACACGTCACCTCCAGCCCGCACTACCCGAGATCAAATGGATTCGTGGAGCGGCAGATACAGACGATAAAGCGCACACTGAAGAAGGCAGCATCGGCCCGAGTCGACACGGACATGGCCATGCTGATTCTGCGGTCGACACCGATCGATCAACATCTCCCTTCACCAGCCGAGATGCTGAACGCGCGAAAGATGAGGGCCAACCTGCCGGTGAAAATCCTGAACGCCCACCCGGAGAAGGGCGCGATATCCGAACGCCTGTTCGAGCGACAGCGTCAACAAAAAGTGTATCACGACCAGGGAGCGATCGCGCAACTCACCCCGCTGGTCCGTGGACAACCCGTTCGCATCCAGCACCACGTCACAGGGAAGTGGAACCCGGCAACCATCGAGACCGTGCGTCCGGAACCAAGGTCGTATGACGTCCGCACAGCAAGTGGTGGAGTTCTCCGCCGCAATCGTGTACAGATCCGCAGGTCACACGAGACCCGACCTATTGACGCCGACCCCGTGTCACACCCTGACGACATGCCTAGCACGGCCGCCGCTGAGCCAGTGGAGCGTCCCGACGAGGCACACGACTCCGGCAAGCGAGTCCGCTTCAGCACTCCTGAAGCTGGTTACCAGACCCGCACTGGACGGCTCGTCAAGCCTCCAGCCAAGTTCCATTTGTAACTCTATCTTGATCTTGTCCGTTGATAGTATGTTACGGTTGCAAGGCTGCTTATATAACTATGTTAGTGTAGTAAGCCACACTTAGTTGTTCTTGTTCTGATGTTCTTGTTTTATAAGAAAGAGGGATGTCACGGCTGCATATAGTGACGCCATCTAGCGACTACAGATACACCTTAGTCGGTTACCCTAGTCTATAGGAGTACCTCGGGCTCTGGGGTACGGAGACGCAGACCATGTATTGAGTTATTGAAATACACCTCATGAATATCAATCCCAATAATACCGTGTTGTAATGCTAATGATAAGTACATACTACAAGTACTATTACAGATGTGTCACCTTTGTGCAAGATAATGATACAAATACTTCCTGGTTTGACAACTGCAGTTGTAGACTTTGTTTATCTGACAAAACATCAACTTGTTGACTAGTCTATTTCTTTGAGTCACTGCCCATTTTACTGTGTCATGATACTGGGTGTATACCAGAATTTGTATGACAAAAACAATGATAAGGATCAAGGTCCTGAAGAAAGGTTTTATCGTCTGAGTAACTGATTTCTCATGACGTGTCAACCAGGCATGGGTTCTGTTATACACAATCTATTACTATTAAGATAAGATAAGATACGTTTTATTACCAAGTAGCAAGTAGGAGGAATTCGTAGTGTTGTGGCGTTAGCACAAACATACACGCATGCACCCAATAACACACGTAACTAAACATTACATATCACAATCGTAATACTAAAAACAGTTAAAAACAAACGAGAGTAATATAACAGATTGCAAGTTAAAAAATAAATAAAAAAATAAAAAATAGATAAAAGATAAAAAAATTTAAAACGTGACATGGCAACTACCTGCCAGAGGCAAGACATTTATGATAGCTCTCCATTTAAAAATCTCAGTGCTTGAGGATAGAAACTATTGTTGAATCGCGTCACTTTACTTTTTATGCAACGGTAGCGCTTACCGGAGGAAACGAGTTCAAAGAGATAGTTGCCTGGATGATATGCGTTTTGTACAATATGCTTGGATTTGCGCAAACTGCGAGATAGATAAAGAGAACTGATAGATGGCATATTCAACCCGATTAGTTTAGAAGCGTTCTTGACGACTGATTCAATTTGATTTATTTCCTCTTGGCTGGCGCGAACAAACCAGACAGTAATAGAAAATTACAAGACACTTTCAATAACTGCGCGGTAGAAACGTGTTAATTAATATTGCTTGAGATAAGCCGAGTCGTTTGAGGTGTCTAAGGAAGTACATGCGTTTTTTGTGCTTTTTGAATGATGTCAATCGAGTTATTACACCAGGAAAGATCTTTTGAAAATGTCGAACCCAAATTTTTTTACTTCAGCACCGTCAATGAAAAGGGGGTATTACTTCTTACAGTTTATATTACTATTACAGTAACTATAATCTATTACTATAACCAGGATATATATATTACTATTACTGTTACTGGGTCGTTATTACTATCGCTGAATGTCAATTAACTATTCATTTGATGGGTCTGTGAACATTAGAATTGCCTTTGAACACAAATTCTTTGTCGTACTAGCTAAACATACATTTGTACACCATATGAAGATTTGAGATGAAAACATTTGTCCAAATTTTAACAAAGGGTCTGTGTGGCAATGTTACCATGTGGCAATTTGATAAAAGAACTCAGAAGTTCCGCTCAAATCAAAGTTTACTTTCAATTCAAAACAGGTTGCAGCTCCTGCTCTAAGATAACATTTGTTGTCTGCCTGCACATATCTGAAACCGTGCCCTTTATATGTGATAGGAATGTGTGAAGTCATAGCCACCCCAATGGGGCATATTAACAATTAGTAATTGGCTTGCTACTCCTGCATTGACAATGACATGTTACTGTTACCCCATGCCTGGACTGTCAACAACTTGTACTCTAAAGCATACCAATTCTGAATATCATAGAGATTCTGAATATTACATAATTAAACAGATTAACTGCACAATGCACACAGGAACGATTTGGCAAGACATATTACACCACTCCACCTGACTGGGTGGGGTGAGGGTGGTAGCCATGATTGGGAGAATGATATCTGGAGGTGTTCATTGTAAATAATGTTATGCCGTTTTATGCAAAGTAGGCTCCTCGTGCACTGGCAATTGGTCCATACCAGTCTCAGGTAATATATCAGTCCTAGTTAACGTTTTGAATTAACAATGTATGCAAAAAGGCCCATAACTTGCACACAAAGGATCTTAATCATTCTCTGTAATTCTAAGACTGTCATTATCTAGAACGATAAGAGTGTAATCCATATTTCCCAGAATTCAAAGAGATTTATTTGGTCTCTTTAATATAATATAATGATATAATTTTATAACCTGCAGCATTCTATATTTTGTTAATAAGAAAACGTAGATTCAGTGAAATAATAAATTGAGCATTATATGCCCAAATAGGTGTTCTCAAGCTAATATGATGATATTACATTTTCAATGTTGTTTAACATAGTCAACCAGGAGATTCAAAACTAATCAACTGACGTAGAATAGCTGAAAACATTTTTTATTCCAGGGTCTGATGTATGATTATAGAAAGTTTGTTTCCAAAACCCCATCAGCTGAGAAAGCCCTTAATTCCTGCCAAACAAGAGCCTATTCAACTAGACCACAACACCCAATCCTTTCACCATATTCCTCTTGTTGACACAAGTTACCTATACTGTCATGGCGCGAGCATAGACGTAAATAGAACACCCGTTAGTAAAACGTGTATGGGGGATAATTAATTATGTAACTCTGGGTGCGAGTGACAAACGGTGGCGCCACAGTGCGGATCCTGGATTTTAAAAAAAAATTCGCGCATGCGCTGAGCCTGCCAACAGCCTATTGGGAAATCCCGTCGTGAGTAAAACTGACTACGCCCTGGGTAACGTCTAGAAGATGGGGGATTTAATTTTGCGTAAGATTTTCGCGTGGATGGCCGTGTTACTGAAGAACTGGCGCACTGTTAAGCATACAGCCGAGTCAGCCGACAGTATTTCACCAGGATAGAAGAAGGTCGACAGTAACTTGAGTAAGTGTCTGTTACGAATGTCTGGAAGTAAACATCTTCTCTTGACAGTCCAGACTTCACCTCGTGACTAGTATCGATATCGTACAAGTCGTAGACGGATGGAAGAAGACGTAGTACGTGATCGTAAAGAGTTCTCCCAAATTAACCATACGCATGGTTATTAGTGTTACGTGTCAGTGACTGGTTATCGTCAAATCTCTAAATGTTAGCTGAATCGTGTATTTGACATTTTTTATTTTCAATTTCATGTTGTGAGGTATACTTTATCACAGAACTTTCACGAGATGATAACACTTCTGAATTATTTATTGTTAAACTCAGTCTGAAGACAAATTAAGATCTGATCAGTGTAATTGATGAACCAAACGGATCATGTGTCTGTGATCAGAACCATCCTAGGCTAAGGTAAGATATTAGAAGACGTAGGCAATATCTATTGAACTATTTCAGCAAGATTGATTGTTAGCTCAACTTTAGTTTCAGAAATGTCATGGTTATGTGTAGACCTACAAGTGAAAAACTTGTAGTTATACTTATTTATACTTTCAGAATGGCGTACCACCAGTGTGACAAGTACGTTTGTCTGCTGCTGCTGTTTGTGATAAACATGGCAGTGTCCACCACAATGGCAGAATCATGTGGCAGATGTCAATACTACGACCCTGACATCGAAGAGTGCACAGACTGCTCTATTGCCTGTAATCCTGCAAAGAATCATTGTGAACGTGTCTGCCCGGGTAAGACTTGAACTGAATGAACAATTCATATAAAACTACATTTTCAAGTATATACTTTTACACATATAAACAACAAAACATGTTACAATTGAGTTATTATTCACGCTGACTTCCACTTAAAATGATAGGGCATGATGAGTTTATTTTGAAATTAACAGAGGTTGTAACACCTGTTCTTAGTAAATGTAAAATTGGTCTGTCTGCAGAGATCTGAAGCCATGCCCTGTGTGGTGCTACTTAATATTGTGGCCTACATGCCTGCAGTGGTATTTTGGATTTAAGCTTATATCTGCCGAGAAAGGCAAAGGCGCTGGGTGATATCCACTATGTAGGGAACCCCGACTTTTGGTCACACGGGTGAAGGGATGATCTCACGTGCATGTGTTCTATCGAGTAGTGAATAGATATTTTTGTGCCAGTAACACTGGCACTTCAGAGGGGTTGTATTGTTTATTATCACAGCTGTATGTCTTAACAAACCATTAGAGCTTATTTGATGTATCATATTATGATAGGTGCTCTTGGCCATTGTCCTGGTGAAACATGCAACAGTTATGTATTTTGTTTCAGATTGGCCAGACTGCCAATCAACAACACTGCCAAGTGCACCTACAACCCAAATGTCTACATCATCACAATGGCCCTGGATTGTTGTTCCATTTATGGTTGTACTACTGGCATCCATACTTACTGGTGGTAAGTGTAGAATATTTATGAATTATTCAAATAGGTGGGGACAAATTGACACCTATCTAGTCTCCTTGGATTAAATTCACTTCTACCTGGTGTGTATCTTTACCTGAGCAGTTTAAACTAAACTGTTGCAAGATTTTGTCATTTCTTCGTGTTGAACTAGAACTTTCCATGGTTTAACATACACTGGTGTTTCTATTTTGGAGAATAAAATACAAGATGAAATAAATGTTACATAGTTGTTTTAACAAACGCCCTGTCAATGTCACTGATCATTGATGTTTATTGTTGTGTTTTTGTAAGTATTCCAAATTCGATATTTAAATACACTAAACTATTGACATTGGTACACAGTGTGTTGTTCAACATAAATTTTTTTTTTAAACTTGCATATCGAATTGTGTATTTTTTCAGGTTCAAACTTCAAAGTAAAAACACCAGTACCAGCTTGTTGCTAAGGACTGGGTACTGTTTATGTAAAAACGTATCTTTTTATACCTTGTTTTTGTTTGATGCAGCCTGCTGGTTCTGGAAACGTCGTGGCGGTAGCAGAAATACCAATGTCTGTTGGCGTTATCGCAAAGATGAAGAGATACCTTCAGTGGTTCCACTCATGACCATTTATCGTGATGACGTGCCCCCTCAGCGTGACGCCATGCCCCCTCAGTGTGATGCCGTGCCCCCTCAGTGTGATCCCACTAAAGGCCCATGTGATCGTCGGCATCCAATGGCCTTCTCTGGCAATGGCAAAAACTGTGTTGTCTGACAAGATCGAACATTATAGGACACGTTTAATGGAATTGAGGTGTATCTAGTACTGTCTACCTTGGTGGCTACAAGCACACAAAGGGACAAGCATGTCCTCATTCGAGATAATTACTGCACCCTTAGAGGTGAACGCAGCTGTTGTTTCCATCAGCACGTGCATCATGCTCTCGGATCTTGATATTTCTATAAAGGGGCATTCGTAACAGCTAGTTTTACCAAGACAGTATTGCAATGGGACAACTGCTGTGTTGGTTGCACACCAATAAGAACACGTTTGGTTCTTGTCAAGTTTCATTGTATAGGTGTTACCAGCCGATCACCTAGTGCTGGCTGAACATTGTTGACATTCCTTAGAAAAGTAACCAATTAATATTTTTTAATTATCATTAATGGAAACATTCCATTGTTTGTCAAGTTAAGATTGTGACTGACTGTGGAAATTGTTATCATTTTCTTATGATGGATGTTATGAGCATCTTGGTGAAATGCATTTTGAAAACGCTCTTAAAATATATTATGGATTCTGTGTTACGATGGATTTTCCTTATGAGCTCTTTGCGTTACTGAAACTCTCCCGAGGAGACCAAATAGAAGTGTTTAAAATAGTGAACGGTTATGAGGATATTGATAGGAATATGTTTCTCAAACTTAAAGAAGGCAGTAGAACTGGATGACACCAAGCAGCATTAGCTAAGGAACAGTTTGGATATGAGAAAGTACTCATCCTCACAGAGGGTAATAAATGAATGGAACAAACTGTCAAGTGATTGTGTTAATGCTAGTAGTGTGAATATGTTTTAAAATAGAATTGACAAATATCTGATAAGGGCAGGCTATACATAGATGATGGGGGGAATCCAACGAGTCGCTAGTATGAGTGCACCTGGGTCGCCAACTCACCACCCAGTGTGCGCGTTATTTACAATGCAACTCAATTATCGGGACTCCCTTAGCCAATAACAGTGCATGTTTTGTCGGGGGAAATGGTTGAAATGCCCTTCTGCAAATGTTAATGTATTCGATCATAAAACTAAGACTATTTGTGAAAATATTAGCTTAAACATAATTTAATATCGTCGCATGTCTGCGTCATTCATCTGGACGGTGTTGAATTGAAGTAGTGGTCTTCACCCCAGTGAATGGTGTCTCTCCATTCCTCCCTTATTTCTCCTTTGATTTCTATCATTGTTTGTCCTCAGTGAATCTTTTCTCAACTAGACCAAGGTGTTTTAAAACTTTTAGCAACAGCACTAGCAATAGGTCATTATGTTTACAGAAGTTGTAGCTAGTTGGGCCTCTATGTCAAGGAGTATGCTTTTGTAGCTAGCAGAGAGCTTATAGGGGTAAAATAAGGTAAAGGTTCTTAAATAGCATGGTATCCAGTCCATGGCACTGTTCAAAGCACTTTACACTTCACCCCCTGGCAGACCTGCTCATTCCAAAGCCATTTCGACTTCTCTCGGAAGCATATAGCCATTACTGTGTGAAGTAATGGCTATATGCTTCGTTTACATATCCACCACTGTCTATAGCCAGGTCCTCATTTACAGCTGAGTGAACTGTAAACGAAGCCCAAGCTTTGAAATGGCAGCAAGAGGATTCAAAACCGGGTCCTCTCAGTTGGGAGTCCAGTGCTCTGTAACCTTCGTGCCCCATGTTACAGGGTTCACCAATGTGAAATAAAAATATCAGTGGATGATTATAATATCAGATATTTCTGTTACTATAATATTTATTTAACTGAACAATTTAACCATTTATTTATCTTAGCCAAGCTGAAAAAATGACAATTACTTACGCAGATCAGTTTTAGTTATGCCTGTGGTGAAAGACAAATTCATAACGTGAACTCGGATAGGTTATAGGTCTCTTCTCAGTTTCAATTGTAATGGCTACTGTCAGACATGTTTACATACTAGCTATGTTTGTCACTGCAGTGCATGGTAGAGCTCAGGGTGCTTGACATGGCATGTGTACCAGTTACACTACAGCATCAATTGTGTAATACACTGTACACCAAATAAGCCTGAGCAACTGCACATTACCTGTGTGTATTGTAGTTTGTTGGGTCAAACTACTTTTGACAAAATCCAATCAAAAAGAATGTCTCCATTTCTTTTATCAACCATGATTTTTAGAAAGGTTTTCATCAATAAGTATACTATAATTATAAAACCAGTTTTTGTGTTTACAACAAACTGACAACACGTGAAATGAAAACAGATCAAGAAAATCCTCATTTTATTCGGGAATAGAAGCAACAAGGCACAGCACAGATTGATGATGGATTTTTACATCTTGCAATTCTGCAGTGTTCATACCAAGATTTATGTTGGGTTTTGGCAGGTGCTTGCTAGCATTTAGCTACAAGATCACATTGATCTAATATAGAATATTTGTGCATAATTACCAACTATAATCAATTATGCTGTCATGTGTAAGGTGTAAACTTAATTGTCTGCCTGAATGAGGTACAGTTATCACGTTCATACATGGGTGCTTCAGATTCCAGTTCTATTAAAAAAATATTTTTACTGGCAGCTTTAGGGGCAAGTTCACAATTGTCGACACTGTACAAAGTGTACTAATTTGCATACCCCTATCCTCGCTACCAGGGGCTTATGACTTAACTACACCAGTACCCCGGCAGATCGACCTGTTGAAATGCTGATTTTTTAGTTGCTGTAATATTGCTCGTTCAGATTTACAGGGCCCGGATATGGGAACTTAATTGGTAGTGGATAAGTTGTTGCTGGTCAGACGGGTAATAATGGGCATTTCATGGGAACACTATTTGAAGTTTAGACGCATCAAGTTCTCAGAAACATGTCCACCGATACATGAAGTAGGACAAAGTACAAAATAAACTGACAAATCCACGTTTCAACATTTTGGTCTACCAAGGATGTTCATCCCCAGGGGTTGTGTGGTACTACTACCACCGGTGACTACAGAGGATGTTCCTCCCCAGGGGTTGTGTGGTACTACTACCACCGGGCTGGCTACAGAGGATGTTCCTCCCCAGGGGTTGTGTGGTACTACTACCACCGCTGACTACAGAGGATGTTCCTCCCCAGGGGTTGTGTGGTACTACTACCACCGCTGACTACAGAGGATGTTCCTCCCCAGGGGTTGTGTGGTACTACTACCACCGGGCTGGCTACAGAGGATGTTCCTCCCCAGGGGTTGTGTGGTACTACTACCACCGCTGACTACAGAGGATGTTCCTCCCCAGGGGTTGTGTGGTACTACTACCACCGCTGACTACAGAGGATGTTCCTCCCCAGGGGTTGTGTGGTACTACTACCACCGCTGACTACAGAGGATGTTCCTCCCCAGGGGTTGTGTGGTACTACTACCACCCCTGACTACAGAGGATGTTCCTCCCCAGGGGTTGTGTGGTACTACTACCACCGCTGACTACAGAGGATGTTCCTCCCCAGGGGTTGTGTGGTACTACTACCACCCCTGACTACAGAGGATGTTCCTCCCCAGGGGTTGTGTGGTACTACTACCACCCCTGACTACCGAGGATGTTCCTCCCCAGGGGTTGTGTGGTACTACTACCACCGCTGACTACAGAGGATGTTCCTCCCCAGGGGTTGTGTGGTACTACTACAACCACTGACTACAGAGGATGTTCCTCCCCAGGGGTTGTGTGGTACTACTACCACCCCTGACTACAGAGGATGTTCCTCCCCTGGGGTTGTGTGGTACTACTACCACCCCTGACTACAGAGGATGTTCATCCCCTGGGGTTGTGTGGTACTACTACCACCCCTGACTACAGAGGATGTTCCTCCCCAGGGGTTGTGTGGTACTACTACCACCGCTGACTACAGAGGATGTTCCTCCCCAGGGGTTGTGTGGTACTACTACCACCCCTGACTACAGAGGATGTTCCTCCCCAGGGGTTGTGTGGTACTACTACCACCTCTGACCACAGAGGATGTTCCTCCCCAGGGGTTGTGTGGTACTACTACCACCACGCTGACTACAGAGGATGTTCCTCCCAAGGGGTTGTGTGGTACTACTACCACCCCTGACTACAGAGGATGTTCATCCCCAGGGGTTGTGTGGCACTACTACCACCCCTGACTACCGAGGATGTTCCTCCCCAGGGGTTGTGTGGTACTACTACCACCGCTGACTACAGAGGATGTTCCTCCCCAGGGGTTGTGTGGTACTACTACCACAGTTGACTACAGAGGATGTTCCTCCCCAGGGATTGTGTGGTACTACTACCACCACGCTGGCTATAGAGGATGTTCCTCCCAAGGGGTTGTGTGGTACTACTACCACCCCTAACTACAGAGGATGTTCATCCCATCCTCAGGGGTTGTGTGGTACTACTACCACCACTGACTACCGTGGATGCTCCTCCCCAAATTAGTACTTTAAAATGTTCATAATTTTCCACAGTGAAAAATATATCAATGTACAGGCTGTAGCAACATTATGACACAGTGCATGTATATAGGACATACAACAGTAACCATCGGAACATGTTTACAAACATCCTCCAATAATTATGTTAAAGTTTTGTGTTTTTTTAACAACTCCGTGATGACATATTGATAATTTTTTTTTACAATGCTTTGAATTTCCAAGATGTCGGACTGTATCACAGTGCCGCACCATGAATGGCTACGTGATTTAAAACAACAGTAGTTCTGTAACAGTTCACTGCGTGGTGCTGCATGATGCAACGGTGGTCATATTCCGTATTCAACCAATACTAAAAAATTTAGTACGCTTGTCTTGACCCCCTCCCCACTCTACGCTTTGTACGAACAACTAAACACCAATAATTGTGAACAGCCCCTAACAGATAGTACAGAAAAAAATAATATAATCATAATGTGACACATCTTAATTAATGCATACAGACTGATGTTGATTCTAAATAACTGTATACAACCATCATTGAATCACACACCTATCAATGTTTGGTCATGAGTTTTCTGGAAACAAACAATTGTGCATTTGGTTGACAAAGCTATCTTTCAGTCATTCCTACCCCACTTGATGCACTGGCAGTATTCCACTCGGACCAAACCCTAAATCCTATCATATCCATTCAAACCCCCAAAGAAAAGCATTGACAGGAACATTAATTAGTGAGAAAATAATTATGAAATAACACAACAAAGAACTAATTTAAGAGAAAATGGTGACAAGCTAAAGTGAGTTGTCATAATTTAGTGGTGTCCTTCAGTGGTGACCTTGAATGTTCGGATCTGCATGGGTTGAAGCGTCACCTCCAATGTGTCAGCGTTGACAGGTGTCACACTGTCACTCATTGCTGAAAGGGAACAGAAAAAACATCAGTATATATTTTTTTAGAACTATTTTTCTTATAAGTAATTATTGACAGCCCTAACAACGGCCTAACAAGTACTTGTGTAGCTGGACAAATAATAAACTTCCCATTAAGAACTGGACCTTATTAATATAGTACTGTTTAGGCTTCATTTATATCTACAGTTCATTTGCAGTGCATCTTTTTGCAAAAAGCTCCATTTGTACGTTACATATTTATTTTTAAATAAACTACACATTCCATAATGACAATGTTGAAACACAAATATGTTGTTTTGTTAACATTACCAACAATTATACAAGAAGCAGGACATAGCTTTTAACACTATCATCTGCCAGCAACCATCCTACTGGGTAGACTGATCAAACGTCTCATCATATTAATTTTTACAAAAAAGCGTCCCCACTCTCACTCTGTGTGATAGGGGCAGGAATATGGCTTCAGGTGATGAAAGGATTCTTCAGAACTACAAGAGAATTACTAAGTGGAAATAGGTAAATAAAAAGCATGATTTATTCTATCACTGTGTTGTTGTATTCACTAAGCTCTGGTAATGGCGTACCAATGAGAGCTGAGTCAAGCTGAGGTTTATTAAGCGATTGACACGTCACAATGATTGATATATAGACAATTCTGCCACACCCTGCTCTATAATACCCCACCCCCGGACAGTTGCTATCAAGATAATTGCCCTTCCAGACAATTGTCCCTTCATAGCCACAATGTGGATGTCGGTAACTGGATACCTTATTAAGGTTGGTAACATTATTTAAGGGGGGTTTGCTTGTAGGAAATGAATGCCCAGCAGAGAGTACATATCAACAGGAAATCAAACCGTTATTGAGTCATTGCTATGAAGCACTTAAGTCACTGCTGGCCACTGCAATTAAGATCTGATCAGTGTAATTGATAAACCAAACGGATCATGTGTCTGTGATCAGAACCATCCTAGGCTAAGGTAAGATATTAGAAGACGTAGGCAATATCTATTGAACTATTCCAGCAAGATTGATTGTTAGCTCAACTTTAGTTTCAGAAATGTCATGGTTATGTGTAGACCTACAAGTGAAAAACTTGTAGTTATACTTATTTATACTTTCAGAATGGCGTACCACCAGTGTGACAAGTACGTTTGTCTGCTGCTGCTGTTTGTGATAAACATGGCAGTGTCCACCACAATGGCAGAATCATGTGGCAGATGTCAATACTACGACCCTGACATCGAAGAATGCACCGACTGCTCTATTGCCTGTAATCCTGCAAAGAATCATTGTGAACGTGTCTGCCCGGGTAAGACTTGAACTGAATGAACAATTCATATAAAACTACATTTTCAAGTATATACTTTTACACATATAAACAACAAAACATGTTACAATTGAGTTATTATTCACGCTGACTTCCACTTAAAATGATAGGGCATGATGAGTTTATTTTGAAATTAACAGAGGTTGTAACACCTGTTCTTAGTAAATGTAAAATTGGTCTGTCTGCAGAGATCTGAAGCCATGCCCTGTGTGGTGCTACTTAATATTGTGGCCTACATGCCTGCAGTGGTATTTTGGATTTAAGCTTATATCTGCCGAGCAAGGCAAAGGCGCTGGGTGATATCCACTATGTAGGGAACCCCGACTTTTGGTCACAAGGGTGAAGGGATGATCTCACGTGCATGTGTTCTATCGAGTAGTGAATAGATATTTTTGTGCCAGTAACACTGGCACTTCAGAGGGGTTGTATTGTTTATTATCACAACTGTATGTCTTAACAAACCATTAGAGCTTATTTGATGTATCATATTATGATAGGTGCTCTTGGCCATTGTCCTGGTGAAACATGCAACAGTTATGTATTTTGTTTCAGATTGGCCTGACTGCCAATCAACAACACTGCCAAGTGCACCTACAACCCAAATGTCTACATCATCACAATGGCCCTGGATTGTTGTTCCATTTATGGTTGTACTACTGGCATCCATACTTACTGGTGGTAAGTGTAGAACATTTATGAATTATTCAAATAGGTGGGGACAAATTGACACCTATCTAGTCTCCTTGGATTAAATTCACTTCTACCTGGTGTGTATCTTTACCTGAGCAGTTTAAACTAAACTGTTGCAAGATTTTGTCATTTCCTCGTGTTGAACTAGAACTTTCCATGGTTTAACATACACTGGTGTTTCCATTTTGGAGAATAAAATACAAGATGAAATAAATGTTACATAGTTGTTTTAACAAACACCCTGTCAATGTCACTGATCATTGATGTTTATTGTTGTGTTTTTGTAAGTATTCCAAATTCGATATTTAAACACACTAAACTATTGACATTGGTACACAGTGTGTTGTTCAACATAAATTTTTTTTTTAAACTTGCATATCGAATTGTGTATTTTTTCAGGTTCAAACTTCAAAGTAAAAACACCAGTACCAGCTTGTTGCTAAGGACTGGGTACTGTTTATGTAAAAACGTATCTTTTTATACCTTGTTTTTGTTTGATGCAGCCTGCTGGTTCTGGAAACGTCGTGGCGGTGGCAGAAATACCAATGTCTGTTGGCGTCATCGCAAAGATGAAGAGATACCTTCAGTGGTTCCACTCATGACCATTTATCGTGATGACGTGCCCCCTCAGCGTGACGCCGTGCCCCCTCAGTGTGATGCCGTGCCCCCTCAGTGTGATCCCACTAAAGGCCCATGTGATCGGCATCCTATGGCCTTCTCCGGCAATGGCAAAAACTGTGTTGTCTGACAAGATCGAACATTATAGGACACGTTTAATGGAATTGAGGTGTATCTAGTACTGTCTACCTTGGTGGCTACAATGCACACAAAGGGACAAGCATGTCCTCATTCGAGATAATTACTGCACCCTTGAGGTGAACGCAGCTGTTGTTTCCATCAGCACGTGCATCATGCTCTCGGATCTTGATATTTCTATAAAGGGGCATTCGTAACAGCTAGTTTTACCAAGACAGTATTGCAATGGGACAACTGCTGTGTTGGTTGCACACCAATAACAACACGTTTGGTTCTTGTCAAGTTTCATTGTATAGATGTCACCAGCCGATCACCTAGTGCTGGCTGAACATTGTTGACATTCCTTAGAAAAGTAACCAATTAATATTTCTTTAATTATCATTAATGGAAACATTCCATTGTTTGTCAAGTTAAGATTGTGACTGACTATGTGGAAATTGTTATCATTTTCTTATGATGGATGTTATGAGCATCTTGGTGAAATGCATTTTGAAAACGCTCTTAAAATATATTATGGATTCTGTCTTACGATGGATTTTCCTTATGAGCTCTTTGCGTTACTGAAACTCTCCCGAGGAGACCAAATAGAAGTGTTTAAAATAGTGAATGGTTATGAGGATATTGATAGGAATATGTTTTTCAAACTTAAAGAAGGCAGTAGAACTGGATGACACCAAGCAGCATTAGCTAAGGAACAGTTTGGATATGAGAAAGTACTCATCCTCACAGAGGGTAATAAATGAATGGAACAAACTGTCAAGTGATTGTGTTAATGCTAGTAGTGTGAATATGTTTAAAAATATAATTGACAAATATCTGATAAGGGCAGGCTATACATAGATGATACAACTTATCTTGTAATATGTATGTACAGGTCTATAGCAAGGACTTCCAATGGGTGTTGTGTTTAGAGAAAATATGGAATGAATGTCTTTCCATGTCAAAAAGTGAAAATGACTGTCATGCTATCTATAGTATCATGTCAAAATGCATAGATATAATTATATAAACTTTTGTGATATCTGATCAGCTGTATATATATCCCGATGTGTGTATACATATATATATACCCTGATGTGTGTGTATTTATATATATATATATACATACACATGTGATATATATGTGTATATATATTAGGTCCCAGGGTAAACTGTGATAAATCTTTTTTTAGAAAACCTTACTTGTGTTTCATCCTCAGAATGTAGATAAAAACGTGTACATGATATTGGAATATCTTAAGAATGCAACATCAAAACAAATGGTAGCCAAAGTTGTGTAATTTACTTCAGATTCCAGTTATGAATTTTTGGCCATTCAGAAATGTCGCTTGAATTGGTGTTTATCGCGTTTTACCCTGAAAGCCTTCATGTATATATATATATATATAAATGTTTAGTATAATGAATTAAAATTTTTGGGTTTAAGTTGAGGGCCTTGTCGTTATTGCTAATATTGGTGTATGCTTGATACGTCTTTCGCAAAAAAAATTTTTGTAGTAATACAACATTATTCTGTTAGGTTCATTTATCCTCGACATGTAGTATTTATTTAGACCATGTCAAGTGTCAGCTTTCTTTTGCTAATTGTTAGTGTCTCAGTGAATTGACAAATGAATCATATAACAAATACAATTAGTGTATTTGGACTATTGAGAAGGTAGATTGTAGTTGTACGTATACTGAATTGCAATAAACGTTTATCAAATGATCAATTATTATTTATACCTGTACAGTTGGCCACCAGGGATTTTATCAAATGCGAAAAATGAATCGGGGGGGGGGGGAATCCAACGAGTCGCTAGTGTGAGTGCACCTGGGTCGTCTACTCACCAACCAGTGTGCGCGTTATTTACAATGCAACTCAATTATCGGGAATCCCTTAGCCAATAACAGTGCTTGTTTGTCGTATGATACCCTATGCCCATAGTGGGGGAAATGGTTGAAATGCCCTTCTACAAATGTTAATGTATTCGATCATAAAACTGAGATTATTTGTGAAGATATTAGCTTAAACATAATTTAATATCGTTACATGTCCGTGTCATTCATCTGGACGGTGTTTGAATTGAAGTAGTGGCCTTCACCCCAGTGAATGGTATCTCTCCATTCCTCCCTTATTTCTCCTTTGACTCCTATCATTGTTTGTCCTCAGTGAATCTTTTCTCAACTAGACCAAGGTGTTTTAAAACTTTTAGCAGTAGCACTAGCAATAGGTCATTATGTTTACAGAAATCGTAGCTAGTTGGGCCTCTATGCCAAGGAGTCTGCTTTTGTAGCTCGCAAAGAGCTTATAGGGGTAAAATAAGGTAAAGGTTCTTAAATAGCATGGTATCCAGTCCATGGGACTGTTCAAAGCGCTTTACACTTCACCCCCTGGCAGACCTGCTCATTCCAACGCCATTTCGACTTCTCTGGGAAGCATACAGCCATTACTGTGTGAAGTAATGGCTATATGCTTCGTTTACATATCCACCACTGTCTATAGCCAGGTCCTCATTTACAGCTGAGTGAACTGTAAATGAAGCCCAAGCTTTGAAATGGCAGCACGAGGATTCAAACCCGGGTCCTCTCAGTTGGGAGTCCAGTGCTCTATAACCACTGTGCCATCACGCCCCATGTTACAGGGTTCACCAATGTGAAATAAAAATATCAGTGGATGATTGTAATATCAGATATTTCTGTTAGTATAATATTTATTTAACTGAACAATTTAACCATTTATTTATCTTAGCCAAGCTGAAAAAATTACAATTACTTATGCAGATCAGTTTTAGTTATGCCTGTGGTGAAAGACAAATTCATAACATGAACTCGGATAGGTTATATGTCTCTTCTCAGTTTCAGTTGTAATGGCTACTGTCAGACATGTTTACATACTAGCTATGTTTGTCACTGCAGTGCATGGTAGAGCTCAGGGTGCTTGACATGGCATGTGTACCAGTTACACTACAGCATCAATTGTGTAATACACTGTACACCAAATAAGTCTGAGCAACTGCACATTACCTGTGTGTATTGTAGTTTGTTGGGTCAAACTACTTTTGACAAAATCCAATCAAAAAGAATGTCTCCATTTCTTTTATCAACCATGATTTTTAGAAAGGTTTTCATCAATAAGTATACTATAATTATAAAACCAGTTTTTGTGTTTACAACAAACTGACAACACGTGAAATGAAAACAGATCAAGAAAATCCTCATTTTATTCGGGAATAGAAGCAACAAGGCACAGCACAGATTGATGATGGATTTTTATATCTTGCAATTCTGCAGTGTTCATACCAAGATTTATGTTGGGTTTTGGCAGGTGCTTGCTAGCATTTAGCTACAAGATCACATTGATCTAATATAGAATATTTGTGCATAATTACCAACCATAATCCATTATGCTGTCATGTGTAAGGTGTAAACTTAATTGTCTGCCTGAATGAGGTACAGTTATCACGTTCATACATGGGTGCTTCAGATTCAAGTTCTATTAAAAAAATATTTTTACTGGCAGCTTTAGGGGCAAGTTCACAATTGTCGACACTGTACAAAGTGTACTAATTTGCATACCCCTATCCTCGCTACCAGGGGCTTATGACTTAACTACACCAGTACCCCTGGCAGATCGACCTGTTGAAATGCTGATTTTTTAGTTGGTGTAATATTGCTCGTTCAGATTTACAGGGCCCGGATATGGGAACTTAATTGGTAGTGGATAAGTTGTTGCTGGTCAGACGGGTAATAATGGGCATTTCATGGGAACACTATTTGAAGTTTAGACGCATCAAGTTCTCAGAAACATGTCCACCGATACATGAAGTAGGACAAAGTACAAAATAAACTGACAAATCCACGTTTCAACATTTTGGTCTACCAAGGATGTTCATCCCCAGGGGTTGTGTGGTACTACTGCCACCGGGCTGGCTACAGAGGATGTTCCTCCCCAGGGGTTGTGTGGTACTACTACCACCGGGCTGGCTACAGAGGATGTTCCTCCCCAGGGGTTGTGTGGTACTACTACCACCGGGCTGGCTACAGAGGATGTTCCTCCCCAGGGGTTGTGTGGTACTACTACCACCGCTGACTACAGAGGATGTTCCTCCCCAGGGGTTGTGTGGTACTACTACCACCGCTGACTACAGAGGATGTTCCTCCCCAGGGGTTGTGTGGTACTACGCCAACCGCTGACTACAGAGGATGTTCCTCCCCAGGGGTTGTGTGGTACTACTACCACCGTGCTGACTACAGAGGATGTTCCTCCCCAGGGGTTGTGTGGTACTACTACCACTGTGCCGACTACAGAGGATGTTCCTCCTAAGGGGTTGTGTGGTACTACTACCACCCCTGACTACAGAGGATGTTCCTCCCCAGGGGTTGTGTGGTACTACGACAACCGCTGACTACAGAGGATGTTCCTCCCCAGGGGTTGTGTGGTACTACTACCACCGCTGACTACAGAGGATGTTCCTCCCCAGGGGTTGTGTGGTACTACTACCACCGCTGACTACAGAGGATGTTCCTCCCCAGGGTTTGTGTGGTACTACTACCACCCCAGACTACAGAGGATGTTCCTCCCCAGGGGTTGTGTGGTACTACTACCACCGCTGACTACAGAGGATGTTCCTCCCCAGGGGTTGTGTGGTACTACTACCACCGTGCTGACTACAGAGGATGTTCCTCCCCAGGGGTTGTGTGGTACTACTACCACCGCTGACTACAGAGGATGTTCCTCCCCAGGGGTTGTGTGGTACTACTACAACCGCTGACTACAGAGGATGTTCCTCCCCAGGGGTTGTGTGGTACTATTACCACCGCTGACTACAGAGGATGTTCCTCCCCAGGGGTTGTGTGGTACTACTACCACCGTGCTGACTACAGAGGATGTTCCTCCCAAGGGGTTGTGTGGTACTACTACCACTGTGCCGACTACAGAGGATGTTCCTCCTAAGGGGTTGTGTGGTACTACTACCACCGCTGACTACAGAGGATGTTCCTCCCCAGGGGTTGTGTGGTACTACGCCAACCGCTGACTACAGAGGATGTTCCTCCCCAGGGGTTGTGTGGTACTACTACCACCGTGCTGACTACAGAGGATGTTCCTCCCCAGGGGTTGTGTGGTACTACTACCACTGTGCCGACTACAGAGGATGTTCCTCCTAAGGGGTTGTGTGGTACTACTACCACCCCTGACTACAGAGGATGTTCCTCCCCAGGGGTTGTGTGGTACTACGACAACCGCTGACTACAGAGGATGTTCCTCCCCAGGGGTTGTGTGGTACTACTACCACCGCTGACTACAGAGGATGTTCCTCCCCAGGGGTTGTGTGGTACTACTACCACCCCTGACTACAGAGGATGTTCCTCCCCAGGGGTTGTGTGGTAGTACTACCACCCCTGACTACAGAGGATGTTCCTCCCCAGGGGTTGTGTGGTACTACTACCACCGCTGACTACAGAGGATGTTCCTCCCCAGGGGTTGTGTGGTACTACTACCACCGCTGACTACAGAGGATGTTCCTCCCCAGGGGTTGTGTGGTACTACTACCACCGCTGACTACAGAGGATGTTCCTCCCCAGGGGTTGTGTGGTACTACTACCACCGCTGACTACAGAGGATGTTCCTCCCCTGGGGTTGTGTGGTACTACTACCACCCCTGACTACAGAGGATGTTCCTCCCCAGGGGTTGTGTGGTACTACTACCACCGCTGACTACAGAGGATGTTCCTCCCCAGGGGTTGTGTGGTACTACTACCACCGCTGACTACAGAGGATGTTCCTCCCCAGGGGTTGTGTGGTACTACTACCACCGCTGACTACAGAGGATGTTCCTCCCCAGGGTTTGTGTGGTACTACTACAACCGCTGACTACAGAGGATGTTCCTCCCCAGGGGTTGTGTGGTACTACTACCACCCCTGACTACAGAGGATGTTCCTCCCCAGGGGTTGTGTGGTACTACTACCACCGCTGACTACAGAGGATGTTCCTCCCCAGGGTTGTGTGGTACTACACCCCCTGACTACAGAGGATGTTCCTCCTGGGGTTGTGTGGTACTACTACCACCCCTGACTACAGAGGATGTTCCTCCCCAGGGGTTTGTGTGGTACTACTACCACCCCTGACTAGAGGATGTTCCTCCCCAGGGGTTGTGTGGTACTACTACCACCCCTGACTACCGAGGATGTTCCTCCCCAGGGGTTGTGTGGTACTACTACCACCCCTGACTACAGAGGATGTTCCTCCCCAGGGGTTGTGTGGTACTACTACAACCGCTGACTACAGAGGATGTTCCTCCCCAGGGGTTGTGTGGTACTACTACAACCGCTGACTACAGAGGATGTTCCTCCCCAGGGGTTGTGTGGTACTACTACCACCCCTGACTACAGAGGATGTTCCTCCCCAGGGGTTGTGTGGTACTACTACCACCCCTGACTACAGAGGATGTTCCTCCCCAGGGGTTGTGTGGTACTACTACCACCGCTGACTACAGAGGATGTTCCTCCCCAGGGGTTGTGTGGTACTACTACCACCCCTGACTACAGAGGATGTTCCTCCCCAGGGGTTGTGTGGTACTACTACCACCGCTGACTACAGAGGATGTTCCTCCCCAGGGGTTGTGTGGTACTACTACCACCACTGACTACAGAGGATGTTCCTCCCCAGGGGTTGTGTGGTACTACTACCACCCCTGACTACAGAGGATGTTCCTCCCCTGGGGTTGTGTGGTACTACTACCACCCCTGACTACAGAGGATGTTCCTCCCCAGGGGTTGTGTGGTACTACTACCACCACTGACTACAGAGGATGTTCCTCCCCAGGGGTTGTGTGGTACTACTACCACCACGCTGACTACAGAGGATGTTCCTCCCAAGGGGTTGTGTGGTACTACTACCACCCCTGACTACAGAGGATGTTCATCCCCAGGGGTTGTGTGGCACTACTACCACCCCTGACTACCGAGGATGTTCCTCCCCAGGGGTTGTGTGGTACTACTACCACCGCTGACTACAGAGGATGTTCCTCCCCAGGGGTTGTGTGGTACTACTACCACAGTTGACTACAGAGGATGTTCCTCCCCAGGGATTGTGTGGTAGTACTACCACCACGCTGGCTATAGAGGATGTTCCTCCCAAGGGGTTGTGTGGTACTACTACCACCCCTAACTACAGAGGATGTTCATCCCATCCTCAGGGGTTGTGTGGTACTACTACCACCACTGACTACCGTGGATGCTCCTCCCCAAATTAGTACTTTAAAATGTTCATAATTTTCCACAGTGAAAAATATATCAATGTACAGGCTGTAGCAACATTATGACACAGTGCATGTATATAGGACATACAACAGTAACCATCGGAACATGTTTACAAACATCCTCCAATAATTATGTTAAAGTTTTGTGTTTTTTTAACAACTCCGTGATGACATATTGACAATTTTTTTTACAATGCTTTGAATTTCCAAGATGTCGGACTGTATCTCAGTGCCGCACCATGAATGGCTACGTGATTTAAAACAACAGTAGTTCTGTAACAGTTCACTGTGTGGCACTGCATGATGCAACGGTGGTCATATTCCGTATTCAACCAATACTAAAAAATTTAGTATGCTTGTCTTGACCCCCTCCCCACTCTACGCTTTGTACAAACAACTAAACACCAATAATTGTGAACAGCCCCTAACAGATAGTACAGAAAAAAATAATATAATCATAATGTGACACATCTTAATTAATGCATACAGACTGATGTTGATTCTAAATAACTGTATACAACCATCATTGAATCACACACCTATCAATGTTTGGTCATGAGTTTTCTGGAAACAAACAATTGTGCACTTGGTTGACAAAGCTATCTTTCAGTCATTCCTACCCCACTTGATGCACTGGCAGTATTCCCCTCGGACCAAACCCTAAATCCTATCATATCCATTCAAACCCCCAAAGAAAAGCATTGACAGGAACATTAATTAGTGAGAAAATAATTATGAAATAACACAACAAAGAACTAATTTAAGAGAAAATGGTGACAAGCTAAAGTGAGTTGTCATAATTTAGTGGTGTCCTTCAGTGGTGACCTTGAATGTTCGGATCTGCATGGGTTGAAGCGTCACCTCCAATGTGTCAGCGTTGACAGGTGTCACACTGTCACTCATTGCTGAAAGGGAACAGAAAAAACATCAGTATATATTTTTTTAGAACTATTTTTCTTATAAGTAATTATTAACAGCCCTAACAATGCCCTAACAAGTACTTGTGCAACTGGCTGAATAATAAATTTCCCATTAAGAACTGGACCTTATCAATATAGTACTGTTTAGGCTTCATTTATATCTACAGTTCATTTGCAGTGTATCTTTTTGCAAAAAGCTCCATTTGTACATTACATATTTATTTTTAAATAAACTACACATTCCATAATGATAATGTTGAAACACAAATGTGTTGTTTTGTTAACACTCCCAACAATTATACAAGAAGCAGGACATGGCTTTTAACACTATCATCTGCCAGCAACCATCCTACTGGGTAGACTGATCAAACGTCTCATCATATTAATTTTTACAAAAAAGCGTCCCCACTCTCACTCTGTGTGATAGTGGCAGGAATATGGCTTCAGGTGATGAAAGGATTCTTCAGAACTACAAGAGAATTACTAAGTGGAAATAGGTAAATAAAAAGCATGATTTATTCTATCACTGTGTTGTTGTATTCACTAAGCTCTGGTAATGGCGTACCAATGAGAGCTCAGTCAAGCTGAGGTTTATTAAGCGATTGACACGTCACAATGATTGATATATATAGACAATTCTGCCACACCCCGCTCTATAATACCCCACCCCCGGACAGTTGCTATCAAGATAATTGCCCTTCCAGACAATTGTCCCTTCATAGCCACAATGTGGATGCCGGTAACTGGATACCTTATTAAGGTTGGTAACATTATTTAAGGGGGGTTTGCTTGTAGGAAATGAATGCCCAGCAGAGAGTACATATCAACAGGAAATCAAACCGTTATTGAGTCATTGCTATGAAGCACTTAAGTCACTGCTGGCCACTGCAATTGATGTCCTGATCTTACAGATTTGGAGCACATCGAATATATTACAAACTACTTGAGACATTCATTTTTATAAATAAATAGTAAATATTGTACTATAAATTATGAAATATATTTGTCAGATAATATCATAAGTTTTAAAAATGTTAATTATCATGAACAAAATCGACAAATAATTATAACAACTATATAGCATTTATATTTACATAAAGCATGGAAAACGTTGCAGTTGGGACAATTAGTTTTAATCATGCACTGTGTTAATAAACACTACAATATATGTTTTGAGTACATTTTGTATGTGAGGGGGAAATTATGCGGAGGGGTAATTGTCTAGTTGGTAACTGGGGGGAAATTGTCAGCAGGTGTAGGACATTCTCCTGGGATGTTTTCGCCCCGAGGACATCCCCCCACTAAAATGAATAGGCGGAAGTTCCCCTCTAGTTTATAATAATAAATATAATATATAAGTAATAATTGATCAGTTGATGATTTGATACTTTTATTGCAATCCCACATAACTACAACAATATCCCACATAACTACAACACATAGGAGTGAAATTGTGTATCACCTGTATCACCTAGGAGTGACATTGTATATCACATGTATCACATAAGAATGACATTGTGTATCACCTGTATTACCTAGGAGTGACATTGTGTATCACATGTATCACCTAGGAGTGACATTGTATATCACATGTATCACATAAGAATGACATTGTGTATCACCTGTATTACCTAGGAGTGACATTGTATATAACATGTATCACATAAGAATGACATTGTGTATCACCTGTATTACCTAGGAGTGACATTGTATATCACATGTATCACATAAGAATGACATTGTGTATCACCTGTATTACCTAGGAGTGACATTGTATATCACATGTATCACATAAGAATGACATTGTGTATCACCTGTATTACCTAGGAGTGACATTGTGTATCACATGTATCACACAAGAATGACATTGTGTATCACCTGTATTACCTAGGAGTGACATTGTGTATCACCTAGGAGTGACATTGTGTATCACCTAGGAGTGACATTATGTATCACCTGTAGCACATAGGAGTGACATTGTGTAGCACCTGTATCACCCAGGAGTGACACTGTGTAGCACCTGTATCACCCAGGAGTGGCATTGTGTACAGCACTGAGGAAAGAAACCACTTTGCAATTTAATTTTTAAAGAAAGACTTTAAAAATACTTTATCTCATTCACTGTGTTGAAGCCACACCACAACAACCCAGCAATGATAAGTTCTTGTGTGACGCCACATCATTATAACAACACTGAGGAAAGAAACCACTTTGCAGTTGACCTCATAAAGACTTTACAACTTTAGATTTCATAAAGACTATATCTGGTTCATTGTGTATATATTCATACTTTTTTTATTAATTAGTAAAGAAATATTAAGAAATAAAAAAATATTTCCTTGATAGTATACATATAAAAGGGAGGGGGAAACACAGCCCTATTCATTTTAGTGGGGGAAAGGTCCATGCATACCCTGAAATACAGGTAGCATGAGATGTGAAATTTCAAACAACAATTAGCTACTAGCTCATTGAATCATCCTGTAATTTGACCCTCTAAAACTACACCAGTAACAACAGACATTGATGTAGCCTTTTCTGAAGCTGCTGGTGAGGGTGCTTATTCAAGTTGGCACTTTGGTGTCCCACTTTTCCCCCTTGAAGTTGACACTATGGTGCCTCTGAAGATCATTGTGATACCAATCAGAAGTGTCATGTGATATCAGTCAGAAGTGTTCATGTGATAACAGTCAGAAGTGTTCATGTGATATCAGTCAGAAGTGTTCATGTAATAACAGTCAGAAGTGTTAATGTAATAAAGCCAGAAGTGTTAATGTGATACAGTCAGAAGTGTTCATGTAATAACAGTCAGAAGTGTTAATGTAATATAGTCAGAAGTGTTAATGTAATAATAGTCACAAGTGTTAATGTAATACAGTCAGAAATGTTAATGTAATACAGTAACAAGTGTTAATGTAATACAGTCACAAGTGTTAATGTAATACAGTCACAAGTGTTAATGTAATAACAGTGAGAAGTGTTAATGTAATACAGTGAGAAGTGTTAATGTAATACAGTGAGAAGTGTTAATGTGATACAGTCAGAAGTGTTCATGTAATAATAGTCAGAAGTGTTAATGTAATACAGTCAGAAATGTTAATGTAAGACAGTCACAAATGTTAGTGTAATACTGTAAAAAGTGTTCATGTAATAACAGTCAGAAGTGTTAATGTAATAAAGTCAGAAGTGTTAATGTAATACAGTCAGAAGTGTTAATGTGATACAGTCAGAAGTGTTCATGTAATAATAGTCAGAAGTGTTAATGTAATAATAGTCAGAAGTGTTAATGTTAATGTAATACAGTCACAAGTGTTCATGTAATAACAGTCAGACATGTTAATGTAATACAGTCAGAAGTGTTAATGTGATATAATCAGAAATGTTAATGTAATACAGTCAGAAGTGTTCATGTAATAATAGTCAGAAGTGATTAAAAACCCACTGTCAAAAATGCCATTGTTTGAGTTTAAAGATGTTGAAAAACAGTAAACTGAAGGTAAACACATAAATGTTTACCTCTGTAAGTTACTAACTTCCCTGTTTCTACCTTTCATTAGTCCTTTTTTATTATTATTTAACCTTTATACATAATAGCAATAAAATGAGTGCCAGATATTCTCTCAACAGGTTTGTTGTTAATATTAACCAAGATTACCAATGATGATTTTGACTGTGAAGATTTGACCAACTGATGTTTGTTGACAGGACTCAATAACAGCCTGCTAATCCCTCTCTCTTTTGCCAAGGTCAGACAGACATTTACAAATGTTTCTTATTCTCCTCACCTCACCTCAAACAGTACAACGTGAAATGGAACTAAAGTTGGGGTTAGATCATTATTTATTTTCCATAGGTGACCATGTTATCTGTCTTTAGTCCTGTATGCAAAATAATGATTTGGATTGTATAATAATGGCACACATTGTTGCATGTCATGTCACTGACATGTCATGTCACTGACAAGCTGCAGAGTTTGCATTGAATCCTTCAATTTCTTTCTCAAGAAAATCAACATAGTAGATGCATATTCTGCTAAGCAGCAACTAAGAATTTAATCCGATGTGCAGCAGAAGTGTAAAGGTCTGCACATTTTTTTTTCAAAGTGCAAAAAACCTTGAAGGGCACAATTATTGTTGTAACTTTAGTGACATATGTATAATAATGATTACATACATGAAATGTGTGTTTATTGCATTTTAATCATTTTCAAATATCCCAGATGAGCCCATTGGGAACTTGGTTGGGAACTACACCCCTACTTGGTTGATTATGCCTAGTCAAGGACAAGTGCTGGCAGTTCAGTCAGGCGTGACACCATTGAATACATAGTGAGCCAAGACTAATGTGTCCGAACCCCCAGCTGATTATGGTTGACACTACTGTTAGGCGTGCCGAATGTATAGCTAAAATAATGTGGATAAAACTACTGAAAACATTAAGTAAAAACATTTACAATGAATACTGCTAAGAACTGTGTGGGGTCTGCAGGAGTTACTAAAAGGAGGTTCAAAAGAAATTAGTGTTTAGTTGAGACTTGAAACTGGCACGAGTGTCTGAGGTTAGGTAAAATGTTCAATACATTCGCCTTGGCTATCACTAACGAGCCTTGACGTGATCATCCGTAAGTTTGTCTTTGATGTAATTCTTATTTATTACGTCTGGTCCTCTGCTCTGTCACACCACAATATGTCTCACAATATCTGTCACAAATGTTATTCACTAGAACTGACAACATCATTACATCAGCATCATAAATAGGACAGAAGCTAACATGGTCTACACACGCCGTTGGCAAAACACCTACACACTAATGGAGTTTGATTGGCCAAAAGAGATCACCCCACTTGTATCACTGGTGTGCTTGTATCACTGGTGTGCTTGGCAAGAGTACGCTTATAGTGTCTGGGAAGTTTTTTGTGGAAGTTGATATATTATAACTTTCTGTTGAACTGTGTGCAGCAGAGGTTGACTTTTGATGTATGCATTTTTAAAATTCCTGTCACAATGTACAATGTAGCCACAGCTAGATCATTAGAATCTTTAGTTTTGAATTCAGTAGAATACTGTTTACAACATTTAAAAATGGAAGGTGGCTTATTAGTGAGGAAGGTGGCTTATCTTAATGTAATTGTGACTGGAATAAAAAATACATACAATGTCATTTGCTCCTATTTTGTTACTGCCTGACCATGTCTCGTGTAACTCACGGATGTTATGGTTTTAGTTTTGTGTTTGGCTGTACAGTACCCCTTTCTTGTTACATTTGGTCATTTTAAAGATAGTTTTCCACTTCAGCTTGCAGCTAATTTATCTTGTTCAAGATCACCAGTATAGATAGGGCCTACTGCAGGGTGACCTGGGTATTCAATCAATTGGGCTTCACACGCAAGCACACATATAAGCTTAGATATGAAATTAGCTGTGCAAACGTTGTCTTTCTAGGTTTGTTTCCCTGTATAGGAACTGTTTTAAGGCAGGTAGTGCTTCATTAAGACAGGGTGATCATACCCACCATTTCTTGTAATATTATATACTGATATTATTAATTATTATAATTAATAACATACTTATCTTAATAGCAAAACAGCAATATGGTTAAAATTATTAAACTTGGACTGATCTATTACCACCCCACCCACCAACGGGTGACTAAGTGTGCCCCCCTCTGGCCCCCTTTGTTAGGTTCTAGTCACATAACTGATTTGGAGTACAAATTTGTTGACGTCGCCAGAGAAGGCAGTTACTCAGACGAACAAACTTTTCTTCAGGCCCTTGTTTTGATCACCAGTGTCTTGGCATACAAATTTTTTATACATCTGTATCATGACAGTTGTTTGTTGTTTGTGTGGCCATCATCTGCTAAGTCGAGCAGCGTATCTTTTCAGACTGCTACAGAAGAACTGGTAGTGGGCGACAATTTTGCCAATTAATGAATAAACTTGTTGTTTCGTGGCAAGGACTTTGTCCCCGTCGCCATGGCAACAACTAGGCTTTCCCTGCAGCTCACATTTCATGTCATACCATCAGCAGCATTGCAGAGAGTGGACCCAAAGGGGGGTCCAAATTCCCTGGACCCCCCTCTCTTAATCTGCCCCGGTTAGCTGTGGTCTTTGTTCTGTCTTGCATCCTTTTTTTTACAACATTTTGTAATTTCAAAGATGGTTTTCCATTTGAGTTTACAGCTAATTTCTCTAGTCCAAGATCATCAACATACTGATCAGCATCAACAAAGGGTGTTTATATAATTTCGCTTCACATGGGGCTTTACGAAGGGTGTGGTAGCATAGCGGTTAGAATGTTGGAATCTTAATCAACAGAACCTGGGTTCGAATCCTCTTGCTGCCGTTACGAAGCTGGGCAATTTTTTTTCACCCCACATTGCCACAGTTCACTCACCCCACATTGCCACAGTTCACTCACCCCACATTGCCACAGTTCACTCACCCCACATTGCCACAGTTCACTCACCCCACATTGCCACAGTTCACTCAGCTGTATAAACGAGTACCTGGCCATAGACAGTAGTTGCAGCATGGCTGAAATCTTCCCAGAGAAGTTGAGTTGGTGTTGGAATGAACAGGTCTGCCAGGGGGTGAAGTGTAAAACGCTTTGAACAGTCTGAAGGACTGGATACTGTGCTATATAAGAACGTACTTTACCTTTCATATATTTCAGTATATGAAGCATCCAATAGATATATAATTAGCTGTACAAACTTAGTTTTTTCTACGTTTATTTCCATGTAGTTTTTTCAGTTTTGTAATAGCAGTGCTGTTAGTGGTATAGCTAGAATCATGTTGTATTCATTTTAGAGCAACTTGGATAAAGCAGCTCACCCTAGAGGGTAACTAACGATTGTTTGTTTGGCTGGCAGCTATGTTTATGTAATATGCCCAGTCTTTCCACATTTCCTGAATAAACCTTAAACCTTCACTCCCATTTTTAAATGAAGAATTTGAGTCATATTTGATTTGCTGCGATACCATTATATTTCCAAACAGCTGAGTCAAATTCAGCAAACAATGGAAACATAATTACAATATCAGGACTTGGCCCATATGAATAGAGAAGCAGCAAACATTGTGACTGCCTTGTGTATTGCGACCTTCCTTTTCATGGTGAGCCAGTGATTTGGTTAAAGGAGTTCTTGATATAATGAATGATGTTGAATACATTAGTCACATCCACAAATACCACTTTCTGAAGGCAGATAACGTTCTACAGGTCACCAGAACTCAGGAAAGAACCATTGTAAATTTGACAGCATGTGCTCTTTCATCCATAGGAAGAAACATTATTTACACCTGCTGACTGTATATAGATGCCAGTGTTGTAAGGCTCATTATAATATAATTGTTAACAATTACATCATAAAACTGATGTGTTAACAATTATATTATAATGAGCCTTACAACATCACCACCAGTGTCAAATATTATGTTAAAAATACAACAGACATATATTGTAGTTTCCTGCTTATGGCTACACAATAGTACACATACACTGTACACAATAGTACACATACACTGTATACAATAGTACACATACACTGTACACAAATCAATATTAAACTTTAATATATTTACTTGCCTTCTGGGCTTGTTAATTTGGATGGTGATCTTATTAATTAATCTTGTTAAATATCCCTGCCTCAATACATATGAGATTTGAGATAATAATGTATGAGATTTAAAGCTGGCACTTTTGTTAGACAGCGTACTATAAAACACATTTTGGCTGCCTAAAAACTTTACATCCTCCACATGACTTTGATCTTAAACCCTCTTCATGCCAACCACTATAGCAACTTCTTTACAGTAAAATTATAGTTAGCTTCATTAATACGATGTAAACAGATAAAGATATTTAAATTTACATCAATATTTAAAACTCACATGAAAAATATATATTAAAATGAACATGTGAGGGAATTTTTATAATGTTAAAATCCAAATTTTAATATGATGCACTTGAAAGACCAAGATAAAAGTGGGCAAAAAAAAGGAAAGTTCATTTTAAAATTTAAATAAAATGTTCTAAATACATGTATTACTAATTTGTGCCTTTGTGAAGTAACATCTGGCAAGATCAAATTTCTCATTCTGAAAATATTTTAGGACTCTTTACTGCTACACATGTGAATGGAATATGTACATGAATTCTGGACACAACGTAATATCTGTCTGTGCACAGAAAGCACCTGAAATATTACGGAATCAGCCTACAAAGATTGATAAATGACACCTCCAATGACAGTCACCACCCCTACAGTATCCCCCCCACCCTAGAGTAATCTTTGTATATGTACAATCATAGGTATTCACATTGTGCTACACCCATATAATTATTATGTAAATATGAAGGTAAACATAATTTATCTGTATTTCATTTGGTGTCTCGCATGCACACACACACACACACACACACACACACACACACACACACACACACACACACACACACACACACGCATGCCCGCACACGCAGTTACTACCATTACACATAATGTCTATTTAAACTTATGGTGCGACTCAGGAGAGTCTCTAGAAACCCCACAGGGTTTATATCGAGAAGTTCACGACCAGTCACTGCACTTTTTGTTTTGTTATGATATAAAAGAATGTGTAAGGCAAAACACTGATCATGAAAACATGATTATATTAGCAAAGAGCTTTGATCTTGTATTGGTAAATGATGAGATATTTTAAATGTAATAGGTGAGATTATAAATACCAGGGTGATTCTGAATATGGTGTATGCTACAGTACCCCCCCACACACACCATCACTGAGTAATTCATGTACAGGTAGAACCATTGCTATAGATTGAAGGGAGTAACCAGTACTTATAGTTACCCTCAAATAATCTGAGAGTACAGGATGTACATGACTCACAGAGCACTGACTGACAATAGTGCCTAAATGTCTGTACAGAATTGTAGACAAGTACACAACTGATTAATCCTGTGAATAAATAGTTTTTTCATATTATTATACCATTGGTAATATTAAATACCAACTCTATGTATGTATTAATTACTTAAGAATCTTAAAATGCTGTGTATAATATAAATAATCAAACATAAATTACACTAATTTTATTAATGCAGATTTTTGAGAATGGCATTAATCATAATGTGTTTACCACACATTTACTTTGTGCAAGATATGATACAAATACTTCCTCGGGTCCTCGTGGCAAACCTTGTTTATAAGTAATAAAACACCAACTTGGTGACTAATCTGTTTGTTTGAGTCACTGCATATTTTGCTGTGTTGTGACACAGAGTGCACAACACAATTTGTATGACAAAACGCTGGTGATCAAAACAAGGTCCTGTAGGAAAGTTTGTTTGTCTGAGTAATTAACTGCTTTCTCATGATGTGTCAACAAATTTATACTCTAAGTCAAAGAAGTTCTGAATATTACATCAGCATCAGAAATCAGACAATTCCTGGCAAGTAACCTGACACCAAACGGAAGAAGATAGATTAACTGCACAATGAAAACAGGAAGATTGGACAAAACATATCACCCCACTCCACCTGACTGGGTGGGGTGGGGGTGGTGATCATGATTGAAAGAATGCTATCTGGAGGCATTCATTGTAAACAATTTTATGCTGTTTTGTGCTAAGCAGAAGGCTCACCATGCACTGGCAACTGGTCCATACCGGTCTCAAGTAATAAATCAGTCCAAGTCAACATTTTGAATTTACAATGTATGCAAACAGGCCCATAACAAGCACACAAAGGATCTTAATCGCTCTTTGTAATTCTAAGATTTCCATTGCCTAGAACAATAAGTGTGTAATTCATATTTCCCAGCATTCAAAGAGTTTTATTTGGTCAGCAGAATAATACAGAAATATGATATCATTTGATAACCTAGAGCATTTTATTTTGTAAATAAGAAAAATTAAGTAGATTCAGTGAAATAATAAATCGAGCATTATTGCGTATTGCCTCTGTAATTCTCATTAATTGTGGTTTTGTTAGAAACTATTCATGTATATCTACACTTCCAGAAACCCATTCCATGCCCAACAGCTGGCATGACGATGTTACATTTTCAACGAAGTTTAACGTAGTCAACCAGGAGATTCAAAACTAATCAACTGACATAGAATAGCTGAAATACGGGTGGTTTCTGGGCCCCACATTTATTACGCTTAGCTAGTTAATTTTTGGCAATCCCATCGACAGATATGTTCAACTCTTTGTTACTACGATAGGGGAACTGCTTTTTATATCTAGTTAGGTCGTGGGCAATGCCCACTGTCATGCTTCCTAATGCACCACGCAAAAATTACATTGTATGTATGTTAATAATATTATACTGGTAGTTAAGTATGGTCTAGGAGACTAAAACTACGATAACAACTGATCCCTAACATGGAAACCTCCCTACCTTACTACAGTCATTTAAATTATACATTCACATACACTTTCCTTAATGACACTAAAAACAGCTTTTCTTCTCAAGTACTTGTTCCTACACATATACCACAGTCCTTCTCAATAGACTACCATAAGCATTTTTACTTGAATTGGCAAGCTGTCAACTACGTTATGGTGTCAATGCCACTGACTCAAAGTGAGCCACATTATACAGTCAGTCTCTCCTACAACGTCCCAAAATACTACAGCCATTCAGAGATGCCATTAATCTTAAATGTACGTTGTCAATTCAATTGGTTTCTCTTATTTAGTTTCAGACTCATTTAGTAAAAATGCAAACCTATCTAGTACAACATGCCAGCTCATTTGTACAAATTTGTTATTTAGTTTAATCATCGGACAAACAAACTGCAAAAGGGTCCTGGCAGTATATACTACGCTGTTCACACTTTTGCAAGTTACCCGATCTAACGATCAAAGTCAATTCTTTCAAAGATTTCAGCAAAAGTAGGCACTCTTTTTATGAAACCGACTGTGCATACCACAAACTATTCACACACTACATAATGTGAACATTAGTGAACCTGATTCATAATGGGCTGAACCAAATGAGGAGTTTTATGTTCTGCCAACAGCCAGTTCTTGTCCAACAGGAATTAATTATATTGGTTGGGGCAATCTTTTTTTACACTTAAAGGTGCTTAATAAATTCCTATTTTTTTGCAAGTCTCATTTCAAATTAATTTTGTGCAAAACCAAACCTACCTAGTATCCACTGCACATGCTAGCTCGTTTTGTGCAACTTTTGTATGTATTTTTTTGAAGTTATCAGATGAACTATTAAATTAGTTAAGTGTTAACTGAAGTGAGAATCGAAATGTTGAACAATCATGAATTTCTTCCTTGGTGAAATTTCATAACTTTGTCATGTGATCGGCGAGAGGATGGAAGTCACGCCCATGATCAGCATTGACCCACACAGTGTTTACCATTTTGGATATCCGCTATTTTGATCCTTACCAGATCTAATGACTGAAGTGAATTCTTTCGATGATTTGAACAAAAATAGGCATTTTTTTAATTAGATCGACTGTGGATGTTACATAAACTATTCACACACTACATATTTGGACAACAATGAACCGGATTTGTGATAGGCTAAATCAGTTGAGGAAGCAGTTTTAAGAGAATAATTTATATGCTATTTTGAAAAAGTGTGAAGAACACTTTGAACAAGCGATATTCTAAATCACTAAGAATTCATCAAATAAATACAAACAAATTGTTAGAAAAACAGTTTTTGAATTATATACTTACGATTTTCCAACAGTGAAAAAACGTTTCGTTAAACGATGCCACTGCACAAATTCCTATATGTTGGGAAGCCTTTATGTAAAAATGTGAGCTGCTATTGTCAATTGAGAACTTTCCTGGGGTGATTATTACAATACAAGTAGTTGTGTACATTTTCATCCATTAAATATGTTGTCGCTTTACATCAACAGCTACCAATATATTGTTCACAACTGTACTGACAATTATATATATACTGTTACAGTTATGACACACGATATAATCTTGTGATTGTGAATCATTAAATGATCAAGGAGAGGAGGGCTGACTGCCAGCCTCAATTCATAGTCATGACATGCAGTCACGACACACAGTCACGACATTTGCTGAAAATAGCCATTCAAATTTGGCAATAATGAAATGAAAGTCATGCCTGACTGCACCTTTACTGTTACAATTACTTATTTCTAAGGCCACAATTGAACTCTTATTTCGCTGTGCTACTATGATAAGTGTTGTCATCTACTGCATAAATTAGACTCACATTGTCATTGCATAGTCATATTTAATTAATTAATTTCACAAAATCCCAATTAGCTTTATATAGTACATGAAAGTTCAAGCTTGTTCGGTTTGTTGTTCATGATGATTCAGTGCCTCTGTGTCAGTACTTGTGATTTGTTAAAATAATATTCCTCGGTGTTGAAAACATGCATGTTATCATATAATTAAATGACTGGGATTATTTATCTGCCAGATGAATCAGCGAAGTTGTATTTTGTAGTAACTTCCAACTTGTCTGAGAGTGAGAATTAGTTATAGAAAACTTCAAAGTGTGTCACCTGTGGTTGTCTGACAAGACAGCTAACACAAAGCTATTGCTCCTGACCACATCCTGTTCCTTGTCTCACTACTGCTGACAGCTGTTTATGTCAATGAGTCTACTGTGCAGTGTGATTTATTATCCTGTCACAGACTCTCAATGACAAGGATCATTAGTTCCAAAATTACAGTCTTTAGATAGTGTGTAACACTGACATCAGCATCACAAATAGGTTGTTTATGAGGATGATCAATTTGTACAAAATGGTTGATCATTTCTAGATTTGAAAAAAATCTAGACAGAAAGTTTTCCTATGTGAGCTAAAAACAGCTAAAAATAAAATGTTGCTTTTAGAAACCTTAGGTTTGAAGATTTTTTTTACAAATGTATATTACAAAATATTATTAAACTGATAAAAGTTGTATTCAAGGTCAGCAAAAAGCCAGAAACAAATACTTTGCTATGTATGTGGTAGGTTCTTGTAAAAATTATTTCGATGAGAAGTACAATCAACCTCAGGTCCCGCGCTAGCGCAGTTGACCTATATAAATCTTGGCACATGTCATCCTGAACTTTCCCTAAATGGCTCCTTGTGGAGACAGTAACACTGGTGGCAGACGGCACAGTACACGACAATGAATGGTGCACAGCAGATGATAAATTGACACCCATTTTAAACACATAATAATATTACATACAAGTGTAGACAGTGACAACTGTAGTGAAATGGCATATTGCAACAACATTAAAACTAATTTATTTAAAGGTATAATAACAACAAAATGGTGAAAGTAGGTTTTCTTAAACAGAGCCACAGAGAAAGTAATAATTCATCTTACAAGAATGATTAAAATAGCTTCTGCCCTTTTGACTGGCTGTGGATTTAGACAGTTATTTTACACACCCATTCATTAGTTACAGAAAAGTTATTACTGAGTACTCCATTAGCTTCCTGTCCTAGCAGTTATTACTGAGTACTCCATTAGCTTCCTGTCCTAGCAGTTATTACTGAGTACTCCATTAGCTTCCTGTCCTAGCAGTTATTACTGAGTACTCCATTAGCTTCCTGTCCTAGCAGTTATTACTGAGTATTCCATTAGCTTCCTGTCCAAGCAGTTATTACTGAGTACTCCATTAGCTTCCTGTCCTAGCTGGAATTCTGACAATCTGAAGGTTTGTGGGTGAAACTGTTATGTAATGCACCACAACAGAATACAATGAAGGGATGCCAATGGAAGCATCTAGCAATGGTATTTCCTGGGGCATTTTTCTATATATTGAATAGTAATTTGTGGGGTGATCTAAGATGGGTGATGGGGGGACTTCCACTTCTCTTGGCAGCTTGTTTACAAACAGCTAGGGTGTTGTAACAATAAGGTCACCTGACTTAGACCATCATACAGGTATAACCACCAAGTGATATATCAGCTATTATCAGGTTGTATTTCGCACTTACTAGTACATGTGTACCTGCACTCACTGGTACATGCGTACTTGCACTTACATGTGTACGAGTGCACAGCCAACCCACCCCTCATAACCCATGCACCCAGACCCAGTCTTCCCCATTCACCAGACAGTCAGGCCCAGTGGAGCGTGACAGCAGTAACAGTTACAGCTTTGGACTGTCAACAAGAGGGGTTCCAGTCCACCTATTGGTGTTTCAAAATTTGGGCTAAAAAGAGCCATTGGTCCTTTCTACCTCGTGTCTAAGCCAGGGGAAGTAAAAGATCCCACAAAGGGGGTAAATGTGTGAACTGCCGTGAACTCTCTAACTCTAGAGAAGAAAAACTCTGACAATAAATCACTCCTATATATTAGCCCTAACCCAGTTTGTCTGCAAAGAACAACGTTTTACAACAATAATGTTGCCTGACAAAAACCACACTATAACCACTGAGTGAGGTGATATATCTGGTGATGTTCATGTCTGTTCAGGTACATGTTAGAGAAGTGTGCCACCTGTAGGAATCTGCTAGGTACACATCAGGTACTAGTGAGATATTACACGTTTACAACTTGTATAGCCAATGCAGACGATAGGGCGAAGTTCTTCTGGACCTGGGGCTTCCATCTTTTGGACCTAGGCCTTCCATCTTTTTTCACTGAATTTAGACCACACCTAGACACATCTACATGCATGCATGCATGCAGGCTCGCATGCATGCACATTCTGTCATGATAAAGTAAATTAATAATCACTACACTTTTAGCAGGTTTTGTATACAGGTGGATGTCATATTTAGTTCAGGTACATTATTTAGTCGTTCCTAAGTCACCAGACAGACATGCAAACATATTCTGTCACATAATGTAACTTCACAAATTTTCTGGAATTCTGACAATCTGAAGGAATTTGAATCAACATACTATGTAATAATAACTATAACATAATAACGTTAACTGCGCTTTACATAAAAAACATTAAATAAATAAATACATATAAACACATTACATATAAAAACAAATAAATATAAAATTGTGTTAAAGACTAATACAATTAGGCTAATTATAAGTAATTAAATTAGGAATAAAAACCTATATAGCTAAATACAATTATTTAACATAAAACACAATTAAAATAAGTTAACTAATCCACCACAAGAAGCCAGTGGAAGCAGAGCAGTGACAATGAAAGGATGACTCGTGGTATTCCCTGGGCATTACATTTCCTAGTTCTACTTAGGGTAATTAGTAGGGTGATGCAAGAAAGTCTGATGCAAGATGTCCTTGGAGGAAGGCAGGTGGGATGGGGGTGAAGCTGGGTGGGGTGATAGTAGGGGTGTGTATGGGGAACTTCCACTGCCCTGGTCAGTTTGTTTGGAAACAGCTGCTTTTACAACAATAACATCACCTGAGAAAAACATCAAATAACCACGCACTGGGTAAGACACATCATGTGTTCAGGTAGATTCAAGCGATGGATTTCACCTGTTGAAACTTGCTAGGTACACATGTACTAGTTAGTGATATATTACATGTTGACAATGCATAGCCAATGCGAGATCCTAGATACGTCACTGGCACTGCAGCAGTCAAACATATAAGTCCAATGAACTGGTAAGACACCCCCCGTGACACTTTCTGCCTGAGCATATCCCCCCAGACATATTCCCCCTAGACAATAACTCCATTGGTTTATTGAGAGTCCAACAATTGTGAATCTTTGTTTGGCCAACCCTTGTCAGATATACATCTGTCAGTTCTGTTCTTGCACCTATAGACACTGCTGAGACAATGAGATCAACAAAACACATCACACAAAGCAAACCAAGCAATGAATTCTCCGTAAAATGTATAATCCAGCTTGAAAGTCACTTGTGCAACAGTTTGTACAACAAATGTCACATAAGCTATGGATATGGCTTTACTGATATCGTGAATATGTAAGATAGAAAAATAAACATATCACTGTTCCTGCACACCTGTAGACTTCTTAGTTGCGAGATTAAACTGAATGTTCCAAAATTGTACTCATTAATAGATGACTACTAGGTAAGCCATTAATATTGGGGTCACCCTGTGACCCCTTGGTTAGTGTTGTGGGTGTGCACTGAATTTATACCACCCACTGGGAAAAAAAGTTAAGACCTCCCTCACAATAAATTACAACAACTAACAAAAACAATGGTAATGGCAGCAAGAGTAACTATAGCAACAACAACAACGACAAAAACATTCAACAGACACCCACACACCCACCCACACCCACCCACCGACACACACATACCCACACAAACACCCACACAAACACCCACACACATACTCACAACCACACACGCTAATTTCCTGTTCTAGAATTCGGACAATCTGAAGGATTGTGGGCAGAATTGTTATGCAATCCACCACTAGATGTCAGCCAAAGCAGAGCAATAACAGAGAAAGGATGACACATGGAAATCCCTGGGGATTTTTCTAGTTCTATTAACTAGTACTTTGTGGGGTGATCCAAGACCATAGATTTAGGGATGGATATGGTTGTCACCTGACTAAATACCACAAACAACACCGCCTACACCACTGCACTGTATGAAGAGGGGGAATACCCCAACTTATCTGATACTGCAATACTGCAGGTGCGATTAAACATGTTATCTGTTGTGTTGGCTATCTATGGTTCCCCCTATGTGTGTAACCTACTCTAGATGTAGGGCCCAGTAGCATACTAAAGATACGCTTGGATATGAATAAAACAAATAGGTTACTATAACTATTTACTCACATATTGTCTTAACCTGCCAATCATATACCACTTATACTGCAAACAGAAGGGTAGTTGGACACAACATTAGGCAGATTGCACAAGGCATGTCCAGTATTGTCCACCAGGAAATATATGTCAAGTACAGTTGCACATATATCTGAATTAAATATCTACGTAGACATTCCTGAAGTTCTATCTTGCTTTGTCTGACTGCTAGATTTTACAAGTTATATTATATGGTAATTTGCAGGGTGATCTACGAAATAGGTGATATATGATATGTGTGAGCCAGACATATCATCATATCACAGCTTCAGGGTGTATAAACAATGCATAGTAAGTAACAATAACACCAACACTGCGCTGTATTCAATTCATACAGACTGTGACCGGGGGGGGGGGGGGGGGGGGGGGGGGGGGGGGTGGGTGGGTGGGCGTATAGGGGAATACCCCAAATTGTGTGAGTGCCATTAAATGAAGGTAACCATATATGGTAACAAATCAGTAGATATCTGGCGACTCATAACAACATAATTTCAAAGGTTACCTTGGAGTGGCGTATTGTTTATAAATAGACAACTGCCAAAGACTTCACAACAACAACTTATGAAATAACTAAACTATAACAAACCAATTGCTATCTCACCAACAACTAGTTATTCACTGAAAATGTATATAAAGGTCCTTCCTCAATTCAATTAGTTTGTTAGTCTCATTTCAAATTCATTCTGCAATAAATCAAACCTACCTAGTATCCACTGCAACATGCTAGCTCATTTGTATGTAGTTCAGACAAACTATTAAATTACTTTGGCCAAACATTAAGTGAAGTGAAAATGGAAACGGTAAAAACTCACAGAGATCGGCGAAAGGATGGAAGTCACACCCATAATCGCCACTGACCTGCACAGTATTTACCATTTTGGATATCCGCTATTTTGTGCCTAACCAGATCTAACAACCAAAGTTAATTCTTTCCATGATTTAAAAAAAGGCATTTTTAAAAATTAAATTGACCGCGGCGTTACATAAGCTATTCACACATAATATATAATATTATTTGGGGATCTACAAACTAGATGTATTCTGTATTAATTGTTGCTTGTTTATGAACAGACTTGTGTGATGTGTTGTGAATGTGTGGGAACAATCAAATCAAGTGTCAATGGACTGAATTAAACAAATGTGTGTTCTGAGTGACGACAAACCTTGATTCTATTTGTGAGAGCAGAAATTGTGTGTATGAGTGTGTGGAAGTGATGTTTTTGTGCACAGTAGCATCTAAGCTTTGAAATGATGCCATTTGTCAGTAGGTATACCAGTTGCGTAATGACACAGTGGCTGTTAGGCAGGATGTACTCATATTTGGGAAACCGGGGAATTTCATGGCAGAAATGCACGGGCATCATGCTTTGAAGCAATTTGTGCGAAAAGGAGGTATGTCATTTTCACGAATTTCGCACACCAGGTGTCTTAGTGGGTCTGTCATTTTCTGTGAATTTAAAAAAAAAATTGTAGGATAAATTTTCAATGTAGGTGCAAGAATGTTATAATGGTCGTCTATGGGAAAAGTGACTGTGGTCCGTGCCCGGAAGGCAGTGTTATTAGAACACGACTGACATACAATAAGCGCAATTTGTCACAAGGGCCAGAAAATGTGAGTTAAAAGTATGTTTTTTGAAACTTTTGGTGATTGTGATTAGTGTCTACTGGTGTGTAAACTACCAATACACTTGACCAGACTTTATTATCTGTGCACTTACAGATGGTTTAACTATGCACAGGGCAGAAGATTATTTACATTACTTCATTGAATTAATGAGAAGTTAATTAAAGGGCTAGTTGAGCCACCCAAGGCCCAAGGGAGGATTAGCTGAGCAGCAGCTAAAGAACGAAGACGAGTGTTCTTTACCCTAAAATGCACCAGGGAATTAATTTTTCCAAGCAAATTGGGACATAGCAATAGCGGCAATGAATTAGCAGTTAGTTATGCTGGTTGCAATTGGCCTTTAAGTCTATATTAATTGTGTTGACTTATTAATTCAGCATGTAGACTTGTCAGAGACTTGTTATACCCATTGGGTATATGTGTTGGCTGATTTGTTATGAAATTGTAGTACAAGGACTACGTAAATTATACAAATAAAGCATTTAGCCAACTTACGCTACACTGTGGCTCAACTTACCCCACACCAAGTGTTAGTTGAGCCAGTTTACCAACCCTATTTGAATCAGCTACATATAATTATCTATGCACACTATATATACTATCTTGGTATAAAACGATCTACTAATAGATCATAGAGTGACAGAGCACTTTCACACCAGCCAGCAATCAACAATAAACATTCCTACTGAAATAATCCCAAACAGGAATTTCATGTAGGATTAGTGCAGTACATAAAACTATACCAGTAATGCAATAAAGCCACAGGGTTCCCAAAATAAATCGAAATTAAGCATGGTAAATTTCCAAAGGTGAAAATTCCACTGTTGCACAGTTCCATCTACTCATTGATAACACAGTGCCTGACCCCTGACCTTTCTTATTCATTGATGGCACGTGACCACACTTGGGCTTAGCACATGGCTCCTCACTACAGTAATCATATCTGTTAATGTTTACGTCAATAACTAGTTGTCAAGTCACAGTGGTGACAAGAAATAAAAGCCCCATTATTAAACCTTAAATAAATATATTAAGTTTGGAAAATTTCCACCATCATCCCACCATTGTTGATGTGACCTTACAAAATAAATTTGTAAACCTAGAATGTACTACAAAAGATCACAGCCAACAAAGCAGATTGCTTCATCTGACATCATCTTTTATGAACCAGACCCTTCTTCAATCTTCATTAACCCTTTAGACCCCATGCACCCATATGGACCTGGAAAATGTTTCCCAGTGTGCTCACGTGCCCAAAGGTAGCTGGGGTGGCTATTCTATCCTTGTTTTTGTAGTTTGTAGTAGTTTCAGTAAAAGTTTTTAAGATAAACCAACCATCTCTTCACATTTTGTAGTTGAAATACTACATAATACTCTAGATTAAAACTTTAAAAGTTTTTCACTTATTTGGTGATGTTTCATGATTTTAAAAACAATTTTGTAAATATGAAAAAATACCCACAAAATGCCATCTCTACCATTCGTTCCAGAACCCATATTATTTTACTCGCATATACATTCATTTCATATGCTACATTTCAGCATCGTAAATGTTGTAGCTTTTATAAAACACTTAATTAGGTAATGTTTCCTGTCTGTTAGCGATAATAGATATGTGTATCATGCTTGAAATGTGACATTTTTAGTTGTTTTACATATTGTTGACAAAACAACGGCCATTTGCAATACTGACATGTCCCGTTAATTTTCTGCCAAAATGGCCCTTGAATCTGTATTTGTAATATATTGTTGTCTACAGTATCAGGCTACGCCAGCCATCTGACAAACATGTGGTGTGTTTACGATCATTTTTGATTGGCCCGTTTTCCGGCGGGGTCACCAGGTCACATCAACTTATTTGTGGTGTTGATGTTATCCGGCGGGGTCACCAGGTCACATCAACTTATTTGTGGTGTTGATGTTCAGTTCAATATTTCCTAGCATGTTATAATAAAAAAATCAAATGACACGTTTATAGCCACCTCAGCAACCCTAACTACATGAAACAATTACCCATGCAGTAACTGGAATCAGTAGTGTTTATGATTCTTCTAAATACAGTAATCATTATGGGCTGTATATATTTGAAACATCTCTTATTTTGTTAATGTGCATGTCTATAACTAGTTGTGATGCCACAGTCATCTCAACGTAATTACCTGTACAATGTCATATGTAACCACGCTAAAACCACAAGTAACAGGATCTGTCAAACTTGTACAGTACATTGGCAACTGCACTGATAAGTGGCCCCGTCTAGTGATTTGTTGAGAAATTAATAAGTACTGAGCAGGCAGATTCCACAGTTGCTGAAGTGGGGTGACAACACATTACCTTCTACACTCCTTTAACTCTTTAGACTCATAAAAAAAGCGAAAAATGTCAACACAACCACATGTAAAGAATACACACGGTATATGGAGGAATTTATTCATTTTAGTTTCAGTGTTCCCCGCTTCATTAAAGGCACAATGGACTTATAAATAAGTGGGAGTGGTCTCCCATGAAAGGGGAATTATCACGAGAAAGCCTTTTCTGCTGCATGGCAAGGTGGCCTCTAGTGAACTTATAAACAAACACTGGACTGAAAATCAATGAAACAAAGATAAATGTAATGGCCTGAATAGAACAGCAGTGAGTCCTGGACACTAAGAAAGAGGATGAGAAACGTATACACACATCCAAGATGTGGGTGTGGTGCAGAATGCTCAGGAGAAGCTGGACACAGAGAAAGACAAACATCACTAGGAGAGAAGGAAGAAGGTGTGTTGTGTTTCATTAAGAGAAGAAAGCTGGGTAAGTACGGTCATTGGAAAAGTAGACCAGATGGCCTGTACTTAGCAGCTTAGGAGAACTATCTGGAAAAAAACTGAAGAGGTAGAAAATGGAATGGATTGACATCAAGCATTGGACAGATGATGGACTCAAAGTGGCTAGAGAGACCGCTAGGAGATGCCAACGGCCTAACTGAGGCTGCGCCTATACAAAAAGAAGTAAAACCAACCTGGTTAACATATTTTATATCCAATGACACATTATTATATATATATACTGTAACGGTATATGTGTCAATGTTATAATTATTGTTATTCAGTATTGCAGAATTCTCAGAGACATAGTGAGAGAGTCCATCACAATGAATACCTTATGGTTGGAAAGTAATTCACTGTTTACTTAAATCTATTTACTTGGCTGAAAAAACCACAAAAACTTTGATTACGTTTGAAAGAAAGTTTAACTAACTTACTTACCTGGCCCACTATTATAGTATTATATTATATTCTTCAATAATTTCCTTCACTGGCTTCAGCAAGTTGTACAAGCCACTGTAGTATGGCACATCACCCATTTAACAAGATTGCCACCCAAGGCAAAAAAACGATGACATGTGGACAAGGAAGCCATTGGCTTATTGAGATTCCAGCAATTGTTCATCTATGTGCTTCAGAGATATTTGTCAATTTTTTTTAAACCTATTCACACTGCTAACATTTACACAATCTGTAGATAATCTGTTCCATTCATTTACAGTCTTGCTCACTGAAATATGCCCACTGCTGGGTTTCTCAGACAAATAATGAGTAGGCTTGTGATGATGAGTAATTAAGCTACTAAAAGTTTACTCATCATTACAGCTTGCAAGCACAAACTAGCAATGTTGTTGGTGCATCAACTAGCTTTATGTTATGAATGAAACATGCACACTATTAATTGTTTACTTGTGGTGGTCTTAGTTTAATAAACCAGACTATGTCTATGTCTAAAATATGATATCTCTGTTTTGTGCTGTGTCTACAGTTTGACACACAAAGAGTCATGTCATTAAACATGTATTTAACTAACACTGAACATCTGATATACAACACAAACATATCAATTATCTTCCACACCTGTGTGTCAATTAGATGAGGTTAAACAGAATGAATCATCACTAGATGCTGAGATCATCACTCTGAGACCCCAGGACAAGTTTATTCCACTGTCATTGTTTACTAACAGACACTGCCAGTGACCTCTGCACACCCTACGACATAAACATGTTACCATTGGTTACCAGAAATATGATTCCGCGACATTCTTCTACTACTGTTCTGCAGAGATGTTTATCTACACCTCCATTCACCCAGAGAAGTTCGTCTGAGCTGACTGGGTACTGCCTGAGTACTTCCTCGTGCATTATTCATTTCACTTATCACTTATTATTACTTATTTTTGTTTGATCTTTCTGACTCTGCGAAATGTGATCTGTTATATTTGCGTAAACCTACAGGTAAATAAACTTACATTGAATGAAGTGGTATTAAGCATGTCTGAGTAAACGTAACAGTTCTTTGTTGTCGTAGTACTTCATGTATACGTATTGAATTACACAACCGTATAATCTCTCTAAGTCTAAATATTGTGTGTAACCAACGATCATAAATTGCAGGAAATAAAAGTGACAGAAGTAAATGTCATGTCAGAGTGACAGAGCACATTCACAGCACCAGTAATCAACAATAGAAATATAACTAGGCCAGAATATGGCAGATGACATTCCCTTTTAAAATTCTAATATGAATTTGATGTAATAGTAGAATTGGGGTAGTACACACAAGTATATCAGTAATGCAATAAACCCATAGGACCACTGAAATAAATTAAAATTAAGTATGGCAAATGACATATGTGGACAATTTCCATTGTGGAAATTTTTTTAATGGCATGCACTCACACAATAACATATTATTTGGAATATTCCACCCGTCACGGTATGTGTGCATTGATGCATACAGCGCAGAGAGAGCTATTTTTGACAGAGAAGTTAATGCTGTCTAGACAGAGAAGTTAATGCTGTCTAGACAGAGAAGTTAACGTTGTCTAGACAGAGAAGTTAATGCTGTCTTGACAGAGAAGACAATACTGTCTAGACAGGTGCCAGCTGCAGCAATAGGGTGACACAGAAAAAGTCCCTGAAGTCTGCCCTTACATGATTAGGTCAGATGAAGCAATATATTATTCTGCCTTGTTGGCTGTAATCTGTTGTAGTACATTTGAACTAAAACCAAATCACATCTGTAAACTGTTATTTAAAAAATATGTTCCTTAGATTTGTAATATTCAAAATGGTATGCACATTGATAAGTATTGGTAAAATTAGAAAATTATTGTTATACGCCAAGGTTTAAATGGCACTTTTTAAAACACATCAACATTAATCTACTATATAAAACTTAGTTTACAGCATATGTGTGTTTTCACACTACCATGTCCAAAATAGGTTTTAGTCTATCCAAAGACAACTCGTGGAGCAAGTAGATGAAATAAAACACAGAGTCATATCTTGTCATTGAACATGTCTTAGCTAACACTGAACATCTGATACACAACACATACATATCAATTATCTTCCACACTTGTGTGTCAATTAGATGAGATTAAACAAACATGAAGTGAACCAACAGCCAAGATCATCCCTCTGCAACCCAGTTTTTTTTCACCGTCACTGGTTACATACAGACTCTTCTAGTGACATTCGCACAACCTATGACATAGCCAACACATTGGTTACCAGAAATTTGATTCGTGACATTCTCCTACTTAATTAGTAGATTCTTCTAGACTGTTCTGGAGAGATGTATATCTAGAGCCCCATTCATACCGAGAAGTTGGTCTGTCCTTTCTGATGCATCACAGTAGTCATATTTCACCTTTAATTTTTGTTTTGTCTCCACGTCTGAATACTGTTATAAAATTGCTAAAAGTGGACTATGTTATAAATGCTATGTTATAAACTTACACATAAATACAAACAAGTTCTTTGTTGTCTATATTGCGTGCTGCGTCAACAGCCAACGATTATGAATTGTAGGAAATAACAGTGGCAGAAATGTCCACTCAGAGTGATAGAGCACTTTCACACCAGCCAGCAATCAACAATAACCATTCCTATTGAAAAAGTCACAAACAGGAATTTCGTATAGGATTTGTGTAGTACATAAAACTATACCAGTAAAACAATACCACTAATGCAATAAACCCACAGGGTCACTGGAATAAATGAAAATTAAGCATGGCAAATTTCCAAAGTGGAAAATTCCACTGTTGCACAGTTCCACCTATTCATTGATAACACAATGCCTGATCCCTGACCTTTCTTATTCATTGATGGCATATGACCACACTTGGCGTTAGCACATGGCTCCTCATTACAGTAATCATATCTATTAATGTTTACGTCAATAACTAGTTGTCAAGTCATAGTGGTGACAAGAAATAAAGGGCCAGTTATTAAACCTTAAATAAATATATTAAGTTTGGAAAATGTCCACAGTTGTGCCTACTCATTGATAGTGCAGAGTGTGTGACCTTTCTTCATTGATGATACACTATCCACCATCTTCACCATCCCATTGTGGATATGACCTTACAACTTATATTTGTAAACCTAGAATGTACTACAAAAGATCACAGCCAACAAAGCAGATTGCTTCATCTGACATCATCTTTTATGAACCAGACCCTCCTTCAGTCTTTATTAACCCTTTAGAATATTTCCCAGTGTGCTCACGTGCCCTAAGTTAGTTGGGGTGGCTATTCTATGCTTGTTTTGTAGTTTGTAGTAGTTTCAGTAAAAGTTTTTAAGATAAACCAACAATTTCTTCACAATTTGTAGTTGAAGTACTACATAATACTCCATAATACTCCATAATACTACATAATACTCCAGATTAAAACTTAAAGTTTTTCATTTATTTGGTGATGTTTCGTGATTTAAAATTTTTTTTTGGTAAATATGAAAAATACCCACAAAATGCCATCTCTACCATTCGTTCCAGAACCCATATTATTTCACTCACATATACGTTCATTTCATATAGATACAGATAATAGATATGTGTATCATGCTTGAAATGTGAAATTTTTAGTTGTTTTACATATTGTTGACAAAACAACGGCCATTTGCAATACTGACATGTCCCGTTAATTTGCTGCCAAAATGGCCCTTGAATCTGTATTTGTAATGTATTGTTGTCTACAATATCAGGCTACGCCAGCCATCTGACAAACATGTGGTGTGTTTACGATCGTTTTTGATTGGCCCGTTATCCGGCGGGGTCACCAGGTCACATCAACTTATTTGTGGTGTTGATGTTCAGTTCAATATTTCCTAGCATGTTATAATAAAAAAATCAAATGACATGTTAGCCACCTCAGCAACCCTAACTACATGAAACAATTACCTATGCAGTAACTGGAATCAGTAGTGTTTATGATTCTTCTAAATACAGTAATTATTATGGGCTGCATATATTTGAAACATCTCTTATTTTTGTTAATGTGCATGTATATAACTAGTTGTGATGCCACAGTCATCTCAAAGTAATTACCTATACAATGACATATGTAACCATGCTAAAACCACAAGTAAGTTAATAAGTACTGAGCAGGCAGATTCCACAGTTGCTGAAGTGGGGTGACAACACATTACCTTCTACACTCCTTTAACTCTTTAGACTCATAAAAAAAAGCAAAAAAATGTCAACACAACCAGATGTAAATAATACACACGGTATATGGAGGAATTGTTTTTTTTTTCATTTTAGTTTCAGTGTTCCCCGCTTCATTAAAGGCACAATAGACTTATAAATAAGTGGGAGTCGTTTCAGCCCATACTAGTAGTGGAATTCTAAGCAGCAAAATTCTATAAACAATCGTTTCGGTCAAACTATAAAAAATAGCGAACTTAATAAGGTTCATGGAGCCCATTTCCCAGTTCGAATATGCAAGTTTAAAGTTGGTCAAATTATTGAAATAGCTATGAAATAACCATTTCGGCCCATGGAGCCCGCTGGCATTGGTTGCAAACATGGCTGATTCGGCCCATGCGAGGGAAAACACTTCACGGTTCACCAGTTGTGAAAACCTTCACTGCATATGCAACAGCCGATATCAATTCTACAGCCATTTACAACAGTAGGCACACACTGGGAAATATTTACTAGGTCCATACAAGTGCCTGGGGTATAAAGGGTTAATGAAGACTGCAGGAATGGTCTGGTCAGATGTAGTAATGTACTGTTATGTCTTGTTGGTGTGTCTTTGACACCATCCTGTCCAAAATAGGTTAAAGACTATCCTAAGAGAAAGTACTGGAGTAAATTGTGTCCCTTGTTGATGCGATTAAATGCGACTTCGCCAGGGATCATCTCAAAGTGCTAAAACCATCTGATGCGTTTCTGACACCACCCTCCTCCAAAATAAATGTTATTAGTCCACAAACATTCAGGACTGGAACGAATCAGTCCTGAACAATCTAATGTATTTGTTGGACTAAGCATTTTTACCCAATGGTCATGACTACTAACTTTAAACAACCACCAAATAACCACGACATGTCTCAACTGTGGGGCAACCACAAACAGTGGCACCATCTAGTGGAAAATAAAAAAAACAGTGTGAAGCCCACATTGTGTGAATCCCCCTCGGTACTCCAAAGGTCTGGACACCAAGTTTTATAAGCATAGGTGTAAAATTATGGTTTCCATATAAGTCTTATTGATTTTCTTAATGGCCCATAATTGTCGAATGGTATGTGAATAACAGAACATCAGTTTAAACGACACCCGAAGACTGACTCGCGCGAATAATTTAGGTGTGCACAGTCAGTTTGCATGTCAAAGCAGCAGATGGAGACAATAATCATAAGTGTTTGTTGTGGATCTTACAGATTTTTTTACCAGTCTTACAGGTGTCCATCACTCAGGGTAAGCACCTATGCTTATAAGAATGGTAAGAGTTAACATGAAAATTTAACAAGATTTAACAAGATTGCCATCCCAAACAACAAGTTCCCGATGGCAAGAGTCCACCAATTTTCTCATCTATGTGTAGCCCGCCCTTATCAGATATTTGTCAATTCTATTTTTAAACATATTCACACTACCCGCATTAACACAATCATTTGGCAGTTTGTTCCATTCATTTATCACCCTCTGTGAGAAAGAGTACTTTCTCATGTCCAACCTACACTGCTCCTTAACTAATGCTTTGTGTCCTCTGGTTCTAATGCCTTCTTTAAGTTTGAAGAACATATTCCTATCAACATCCTCATAGCCATTCACTATTTTCAACACTTCTATATGTTTGTTTGTGGATCTTACATATTTTTTTTTACCAGTCTTACAGGTGTCCATCACTCAGGGTAAGCTCCCATGCTTATAAGAATGCTAAGAGTTAACACGAAAATTTAACAAGATTTAACAAGATTGCCATCCCAAACAACAAGTTCCAGATGGCAAGTGGACAAGGAAGCCATTGACTTATCGAGAGTCCAACAACTTTCTCATTTATGTATAGCCCGCCCTTATCAGATATCTGTCAATTCTATTTTTAAACATATTCATACTACTAGCATTAACACAATCATTTGGCAGTTTGTTCCATTCATTTATCACCCTCTGTGAGAATGAGTACTTTCTCACGTCCAACCTACACTGCTCCTTAACTAATGCTTTATGTCCTCTGGTTCTAATGCCTTCTTTAAGTTTGAAGAACATATTCCTATCAACATCCTCATAGCCATTCACTATTTTCAACACTTCTATTTGGTCTCCTCTTAGTGTCCTGGTCTCTAGTGTTGTCAAACCACATTGCGATAAGTGATTTTCATAACTAAGGTCTCTCAATTCTGGAATGATTCTAGTTGCTCTTCTTTGTATTCTTTCTAGCTTGTCTATGTCCTTTTTATAATATGGCCTCCATGCTTGTATACAATATTCCAAATGTGGTCTAACTATTGCTTTGTATAGGGGTACAATTAGCTGTTTCTCCTTATACATGATAGTTCTCCTAATTAGGGGTACAATCCCACATTGCTCTGAAACTTTCATGTCAGCACTAAATGTTACTCCTAAGTCCTTTTTTGTGTGGTTCTACCTAATATAGCATCCCCCATTTTATATTCTTCATCCACGTTATCTTCATCCTGTAAACTTTGTCTGTAACATTATTACCTTTCTGAATACTTTTGTGTCATCTGCAAATTTGAGTACTTTGCTAGATATGTCATCTTCCAAATCATTTATATATATATATATATATATATATATATATATATATATATATATATATATATATATATATATATATATATATATATATATATATATTACAACAGTATAGGGCCTAATACTGATCCCTGTGGAACCACACTCAAAACAGATTTCCAGTTTGAAATCTCACCATCTACTATTACTCTCTGTCTTCTGTGTGTAAGCCACTTTTCTATCCAGTTGATTACATCATTACCTATAGCATGGCTTTTAGTTTAAGTAACAGTCTTTGATGTGGCACTTTATCGAAAGCTTTCTGAAAATCTAAGTAAATAACATCCACTGGTGACCTTTCATCTACCCACTTTGTAATTTCTTCAAAAGAACACAAGAGATTGCTTTTAGGAACCCATGTTGAGATGTATTTATTAATTTTACAAGGAATTCCACCATGTGGTCTCTAATTAATGTTTCCAGTAATTTACATACAACTGATGTTAAACTCACTGGTCTGGAATTTTCTGGTTTGTTCCTCGATCCCTTCTTAAATAGCGGCGTAATGTTTGCTTCTTTCCATTCTGAAGGAACTATTCCTTCTTCTAGTGACAAGTTAAACAATTTTGCAAGTGGCATACTAATTTGATCAACAATTTCCTTAAGCAGTTTTGGTGGTATCCCATGAACTCCAGGTGATTTATTATCTTTCATATTCTTAATTTTCTTTGCTATCAGTTCAGGAGTTACAGATAACTACCCTAAATGTTCTGATTTATTGCTCTCAAATTTAGTAAATGGAACTAGGAGTGAGCTGATATCTTCTGTGGTAAAAAGTGAGCTGAAATACTCATTCAAGACCTCTGCCATTTGAAACCCGTCTAAAATTATGTTTCCCCTGTTGTTTTCCAGTGGTCCAACCTTATGTCGAACTTTCTGCTTACTCCTTACATAAGCATAGAAACTCTTGCTGTCATTTTTTATATTATCTACCAATTTTTTGTCAAAGGTTCTTTTAGATTTTCTAATTTCAGTTGTAGCTAGGTTAAGTGCCTCTTTGTAATTTGCATATAGTCTTCATCCTTTCTAGTACACCTATAAACCCTCCACATAGTTTGCTTAAACATTATTTTTCTAATAGCTTCTTTTGACAAGTGTTTCTTTCTAGACCGTTTTCCTTGTTTTTCAAGGGAACAAATTTATCGATGATACTCTCAATTTCATATTTTAGAATATTCCAACATTCAGTTGAGGTCTTATTCATCAACATATTATTCCAATCTAGCTTTGCTAAGTAGTTTTTCATATATTTATAGTTACCTTTGTGGAAGTTTCTCCTATATCTTTTTTATTGTTACTTTCTGATTTTACATTGATGTCAAAATGTATTTGATTATGGTCACTGTTACCCAATGGTTCATGTATTTTTACATTGTCCACTAATTCTTTTTGTGATGATAAAACTATATCTTATACATTTTCTCCCCTGGTTAATTCTAGCATGTGCTAAGTAAGGAAGCTATCCTGAATTAAAAATAGAAATTGTTGGTCCTCACCTAGATTTCCATTGTATGTGTCCATGGTTAAAATCTCCCATTATGATACATTCCCCTTTACTAACTTCCTTTATAGCATTTTGTATTTTTGTGTTATCTTCTTTGTTTATGTTTGGACTTCGGTAAACTAATCCAATAGTTAATTTTGAATTTCCTGAAATTATTTTGCACCAAACAGTGTAATCGTAATCTGCTTACCTCCTCCTGTCTTCCCCTACCGCTGTACGTTCACATACCTCCTCCTGTCTCCCCCCCGCCCCTGTACGTTCACATACCTCCTCCTGTCTTCCCCAGCCCTTGTACGTTCACATACCTCCTCCTGTCTTCCCCTGCCCCTGTACATTCCAGTGAAGCGTTTTCGCATCCTTCAACAGTTGGTTGGCTCCCAAAGTCAATTCCTCCACAGATGCAACTTCAAACGTGTTGAATAATCCCTGCGAGAGACAACATTTATTGCTTCGGAAACTACAGAAAGAGAAAATGCCCAATTTTGCAAAATCTATATCGTGCTAAAAAATGAAGCACCTATAAATTTAAGTGAAGATATTAAAAACAAATATTGATTGGTCATTAAAAGTCAGATTTAAAGGCCAAAATGGTACTGTTTGGAAGGTTACTAAAGAACTGCAATAAATAGCGAAATTCATAATATAATTATTTTTTTAAAGTGTAAAATGTTTTATTATTTTTTATTATGTGTGTGCATGCATGCGTTCATGCTTGCGTGTGCATAAATATATATTCATTTAACACAATGCAGTCAGTTTAATAAAACTGTGCATACTTTTTGTTAAAATCAACAAAAGAATTAACTACCCTGTACGATCATTTCATCTGGTAACTTGCAACATTTATTTAAATTTGTCTGATGAGTTCATCAGAAGTAAATAAAAATTTTGCACAAATGAACAACCATGTCATAGCTGATACTAGAATGGTTTGATTTTTCATAAAATGAGTCTGAAACGAGATGAAAAAAAATTAAATTGCGGATGCAGTTTTAACACATCTCCAATATGACTCAGTTAGTTTTGTTAATTAGGTCACATAAAGATACAACTGAGTGAATGATTATTCTAATATTTAACACTTACCTTCAGGCTAACGGTGGTTGGTTTTGACAAAGTTGCGTCGTCACCCTTCTCATAGAAGTATTCGAGTCGAAGTAGATAGGTGGGTCCCTCCCATTCTTCCAGGGTCAATAAGTGCACATTGGCTGGCAGCGCCCTCTTTAGGCCACACCACTAATCAGCAGAGAATAACAACATTAATTTATATTACAATCTTTGCACAGTATGTCACATATATATATAATATATATATATATATATATATATATATATATATATATACAATAATTTATCTAAATCAAACATAAATTTATATTTGCTTTAGTAAAATCATATAAGTAAGTATCTAGTCCAGTAGTTCAACAAAAGAGACACAATTGTTGTTTCATGTTATCCAAAGATATACACTTTCATGATGGGATGATGCTCTAAAGAAAATCTTCCTTTGGATTCTGGTAGAGATACATACTGGTCAAGCAATACACACAGTGGATATGTAGGGGAAGGCAGTGTTAGTTGAGCCACTGGGTTTGTTGAGCCACCCATGTTTCCCAGGAAATTACAGCAGCGACAGTTACGTGGTACCATCCAGTGGTTGAATGTTATTAGAACACGGATGATTATAATCGACCAGAACATGTGAGCTAAAAGTATGTTTTTTGATGTTTTTCTAAACTTTTGTTAATTGTGATTAATGTCTGCTGGTGTATAAACTATCAATGCATGGGACCAGACTTTATTATTTATTATTTGTGCAATCATTTATTGTCACTCAATATCATTTTACGAAGATTTTCGCGGTTTTTAATGATGGGTTATCAAAATCTGCTATGGCCGCAATGGCGGACGGCATTACTTCAAATGACAATTTACCGCTGTATGTTTTGGATAGATTATTTGATAGTTTTAGCGACGAATCTTTTTCGGATGTTGACGATCGAAACAACAATGATGTTGGTGAACTTAGTGACTGAGCTGGAAGCAAAATGGATACTGACAGCGGGAGTATTTTCGATGGCTACTCAGACGTCAGTGATGATGAATGTGACGATGTAAACATTGAGGATGAGCTATACACTGTACTATCAATGCTGGATGATGCATAGTTTGATTTTTGTAAGAAGAAATAGGTGTCTGTGAATCCGTCAAAATGCAAAGTTTGATTGGCATAGGTCCAGTAGCGATGAATGTGTTAGCAAATATATAAATGAACACTTCTGTCATATATGCTTAAAATACAGATAAATAACTTGTTTTTCACTTTCTCATACTACAAAAAATGTACTTTATATTGTATTTTATATCACAGTACACTCCTGTAGGATGATAAACATGAGTAATTTACATGAAATATGTACACTGGCATACAACTGCATTCAGCAACTGCAAAAAACATTGAAATCGTGGTGGCCATCTTGGATTGCTGGTTACTATGACAACAAAACGTAAAATTACATAGTTCATTTTACTCGCTGATTATCGTACTTTCAGAATATATATAATATTCCTATTCATAGAATGTATTTTTGTTGCTGAAATCTTGACTTTAAGTGATGCAGCAGATCAGAGCTGCAGTACTGAAATGGTTAACTATGCACAGAGAAGAAGATAATTTACATCACTTCACGCATTAATGAGAAGTTAATTAAATAAGTTTAATTGTCGAAATGGGGCTAGTTGAGCCACCGAAGGCCTGACAGAGGGTTAGTTAAGCAGCGGTTAGAGAACAAAGACAAAATAATAATAATGTTCTATACCCCAAGTTTTCACGGAATTCATTTTTTTGAGCAAATTCGGACAAGGCAACTTATTAGCAGTTAGTGACACTTTTTGCGATTGGCATATAAGTCTATATTAATTGTGTCGACTTATTAATTAATCGTGTAGACTTGTCAGAGACATGTTGTACCCCTTGGTATTGGCCGAGTTGTTATGAATTTTTTGTACAAGGCCTACGTAAATTATAGAAATAAAGCATTTATGCAACTTACACTATACTGTGGCTCAACTTACCCCACACCACGTGTTAATTGAGGCAGCTTACCAACCCAATGAATCAGCTATATATAATTATCTATGCATGGTAAATATTATTTTGGTCTAAAATGATTTGCTAATAATCATAGTTTATATGAGTAAAAACAATTTTGACTTATGAATATGATTGCGCTCTAGACATCAAAAAGAATGAAAGATGGCTCAACTAACACTGCTTTCCCTACACTCTTAGTAAGACAAACACACCAAAACAATGAATTTACTTAAAGAGAAAAAAGTAATGGTTTTGGGGCTATGCACCTAAGATAATAAAAACTAACCATGTGCAACTAAAATCAAGAATATCACGCCAGTGATTTACTCAGAATGTGTTCTAAAAGTGGGAGATTCCGGTCATTTCTCCGGTTGACCGAGGGTTGACATGTTAATCAGTGCAACCGATAAGCGCATGTGCAGCTCTATGAAAATTGGGTAACCTATACTTCCTGTGAAGTTGTAAGGGACGTCAGCATACACAGAACCAACGTAGTCTCAAACAAATGTGCTATTTTATCTGAAAGAAGGCTGGTTTAGTAAACAATGGCCAAAATATGTTACGTAAGTTGAGCTTGGTTGCAAACAGCATGGCCATATCCTATTGGCAAATATAGTAGCAAGTATATTTTCCTTTGGCGAGCGAATTTTTGTAGACTTCGACACTCATGACGTAGGGTTATCTAACAGTATGACGTAGCCCATAAAATTAAGATGCTGTGCGGTCAACAAGGTTTTCCTAGTAAATCACTGGCATGATATTCTTAATTATTGTAGTTGCAAATGGTTGTTTTATAACTCTTATGGGTAGATATGCCCAAAAACCCATGACTTTTGTTTCTCTTTAACTGGTGATTACCTGGGTGTTGTATGACTGGTTATAAGAGGCTGGAGACATAGTTAGTTGTGAGAAAGTGACACTAGGGGCCATGAACAATCGCTCAGCCAGATCACGATGAAGCGGAGCTGATCTCTCAATGGTGTCCAATAGCAGGTAATGTTTGCCTATGTTAAAAAGCAAACATTATGTTAAAACTACAAATTAGAACAAAATGATTCAACACAAACAATGGAAACAAAGCTAAATAATAATAAAAAAATTGGAAAAAGCAATGGCAATTATAATGAAACTTAAATATTACTGACAAATATTCAAATTAAAGGCGCATAAATGCATATTTGTGCCTTATCTCTAATCTCTACAAAGGCAAACATTTTAATTAGCTGTTTTTATATTGTCTCTTAACATGTCTGACATTTTGTGGATTTGTCATATTAACAAATGATTATATTTGTTAAATTTTTAATGATTTGTTTAATCAAATACATGTTATTAAAATATGAATTATTATCAAAATAGACCTTAGGTGTCTACTTTACATAAACAATAAAAAAAACAATATATATATATATATATAATAAAGAAGTCATGTTTTCTTTGCCCCAAAAATAGATAATAGAAACTAACCATATGCAATTAAAATCAAGAATATCAGTTCACTCAGAATGTATTCTAAAAGTGAGAGATTCTGGTCATTTCTCTGAATGACCGAGAGCTGACATGTTGACCAGTGCGACCAATAAGGCATGTGTAGTTCTATGAAATCAGGGTAACCCAGACTACAAGTGAAGTATTAATTGAGGCCGGCATACACATAACCACTAAAAGTCTGTTTGTGTTCAACAAGGTTTTCCTAGTAAACCACTAGTTTGATATTCTTAATTGCAGTTGTGAATAGTTATCTTTTAGTAAGTCTTATAGGTGCAACAGCCCAAAACCATGACTTTTTGTTTCCCTTTAATTAAAATAGAAAATCTCACCTCTGACCACAAATCCTTTACCAGTTATGCCTGTTTCATTCAAAGGCTCGCCAACCGCCAAGTGATCATCCACCAGGAGGCGCCGGTGTACCTAATCACGAAACAGCTGATTACCTTCAGCAAGAAAGCCACATTCTGAACAACTAATGAAAATAGACCTAAATCATTATAATCATTGCCATTCTTTTAATTACAGTACACCATTAAATGACAATCTAGTATGATTTATCACTTGTGTTCATAGACATTGAAAAGTTAAATCTATTTAAAATTTGAACTTCCCATGACTTTTTCCTTCACGACCTGCCATTTACTATAACATCAGACAGATATTTGGGTTTAAACAACAACAAAAACCGAAATATAAAACAAACTACCTTTATTTTTTTCATAACCTGGCCTACTTTTAGATTTAGAACAAATCGGACCAAGTTCCTTGTGTTTTATAAATAACATATTGTTTTTTCACAAAATGTTTTGGTGATTGAAGAACGTTTTGTGTAGCATTCCGTAACTCATAAATTATGTAGCGCTAGTTGAAATGGATGTTGCCCTTAAAACAGAAGACAAATATAAAAGTCTAAGAATGCACAAACAAGGAAATTATCCCTGATTGTTACATCTAAAATGTATTATCAACTCACAGTTAATAACATTAACTCAGGATCTGCACCCACAGTGACTCAGCAACAAATATTTCACACATTAAAATATAACAAGGGTAACATCATGGACTCTAAACTAACTAGTGGAGAAATTACCACGAGTTCAATTTCCCCATCATGGATGCTGGCACCGATCTGTCAACACAGTAAGCTGTACTTTCTTGGCTTCATCCTGTGGTAAAAAACATTGTTATTTTATCATCTGACACAACATTTTCTTTTTTGACAAACATACCACAGATATATTGAATAATGCAATTAATGTGGCGAAATGGGACAGTTCAGTTTGAAATTCTATCAAGCAGCTGCTACTAAATTAGATTTTGACTTCAAACAACTTTTATTTCGGCAAAATAATAATTATGGCAATATATATACTGTCTAATAGTTTTTGATCATTAATCATACCATATTGTACATACTACATTTATTCTGACATCTTGAATGCCCAAATGCATTTGAACCACAACTTGTTTAATATAATTATAAAAACATAACATTTGTTCGAGATCATTCAAATTAAACAGATAACGGTCAACATAATAAAATGGATGCAGCCTATACATCAGTATATACCATTTTATTAAAAAAAAATTAACTTAAATATTTCTGCAGAATTTATCAACTGAACCCAGACAACTAGTCACTAGCCAATTTCCCCCTGGGCCACTCACCCTGATGAAGATCCGGCTGTTGACGGGGTAGTAGTTCCCAGCCACCTCCTCTGTCTGATTCAGCTTCCATGTCGGCCGGTAGTCACGGCTGTAACGAATGCATGCAGAGTATGTGCATTTCATTTTGATGGTGACATTGATAATATAAGACATAGAATACATTACAATTTAGCACTTTGTTTGCCTACCTAATTCTGTGCATACTGACTGTCGCCCGTCCAACAATGGTTGTTTCCTACAATCATTGCTGCAACCAGTGGCATGGAACTGATTACAGATTGTTGATTTGGATTTTGCGTTTTTGAACACATTGGAACACAGAGGTGTTAAATCTACCACTTTGGTTTTAGAGATGGTTTATATTAAAATATTTGCAGAAAACGCAGGAAAACGAAGCACACCCAAAAATTTAAACAAATCTGTCCCCTGAACCCCCCCTTGCGCGCACTTTCCTCCCACAGCCATGGCATGTGGCCAGCGGTGCCAGACCTTCATCAACCTCCCTCACATCATCTCCTTTTAGCACCTCTGGATGCATTATTTGTTTATGGCGAACAACGTTGTTTTTGCCAAGGAAACAGTGGAACATTACTTGTTAGTGTTAAACTCACACTCTCTTGAGCATCTGTCGGCTGTTCGAGTCCGTGTAGAAGACCGACTGAGTGCTGAGACTTGTCGTGAACCGACTGATCACCTCCTTGCCAATGCCGTCTCTAAATGGTAAAGGTACGTTCTTATACAGCACAGGATCTAGTCATTGGAACTATTCAAAACACTTTACACCTCATTCCCTGGCAGATCTGCTCATTCCAACGCCATCTCCATTTCTCTGGAAAGCATTCAGCCATGTTGGAATTACTGCACAAAGACTATTCATTTACATGTCCACCTCAACAAATAAAAAATCACAGTTGCTTCAAATTAATAGAGTTTATTAGTTTATTAGCCAACATAGAAACACATAATGTACAGTCCAGTCTACACAATGTAACAACACTGTGACACTAGTATGTATGAAGATGAACATGATTCAAGTCAAACATCATGTTCAGTTCATGTTACACATTGTAAGAACACTGTAACGCTAGTACATACATGTGAAATTGAGCATGATTCAAGTTAAGTGTCATGGAATTTGCGGAAGCAATCTGAACCAACAACAGAGAGGTACAGCTGGCATTTAGTGCACATAAACCGCGTTCTTCTACTGCATCCCGAATTCTTACATCTGCCTTGTCCCTCAAATTGATAGGGCCAGTGATTGTACTTGTCACGCCTGATCGCAATTGGGACATCAGAATTCTTCAATGATCTCATGGGCCGCTTAGCCTTCATAAACAGTTGTTACAACCCCAGCCATGAGTGTTTGGGCTATGTCCATCAGGAAGTCTTTCATGCATCCCCTCCCTCCCAATTCCCTGTAGATACACCAGCCATTTACTATACAAAGACTCAGCAGATAGTTGAAGACGTGGATATACCATTTCCGCGTGCGACATTCTCCCATTGGATCTTTTCCAATGAAGTTGTAAGCAGTTAGAACTCTCTTACTGTCCATCCAAGCTTACACAACAACTTGATCTCTGAATGTTTTCTGGTCAACTGAACCACAGCCAGTTTTCTTCAGATCTTTCTTTTTGGTTACATTGTAGTGTCTTGTCCTGGCTACGACAGCACAATGTTCTCTTCTTGGGCTCAAGTTGTTGTGAAAGCCTGGCTACGACAGCACAATATTCTCTTCTTGGTCTCAAGTTGTTGTGTAAGCCTGGCTATGACAGCATTAGGTTCTTATCCTGGTCTCAAGTTGTTGTGAAAGCCTGGCTACGACAGCACAATGTTCTCTTCTTGGGCTCAAGTTGTTGTGTAAGCCTGGCTACGACAGCATTAGGTTCTTATCCAGGTCTCAAGTTGTTGTGTAAGCCTGGCTACGACAGCATTAGGTTCTTATCCAGGTCTCAAGTTGTTGTGTAAGCCTGGCTACGACAGCACAATATTCTATTCTTGGTCTCAAGTTGTGTAAGCCTGGCTACAACAGCACAATATTCTCTTCTTGGGCTCAAGTTGTTGTGTAAGCCTGGCTACGACCGCACAATATTCTCTTCTTGGTCTCAAGTTGTTGTGTAAGCCTGGCTACGACAGCACAATATTCTATTCTTGGGCTCAACTTGTTGTGTAAGCCTGACTACGACAGCACTATAATCTCTCCTTCGGCTCAAGTTGTTGTGTAAGCCTGACTATGGCTGCACTATATTCTCTGATGGGTCTACCAACACTGACACCACTAGTGAGGACCTTCAGGTCACCACCACAAACCTCGAAGTCATACACGTAGCCAGAAATTCCTGCCCTACACCACAATTTATATCCCCACTTAACAGGTTTCTTGGGCATATACTTCTTTAGCCCATGTCTGCCCTTGAATGGGATCATCATCTCATCTATTGCCAAATATGTTTCCATCTCAACAACATTGCGAAACCTCTTTCTCAGGCTAGTAAGGAGTGGGTGCAGCTTGTATAGTCTACTATAAACAGCTTCCCTCGGTAGTTTCTGCAGTGCATTATCATTGAAATGGATATTAACCAAGATTTCCAACACTTGTTGCTGTGGCCCAGTACATGCGTCTATCAGGTAGTTTTGTAATACCCATGTACAATGTACTTCCAAGTACCTGGGTGATTTCTTTCCTTGAGACTGCAGCTATGGCTCTCTCCTTTGATCGTGAGAACACCAGTTGTTATATAGGTTTATTTGGAACACTATTTGATAAGCAATGTCATCATCAAACATCAAGTGAAAGAATTCATATCAGCTACTTGCAAATGTGATTCCTTCCGCAAAATGCTCTTTCAGTTTGAGCTTCATTTCTGGAATATTTTATTCATCTGGTATTGTCCAACTTTCACTTGTTTATTTCAGCTTCAGTTGGAACTGCAGCTGTAGCTGGCTGTACTAAGTCCTGGATTGGAACATCATCATCGGATGAGTCACTGCTTTGTCTGCCACCAAAACAACACAATTCGGGTGGCTGTCATTCCAGATGCTGAGAGTGAAGATGACTTTGACAACTGAGATATTGATGTGGAATATGTTGTAAGTGAAAGCGAAAGTGTTGTTGGTCTCAAGCCTTGAGACTTGAGACCAACAACACTTTCGCTTTCACTTACAACATATTCCACATCAATATCTCAATTGTCAAAGTCATCTTCACTCTCAGCATCTGGAATGACAGCCACCCGAATTGTGTTGTTTTGTCGTCGTAACCCATACACTCAATAAATATTGCAATATAAATAGTTGCCTGACCTGATAATTTTGTTACCACAACTAACACAAGTACCCAAAGTACAAAAATATACTGTGCTACCACAGTTCAATTAACCACTTACAGCCAGTCATTTATGCTTCCTTGTATTCTCTAATAATGCTTATTTCATCGTGCTACATTATCAAACTTAATATTTTTTGACAAAATATCTGAAAAATCTTACCATGGACTCATTCTACTGGATGTGGCCATGCTGGAAAATTTTAAGTGACACCTAATGCCACCTGGTGAATAAATTCGAACTAAATGTACTCTCCTGAGTACATTGGGCAAATGTGGAACTTCTCAATCTTTGTTCTTCAAAATAATTATTTTTCAATAATATTTGTTGAATTAATTTTTTTAATCTTTTGAGTACGATGGGCACTAAAGGAGTACTTTTTGCTAAAATTAATTAATTTAAACGAAATTATCTTAAGGACTTTTAAAGATCGTTTACAGTACTTGAAGAAATATAATGCAATATAGATCATTCAAACGCGATACAATGTGCAAGATTCACAAACTAATGCTTTCTTGGTGACAATCTTTGAACAATTTGCTGGATTGAATTATTTCACTAATCTCGTGCCATGAAAAATTATAAGGAATTTAAAAGGATATTTTGCAAAAAAGAAGGAATTTTAAAGGATGGGACAAAATAAAGAATTTTCTTTAAAATAAAGGAATGGTATGACCATTTTAAATCGGGAGACATCTGCTTTATTACTGACCTGAGCTTCAACTGTCATTGCGTTTGGCCCCAGTACAGAGTAGGCTGGCTGTGTCACGGGAATGTTCACCCACCAGGTAACTGGACGACCAATAGGGTTGAACACGGTCACTGTAAGCAAGAAATGTTTTGACATTGAACAACTTTGAAAATAAATGTACCTGACTAACTTTTGAGTACAAGTTTACATGGCATTATATAATATTCTAACTCGCCATTCTAGATTGATCACATGTTCATTTTAAGAAACAAACTTGTTATTGCCAAACAAACGCCATCTTTTCCAGAAAACTTGTTAGTAAATATATGCACGTGTTGGCGCAAGCTGCCGTACCCACATACATAAATAGAACATCCGTTAGTAAAAGGGGGATGCTTAATTATATAACTCTATGGCCGTACCACACCACGTGTGAAGATTCTCAATAATATATGCATCACGTGCTGAAATCCGACCACCGCATTGGTTTACATCCGTCCAATGGTGCTCACCTACCTGCGAAAAATAAACATGCGATCGGCGTACACTAGCTGACCCGATTTTCGCGTATGCCTTAGCCTGCCAACAGTCTCTAGGAAATTCTGTCATCAGGACGAACCTAGAAAATGGGCGATTTCATTTTGTGTAAGATGTTCGCATGGGTGGACGTGTTACTGGAGAACTGGCCCATTAAGCAGACAGCCGAGTCAGCCGACAGTATTTCACCAGGATAGAAGAAGAAGGTCGACAGTTAGTAACGTGAGTGTCTTTTGTGAACTGAATGTCCGGAAGTTAACATCTTTACAGACTTCAGTTCAGTCAACTCCATACTCAACTTCTTGACTATTATTCATTTATTGATATCGTACCATTTGTGGACGTAGTACGCGATCGTAAAGCTTTCTCCCAACTTAGCCATAACCATGGACATGGTTATTTGTATTATGACGTCGTGAGGACATACCTTCAATGGCTTTATAAATACAAAACAAATAAACACGGATTGCGTTCGTTCAGTGACAGTGTTGACAGTGACTGGTTATCGTCACTTCAGACTCTAAAATTTAATGTTAGCTGAATCGTGTATTTTGCATTTTTGATTTTCAATTTCATGTGGCACGATTGTTATGAGGTATATACTTTATTACAACACTAGTACATATCTGAAACCATGCCCTTTATATGTGCTAGGAATGTGTGAAGCCATAGCCATCCCAATGGGGCATCTTAACAATTAGTAATTGGCTTGCTACTCCTGCATTGACAATGACATATTACTGTTACCCCATGCCTGGACTGTCAACAACTTGTACTCTAAATCATACAAATTCTGAATATCATAGAGATTCTGAATATCACATCATTAAACAGATTAACTGCACAATGCACACAGGAACGATTGGATAAAACATATCACACCACTCCACCTGACTGGGTGGGGTGAGGGTGGTAGCCATGATTGGGAGAATGATATCTGGAGGTGTTCATTGTAAATAATGTTATAATGTTATGCCATTTTATGCAAAGTAGTAGGCTCCTCATGCACTGGCAATTGGTCCAAACCGGTCTCAGGTAATAGATCAGTCCTAGTTAACGTTTTGAATTTACAATGTGTGCAAATAGGCCCATAACTTGCACACAAAGGAACTTAACCGTTCTCTGTAATTCTGTCATTATCTAGAGCGATAAGAGTGTAATCCATAATTCCCAGAATTCAGAGATTTAGTTGGTTAACAAAATAATCCATACAGAAATATGATATAATTTGATAACCTGCAGCATTATATATTTTGTTAATAAGAAAACGTAGAATCAGTGAAATAATAAATTGAGCATTATTGCATATCGCCTCTGTGATTTCCAGTAATTGCGGTTTTGTTAGAAACTACACTTTCAGAAACCCATTCTATGCCCAAATAAGTGTTCTCAAGCTAATATGATGATATTATATTTTCAATGTTGTTTAACATAGTCAACCAGGAGATTCAAAACTAATCAACTGACGTAGAATAGCTGAAAAAAATTTTATTCCAGGGTCTGATGTATGATTATAGAAAGTTTGTTTCCAAAACCCCATCAGCTGAGAAAGCCCTTAATTCCTGCCAAACAAGAGCCTATTCAACCAGACCACAACACCAAATCCTTTCACCATATTCCTCTTGTTGACACAAGTTACCTATACTGTCATGGTGCGAGCACAGACGTAAATAGAACACCCGTTAGTAAAACGTGTATGGGGGATAATTAATGATGTAACTCTATGGGTGCAAGTGACAAACGGTGGCGCCACAGTGCGGATCCAGGATAAAAATGTTCGCGCATGCGCTGAGCCTGCCAACAGCCTATTGGGAAAATCCCATCGGGAGCAAAACTGACTGCGCCTTGGGTAACGTGTAGGAAGAAGATGGGCGATTTAATTGTGCGTAAGATTTTCGCATGGATGGACGTGTTGCTGAAGAACTGGCGCACTGTTAAACATACAGCCGAGTCAGCAGACAGTATTTCACCAGGATAGAAGAAGAAGGTCGACAGTAACTTGAGTTGAGCAAGTGTCTATTACGAATGTCTGGAAGTAAACATCTTCACTTCAGTCCAGACTTCACCTCGTGACTAGTATCGATATCGTACAATTCGTAGACGGACGGAAGAAGACGTAGTACGTGATCGTAGAGTTCTGCCAAATTAACCATACACATGGTTATTAGTGTTACGTGTCAGTGACTGGTTATCGTCAAATCTCTAAATGTTAGCTGAATCTTGTATTTGACATTTTTTATTTTCAATTTCATGTTGTGAGGTATACTTTATCACAAAACTTTCACGAGATGATAACACTTCTGAATTATTTATTGTTAAACTCTGTCTGAAGACAAATTAAGATCTGATCAGTGTAATCGATGAACCAAAAGGATCACGTGTCTGTGATCAGAACCATCCTAGGCTAAGGTAAGATGTTAGAAGACGTAGGCAATATCTATTGAACTATTCCAGCAAGATTGATTGTTAGCTCAACTTTAGTTTCAGAAATGTCATGGTTATGTGTAGACCTACAAGTGAAAAACTTGTAGTTATACTTATTTATACTTTCAGAATGGCGTACCACCAGTGTGACAAGTACGTTTGTCTGCTGCTGCTGTCTGTGATAAACATGGCAGTGTCCACCACAATGGCAGAATCATGTGGCAGATGTCAATAGTGATACTACGACCCTGACATCGAAGAGTGCACAGACTGCTCTATTGCCTGTAATCCTGCAAAGAATCATTGTGAACGTGTCTGCCCGGGTAAGACTTGAACTGAATGATCAATTCATATAAAACTACATTTTCAAGTATATAATTTTACACATATAAACAACAAAACATGTTACAATTGAGTTATTCTTCAGGCTGACTTCCACTTAAAATGATAGGGCATGATAAGTTTATTTTGAAATTAACAGAGGTTGTAACACCTGTTCTAAGTAAATGTAAAATTGGTCTATCTGACGAGATCTGAAGTCATGCCCTTTGTGGTGCTGCTTAATATTGTGGCCTACATGCCTGCAGTGGTATTTAAGCACACATCTGTCGAGCAAGGCAAGGGCACTGGGTGATATCCACTATGTAGGGAACCCCGACCTTTGGTCACAATGGTGAAGGGATGCATGTGTTGTATCGAGTAGTGAATAAACGTATGGGCCAAATAACAGTACAGGGTGGCAAATCGGTCAAATTTAATAATAGTATAGTGCCGAATAACAGTATAGGGGCCTTAGGGGGGCAAATTGTTAAAAAACAAATAATAGCACAGTGAAAAAATTACTAGTATATTTGTCTTTTTAGCACCGAAGCAATTTTTTTACTCAACACGAAGGCGGCGTCCCTAGAAAACTATGCGGATCGTCTGTATCTTGGGTTTTTTCTGCCGAATAATTATGTTTAAACTTTGTGCGTATTGGCGTCACCGCAGATATAGTAACCGCATTTTATGTTTGTGAAAAAACGGGGAATTTTCCATTTTTAAATGGACATTAAAATTTTATTGAATTGAATACGCAAGCCCGTTTCATGGGAAACCGCCGCCAGCCGGTTATGACCGTTTACGCGATGATAAAGGCGTTTAAACTAATAACATACCATGTTGTGCTCCAGAGAACTAAGGATTCTGATGGATTCATCTAATCATGGAATTCTAACGGTCTAATCTAGGATCCCCGTTAAATTCACGACTGTCGTTCAAAGGGATGAAAGCCGTCAGATGGAGCCACGTGCAACTCTAGTTGGGAGCAAGTGATTTTAGCGCGAGCGGTAAACCGCTCCGTGGATAATTGATTGGCGCTAGCTATACTATAGGGACTGAGGGGGATTGCTCTCCTAAAAATTATGCCCTGCATAATTTGCCACGATTATCAGATAATATAGGCTGGCACAAATGTTTAAATTCAATAATAGTATAGTGCCAAATAAGTTGCGTCTAGGGTGGCATTTTTCATCAAATAAATACGCGTATAGGGACGCTTATTTGGCACTCAAGAGTAGGTATTTTTGTGCCAGTAACATCGACACTTCAGAGGGGTTGTATTTTAATTATCGCAACTATATGTCTTAACAAACCATTAGAGCTTATTTTATGTATCATATTATGATAGGTGCTCTTGGCCACTGTCCTGGTGAAACATATAACAGTTATGTATTTTGTTTCAGATTGGCCAGACTGCCAATCAACAACACTGCCAAGTGCACCTACAACCCAAATGTCTACAACATCACCACAATGGCCCTGGATTGTTGTTCTAGTTTTGGTTGTTCTACTGGTATCCATACTTGCTGGTGGTAAGTGTACAACATTTATGAATTATTCAAATAGATGGGGACAAATTGACACCTCTCTAGTCTCCACATCTTAGATTAAATTCACATCTGCCTGGTGTGCATCTTTATAGAAGCAGTTTAACCTAAATTGCTGCAAGATTTTGTCATTTCCTCATGTTGAACTAGAACTTTCCATGGTTTAACATGTTTCCATTTTGTGGAATAAAATACAAGATGAAATAAATGTTACATAGTTGTTTTAACAAACACCCTGTCAATGTCACTGATGTTTATCATTATGTTTTTTAAGTATTCCAAATTCAACATTTAAATACACTAAACTATTGACATTGGTACACAGTGGATTGTTCAACATACACATTTTTAAAAAAACTTACAATGTTACAGTTTTATTTTAACTTACAGGTCGAATTGTGTATTTTTCAGGTTAAAATTTCAAAGTAAAAACACCAGTACCAGCTTGTTGCTAAGGACTGTGTATGAAAGAACGTATCTTTTTATATCTTGTTTTTGTTTGATGCAGCGTACTGTTTCTGGAAATGTTGTGGTGGTGGCAGAAATCGCATAGATGAAGAGACGTCTTCAGCGGGTCCACTCATGCCCCCTCACTGTGTTGCCGCGTTCCCTCAGTGTGATCCCACTAAAGGCCCAAGTGATTGTCGGCATCCTATGTTAGTTTCTGGCAATGATAAAACTGTGTAGTGTGACAAGATCGAACATTTTAGGACACGTTTAATGGACTCGAGGTGTGCCTGTCTTCCTTCATGGCTACAATCCACACAAAGGACAAACATGTCCTCGTGCAAGATAGTTGGCAGAATTGAATGAGCTGGACACTTCTGCCATGACTAACGTGATTGAGAAATTGAGTCCACAGCAGGTTCTGGTAGATATGGGACCAAGAGCTAATTGTGTCTCTTCCAAAAGACAGACAGACAATATGCAAGTGGTGCGAAGGAGCTAAAGTTTCGAAAAGGCAGTATGGTGGACTCGAACCTCATTCCTCTCAATCAATGGTTACTGCACACCTTAGAGGTGAACACAGCTGTTTTTTCCATCAGCACATGCATCATTCTCTCGGATCTTGATATGCAATTTTTTTCTACAAAGGGGCATTTGTAACAGCTAGTTTTACCAAGACTGTATTGCAATGGGACACTGCTGTGTTGGTTACATACATTTGGTTCTTGTTTTATTGCATAGATGTCACCAACCGATTACCTAGTGATGGCTGAACTTTGTTGACATTCCTTAGAAAAGTAACCAATTAATGTTTCTTTAATTATCATTAATGGAAAATTCCATTGTTCATCAAGTTAATATTGTGACTGACTATCTGTGAAAGTGAACTATCTAACTTATCTTGTAATATGTATGTACAGGTCTATAGTAAGGACTTCCAATGAGTATTGTGTTTAGAGAAAATGTGTAATGAATGATATGGATGTCTTTCCATGGCAAAAAGTGAAATTGACTGACATGCTATCTATAGTATCATCAGGGCTTGAATTTGGCGGCGGCCACGCTGCTATTTGCCGCAATGACCTGGCAACTGGCCATTGTTCCTTGAAAATTAAACACTGGTTCACGGCCAAACTGGCCGTGCTTTGTGATACACCCCATTTCAATTGCAACGTCGTCAGCTGAAGGCAACGTCGTCGGCAGACAGCAACTCCGATATGGCTTCGTCTTTATAGTACCCTGATGTATTTTTTTACAACACCGCAAATTTACCAATATATTCATTGTATTAAGGCATTTGCAATAATATGGCATTTTCTACTGGCTTCGGTGTTCTCCCAACTGGCCTTGGTGTCCCCTAAAATATATAAAAGCCAAGGCCAACTGGCCTTGTCCTCAAGTATGCCTAATTCGAGGCCTGTATCATGTCAAAATGCATAGATATAATAACTTTTTGATATCTGATCAGCTATATATATATATATATATATCGATGTGAGTATAAATGTATATATATATATATATATATATATATATATATATATATATATATAATATACCCTGATGTGTCTGTGTATATATATGGATGTATGTATATATATATATACATACATAACCTCACTTCCAAAAGGCATAGTTAGAATTAAGTTTTCTAACAAAGGATTTGCTTAAACAGACAGGAATTAATGCATATTGTGACTTTCGCTAGTCTCCAATGGTGCTTTTCTAATGTGGGAAACGTATCTGGGACATGTACCCTGTACTGTAGCAAATGGACAGAAAATCCATGTAACGTGAGAGATCATGTCGAAACCGCTAGCTGTTAAAGATATCGACATACTTATTGTAGCACATGAAGTGATTTGTTTGGATTGTTGATGTATTCTTGCATTTATCCTAGCATTGTGAAGCATCATTTTATGATTGTTTATGTAGCTTTTAGATACAACTGTGTATTATTGATACGCACTTGATTATATGCCAACGGACATTGATTTGTTTAAACGCCGTTTGTAACAGTGCTGGATAGAGTAGAACGTATATTCTATATGATCATTTGCGCTTGTTCAGTGTCTATGTATTTTCTGGTACATTGTAACGTGCATGTGATTATCGATGTTTTAGTCTAGTACTTTGTATGATGCATGTATGTACCGATGTTTCTTTTACGGTACCGTGTAAAATGCTACATTTGTATGGTACATGTATAAGTACTAACGTTTATATTTCTTGTATGTCAAAGACATATTGTCTGTTTTAGTGAAGGTATACTCTTCACTGTATTCTAGCAACTTTGTTGTTTAGACGTACGGTAACAAAACCAAACTGACCTTTCCTTTAAGTTTTGTTTTAAATTGTTATGTTAAAAACAACATGTTGTTTTGAAAAAAAGTGTGGGAGGAATGTAAAATATAGGCCAGTTTGATTTAATTAGTTTTTATGCGCTAATGTTAGTAAGTCATTTGGAAGTTTATTCGATGTATTAAGCCTAGATTAGCAACAGAAAAACAGGTTTCTAAAAGTTTATAGTTAAACCACCCAAGTGGATATGGACAAAATCCATATGGTGTCAAAGATTGATGGTACTGTTTAGACGCTTCAGCTTTCCCTTTATAGCGACACGATTGTTGGAAAATCACCTCATATATATATATTTAACTTAGAGAACTGAAACTTTCAGAGATTGGTGTGTCCAAGTAAACGCTGTGAATTGTTTTCAGAATTTTTCATCGGGGTTTTCCATGGCATGGTGGCCATTTTGAATTTTAAATGACATGAGTCCCATTTGAAAACTACTTGTCATAGATGACCCAGAATTGGCATGCAGTTACCTTACACAACCCTAATGAGCACCTATAGAATTTTTTTGAATATTTGGTAAAACTTTTTTTTTTTGGTGATTTTTTTTCACATTTTTTTATCGGAAATGGAGGTGTCTGTCTACACACACGGTTCATTTTGTGATAACAGGTCAACTTTCAAAAAAACTAATCTATAGGCATTAAAAAGGAAACTATCAAGATGAAATGTGAGAAGTTTCAAGCTATTCTGTTGAGAAATAACAAAATGGGGCTCGGTTGAAGATAACAAGCAAAGTAAAAAACACGTTTTTGAGAAAATCGCATTCAAAGTTTATATACATTAGGCAACACAGTTCAACTTCTAAAAACACATCCAGATGGATGAAACTTTGTATATGTCATTCAAACTGTCCTCTATCATATGACACCAATAAAAGCCATCATATTTTACAGAAATTATAACATGTCCAAACCTAAGCAGTTCACAGCAACAGGAAGACAAAAAATGTGTTCCGAAAATTAACATATCAATCTACAGTTCACTGCACAAATCTGGAGAGCAGATGTCCTTTGACCAATGAACAACTAATATAATAATGTATATTGATCATAAAAACTGCCTTTACAAAAATAAAACTATTGTATTTGGCAGAAATAACATGCAAAACCCATTTCATAGGAATAACGGGAGAAAATGTCAATCCTCACAGGTCACTGCATGTATGTATATATCTGGAGAAGCGAATGATGTCCACTGTATCCACAATGTACATGTACACACACAGAATGTTTCTAGAATGTCCCTGGTTCATAGTTGGCATCCTGGGCATGAACATGATGTGTCTCCCTCGTGCTGCTTTGCAATCATCGTCGAGAGCACCTTTTCACCATCTTCATCTGGAAAGTGCATCACTCCTATCTTTTCTAGAAGTTTGCCATAGCCAAACTTCCTCTACATCGCTGATGTCCATCAAGAAACATATGGTTCTGCATGACCTGATATCTGGAAATAGATAATAAACATATTGTAAATAAATGCTGCTGACAAAATACAGCATTGTTGTATGTATAATTATTATCTCTATTGCATTGCTAGAAGATGTACGTTGAATAAAATTCAAATCCATGCTGTACAAAACATCTAAAGGCATCTAAATTATCGGTAAGGGTGGTCCTGGCGGGCCATACCTGCTTTAGCATTAGGCTTCAAAATTACCGGTCAGATTTAACCATGTTTTGTTTTAATCTTCTAGACATTAAGTGTCTAAGTGATGTTTACATTCACTACTTTTCTTTACGGTTTACAGTGATAGATGTCTTCACTGTTATTTTTATTTGTCATCATGAGTGATTATATTGCAACTACGTACGTGGCCGTCTGATGTACAAGATTAAAATCGTTTCAAACCTGGAGAACAATTCGTTGATTGGTCGAGTGACTACAAATTCAGTTATAAATCTCAACCTAGCGCAAAAACGACGGACAATCAAAATAGCTTTCGTTGTGAGAAATGCCTCATGGACCATTGCGTGCGGCCCCGAAGAAGACAAGAAGAGGGAGGCATGTATCTTACAAAATGATCAACTGATCAATTATTATTTACACCGGGAATTTTATCAAATTCGAAAAATTAATTGGAGGGGAATCCGACGAGTCGCTAGTGTCAGTGCACCTGGGTCGCCAACTCACCGCCCAGTCACCAGTGTGCGTTTTAATGCGTATTTACAATGCAACTCAATTACAGTGTATCGGGAATCCCTTGGCCAATAACAGTGCATGTTTGTCGTATGATACCCTATGCCCATAGCGGGGGAAATGGTTGAAATGCCCTACTACAAATGTTAATGTATTCGATCATAAAACTGAGATTATTTGTGAAGATATTAGCTTAAACATAATTTAATATCGTCGCATGTCCGCGTCATTCATCTGGACGGTGTTTGAATTGAAGTAGTGGTCTTCACCCCAGTGAATGGTGTCTCTCCATTCCTCCCTTATTTCTCCTTTGACTCCTATCATTGTTTGTCCTCAGTGAATCTTTTCTCAACTAGACCAAGGTGTTTTAAAACTTTTAGCAACATCACTAGCAATAGGTCATTATGTTTACAGAAGTCGTAGCTAGTTGGGCCTCTATGTCAAGGAGTATGCTTTTGTAGCTAGCAGAGAGCTTATAGGGCTAAAATAAGGTAAAGGTTCTTAAATAGCATGGTATCCAGTCCATAGGACTGTTCAAAGCACTTTACACTTCACCCCCTGGCAGACCTGCTCATTCCAACGCCATTTCGACTTCTCTGGGAAACATACAGCCGTTACTGTGTGAAGACTATTCGTTTACATATCAACCACTGTCAATAGCCAGGTCCTCATTTACAGCTGAGTGAACTGTAAACGAAATAGCCCAAGCTTTGAAACGGCAGCAAGAGGATTCAAAACTGGGTCCTCTCAATTGGGAGTCCAATGTTCGATAACCACTGTGCTTTCACGCCCCATGTTACAGGGTTCACCAATGTGAAATAAAAATATCAGTGGATGATTGTAATATCAGATATTGCTGTTAGTATAATATTTATTTAACTTAACAATTTAACCATTTATTTATCTTAGCCAAGCTAAAAAAAATGACAATTACTTCAGCAGATCAGTTTTAGTTATGCCTGTGGTGAAAGACAAATTCATAACATGAACTCGGATAGGTTATAGGTTTCTTCTCAGTTTCAACTGTATATTACTTTATATCACATTGCACTACTTGTGTTGGCTTTCGAAACAAGTCGGCTCACTTGTCCATGCTAATGTCCTCCCATGGCTTCAAGAGGGAGCATATTTATGTGGTCCTTTGTCACCAGTAAAGCCTTTATACCATAAAATGGCTACTGTCAGACATGTTTACATACTAGCTATGTTTGTCACTGCAGTGGTAGGGCTTCAGGGTGCTTGACATGACGTGTACCAGTTACACTACAGCATCAATTGTGTAATACACTGTACACCAAATCAGTCGGAACAACTGCACATTACCTGTGTGCATTGTAGTTTGTTGGGTCAAACTACTTTTGAGAAAATCCAATCAAACAGACTGTCTCCATTAATTTTATGAACCATGATTTTTAGAAAGGTTTTCGTCAATAAGTACTAAATACTATAATTATAAATCCAGCTTTTGTGTTTACAACAAACTGACAACACGTAAAATGAGAACAGATTAAGAAAATCGTCATTTTATTCGGGAATAGAAGCAACAAGGCACGGCACAGATTGATGATGGATTTTTATCCTTCAATGTTCATGCCTAGATTTATGTTGGGCTTTCGGCAGGTGTTTGCTAGTATTTAGCAACAAGATCGCATTGATCTAATATAGAATATTTGTGCATAATTACCAACCATAATCAATTACGCTGTTATGTGTAAGGTGTAAACATAATTGTCTGCCTGAATTAGGTACATTTATCATGTTCATACATGGGCGCTTCAGATTCCAGTTCTATTAAAAAAAATATTTTTACTGCCAACTTCTGGGGCAAGTTCACAATTGTCGACATTGTACAAAGTGTACTAATTTTCATACCCCTATACTCGCCACCAGGGGCTTATGACTTAACTACATCAGTACCCCTGGCAGATTGACCTATTGAAATGCTGACTTTTTAATTGCTGTGTTAACCAATAATATTGCTCGCTCAGATTTACAGGGCCCGCATATGGGAACTTAATTGGTAGTGGATCAGTTGTTGCTGGCCAGACGGGTAATAATGGGCATTTCATGGGAACACCATTTGAAGTTTAGACACGGACATGTCAAGTTCTCATAAACATGTCTACCGAGACATGAAGTAGGACAAAGTACAAAATAAATTGACAAATCCACGTTGTTAGGTTTGCCAGGGGTTGTGTGGTGCTACTACCACCACTGACTATCGAGGATGCTCCTCCCCAGGGGTTGTGTGGTACTACCACCCCTGACTACTGAGGATGCTCCTCCCAAGGGGTTGTGTGGTACTACTACCACCCCTGACTACTGAGGATGCTCCTCCCCAGGGGTTGTGTGGTGCTACTACCACGGCTGACTACCGAGGATGCTCCTCCCTGAATTGGTACTTTAAAATGTTGATAATTTTCCACATTAAAAAATATATCAATGTAGCAACGTTATGACACAGTGCATGTATATAGGACATACAACAGTAACCATCAGAACATGTTTACAAACATCCTCCAATAATTATGTTAGTTTTTTTTTTTTAAACTCCGTGATGACATATTGATAATTTTTTTACGTTTTGAATTTCCAAGATGTCGGACTGTATCTCAGTGCTACACCATGAACGGCTACGTGATTTAAAACAACAGTAGTTCTGTAACAGTTCACTGTGTGGCGCTGCATGATGCAACGGTGGTCATATACCGTATTCAACCAACATTTAAAAAATTAGTATGCCTGTCTTGACCCCTCCCCACTCAATGTTTTGTACGAACAACTAAACACTAACAATTGTGAACAGCCCTAACAGATAGTACAGAAAAAATATATAATCATAATGTGACATATCTTAATTAATGCATACAAATTGCTGTTGATTCTAAATAACTGCGTACAACAATCACTGAATCACACACCTATCAATATGTGGTCATGAGTTTTTGGGAAACTAACAATGGTGCATTTGGTTGACAAAGCTCTCTTTCATTCATTCCTACCCCACTTGATGCACTGGGGAGAGTATTCCCCTTGAACCAAACCCTAAATCCTATCATATCCACTCAAACTCCCAAAGAAAAGCATTGACAGGAACATTAATTAGTGAAAAAATAATTATGAAATAACACAACAAAGAACTAATTTAAGAGAAAATGGTGATTAGCTAAAGTGAGTTGTCATAATTTAGTGGTGTCCTTCAGTGGTGACCTTGAATGTTCGGATCTGCATGGGTTGAAGCGTCACCTCCAATGTGTCAGCGTTGACAGGTGTCACACTGTCACTCATTGCTGAAAGGGAACAGAAAAAAACATCAGTATATATTTTTTTTTTACTTATAAGTTATTATAAGTACTTGTGTAGGTGGACGAATAATAAACTTCCAATTAATAACTGCGCCTTATTAATATAGTACTGTTTAGGCTTCATTTATATCTACAGTTCATTTGCAGAGTGTCTTTCTGCAAACAGCTCCATTTGTACATTGCATATTTATTTTAAAATAAACTTACACATTCCATAATGACAATGTTGAAACACAATAATGTGTTGTTTTGTTAACACTCCCAACAATTATACAAGAAGCAGCATATGGCTTTTAAAACTATTACCAGCCAGCAACCATCCTACAAAAAGCATCCCCAGCCTGTGTGATAGTGGCAGGAATATGGCTTCAGGTGATGAAAGAATTCTTCAGAACTACAAAGTTACAAGATAATGACTAAGTGGGTAAATACAAAACATGATTTATTCTATTGCTGTGTTGTTGTGTTCACTAAGCTCTGCTAATGGCTTACAAGGTAGACAATTCTGCCACACCCCCTGGAACCCTCTATAGTACCCTACCCCCGGACAGTTGCTACTAATATAATTGCCCTTCCAGACAATTGTCCCTTCATATACACAAAGTGGATACGGGTAACTGTGGATACCTTATTAGGATGTCTGGTAATATTATTTGAGGGGGGTTTGCTTGTAGGAAATAAATGGACGCACAGTAAAGTACATATCAAAAGGAAGTTGTTGAGTCGTTGCTATGAAGCATAGTGTTGGCAACTGCAATTGATGTCCTGATCTTGAAGCACATCGAATATATTACAAACTACTTGAGACATTCATTTTTATAAATAAACATTAAAGGGCATTCCAAAATATCTGTACTATAAATTATGAAATATATTTGTCAGATAATATAATAAGTTTAAGAAATTTTAATTATCATGAAAAAAATCTACAAATAATTATGATAACTACACAGCATTTATATTTACATAAAACATGGAAAAATGTTGCAGTGGGACAATTAGTTTTAATCATGCATTGGGTTAATACGCACTACAATACTTATACAGTCGCGCCTCGTTATAACGCGGTAGTCGGGGTCCACGACTCCGGACCGCGTTGTAAGCGAGGCGCGTTAGGTGTTCTCATGTCTGCCACCAGGGAGCTACTAAACAACAGCGACCGCCGCCCGCTGCACCAAGTCCATGAACCCTGACCCTGTCGAAGCCCCGTGTGCTTGCAGCATTGTCTTATACGACAATATGCAGTTTATGGAACTTACACACCCTCTTGACTCTTGAACTTAATAAAACACATGTACGTATGGAATAGATCTACTACGATGATGATGTACTGGACCAACAGGCCTACGAATCGAAAATAATAACCTGGACCTGAGCAGCCGAAAACGTATATGATTTGACAAACGTAGTATGCAAGCTGATAAAACACATAAAAAGACAATAGGTAGAATTAATAATTGTTTCACTTCGTCTTTCAACCGATCTCGATCGAAGCATAAATTTATTACGCACCACTTAACATCGATTCATCGTTTCATATGCGGATGACGAATTCGTATTTTCGCCACCGGTAGCGCCTTGGGTTAGGAATTTGGCATGTTGGTTTCGTGTCGCGAAAACGATTAAATTTACGATGTAACGGAAGCATGTAATTTCACCCAAGTGTTATATTGGTACTGCATGTAAAATGCATTTAAAACGGTTGATCTGATTCTTACGCGAGGCATATTTGTGAATATCGATTGCAATTTACAAACCGTCGAAGTGAAGCCAGCGACAGCGATTGATGTCGGCGGCAGCGCAAAACAAACAACACGTTGATACTCGTTCATTGACATTGTTCACCTAATGTTTCTTGAGAACTGTCAAAGCAATTCTAAGTAGGTTTAAGCGGGCCCATTTTACATTTTCCCCTGGCGGCAGAAATTCGGGGTCCACGACCGACCGCGTTATATCCGAATCCGCGTAATAACGGGGCGCGTTATAACGAGGCGCGACTGTATATGTGTTGAGTAAATTTTGTATGTGATGGGGAAATTATGCCGAGGGGTAATTGTCTAGTTGGTAACTGTCTGGGGGCAAATGTCAGCAGGTGTAGGACATTCTCCCGGGATGTTTTTGCTCCCCCCGGACAACCCCCCACTAAAATGAATAGGTGGAAGTTCCCCCTCTAGTTTATAAGTAATAATTGATCAGTTTTATTGCAATCCCACATAACTACAACAACATCCCACATAACTACAATGACATCACATAAATACAACATCCCACATAACTACAACATCCCACATAACTACAACAACATCCCACATAACTACAACAACATCCCATATAACTGCAACAACAATCTTCTATGTGACATCACATACATCAAAGTAATAATGCACCGTAGCAACAAACTTGTGTAGCACCTGTTTCACCTGAGAGTGACATTGTGACACTGAGGAATGAAACCACTTTGCAATTTAATTTATAAAGAAAGACTTTAAAAATACTTTATCTCATTCACTGTGTTGAACCCACACCACAACCCAGCAATGATAAGTTCTTGTGTGACGTCACATCATTATAACAACACTGAGGAAAGAAACCACTTTGCAGTTGACTTCATAAAGACTTTAGATTTCATAAAGCCTATATCTGGTTCATTGTGTATATATTTATACTTATTTTTTATTAATTAGTAAAGAAATATTCAGAAATAAAATATATTTCCTTGATAGTATACATACAAAATGGAGGGGGAAACACAGCCCTATTAATTTTAGTGGGGGAAACATTGAGGGAGGAAACATCCGGGGGAAAGGTCCAGGTAGAGGGGGGCATTGTGCATACCCCGAAATACAGGTAGCATATGAGATGTGAAATTTCAATAAATAATTAGCTACTAGCTCATTGAATCATCCTTTATTTGACCCCTTAAAACTACACCAGTGACAACAGACATTGATGTAGCCTTTTCTGAAGCTGCTGGTGAGGGTGCTTAATCAAGTTGGCACTTTGGTGTCCCACTTTTCCCCCTTGAAGTTGACACTATGGTGCCTCTGAGGATCATTGTGATACCAATCAGAAGTGTTCATGTGATAACAGTCAGAAGTGTTCATGTGATATCAGTCAGAAGTGTTCGTGTGATAACAGTCAGAAGTGTTCATGTAATAACAGTCAGAAGTGTTAATGTAATACAGTCACAAGTGTTAATGTAATACAGTCACAAGTGTTAATGTAATACAGTCACAAGTGTTAATGTAAATCAGTCAGAAGTGTTCATGTAATAATAGTCAGAAATGTTAATGTAATACAGTCACAAGTGTTAATGTAATACAGTCACAAGTGTTAATGTAATACAGTCAAGTGTTAATGTGATACAGTCACAAGTGTTAATGTAATACAGTCAAGTGTTAATGTGATACAGTCACAAGTGTTCATGTAATAATAGTCAGAAGTGATTAAAAACTCACTGTCAAAAATGCCATTGTTTGAGCTTAAAGATGTTGAAAAACTGAAGGTAAACACATACATGTTTACCTCTGTAAGTTTCTAACGTCCTTGTTTCTTTTTATTAGTCAATTTTTTATTATTTAACCTTTATACATAATAGCAGTAAAATGAGTACCATATAATCTCTCGACATGTTTGTTGTTAATAATAACGTAGATGATGATTTTGACTGTGGAGATTTGACCAACTGATGTTTGTTGACAGGACTCAATAACAGCCTGCTAATCACTCTCTTTTGCCAAGGCCAGACAGACATTTACAAATGTTTATTATTCTCCTCACCTCACCTCAAACAGTTCGATGTGAAATGGAACTACAGTTGAGGTTAGACCATTATTTATTTTCCATAGGTGACCATGTTATCTGTCTTTAGTCTTGTATGCAAAATAAAGATTTGGATTGTATAACAATGGCACACATTGTTGCATGTCATGTCACTGACGTGTCATGTCACCGACAAGCTGCAGAGTTTGCACTGAATCCTACAATTTTTTTCTCAAGAAAATCAACATATTAGATGCATATTCTGCTAAACAGCAACTAAGAATTTAATCCGGTGAGCAGCAGAAATGTAAAGGTCTGCAAAAAATGTTTTCAAGGTGCAAAAAACCTTGAAGGGCACAATTATTGTTGTCACTTTAGTGACGTACGTATAATAATGATTACATACATGAAATGTGTGTTTATTGCATTTTAATAATTTTTAAATATCTCAGATGAGCCCAGTGGGAACTTGGTTGGTAACTACGCTGTACACTCCTACTTGGTTGACTATGCCTAGTCAAGGACTGCTGGCAGATCAGTCAGGCGTGGCACCATTGAATATATAGTGAGCCAAGACTAATGTGTCCGAACCCCCAGCTGATTATGGTTGACACTACTGCGAGGCATGCCGAATGTATAGCTAAAATAATGTGGATAAAACTACTGAAAACATTAAGTAAAAACATTTACAATGAATACTGCTAAGAACTGTTTGGGGTCTGCAGGAGTTACTAAAAGGAGATTCAAAAGAAATTAGTGTTTAGTTGAGACTTGAAACTGGCACGATTGTCTGAGGTTAGGTAAAATGTTCAATACATTCGCCTTGGCTATCACTAACGAGCCTTGACGTGAACATCCGTAAGTTTATCTTTGATGTAATTCTTATTTATTACATCTGGTCCTCTGCTCTGTCACACCACAATATGTCTCACAATATCTGTCACAAATGTTTTTCACTAGAACTGACAACATCATTACATCAGCATCATAAATAGGACAGAAGCTAACATGGTCTACACACGCTGTTAGCAAAACACCTACACACTAATGGAGTTTGATTGGCCAAAAGAGATCACAAACTTGTATCACTGGTGTGCTTGTATCACTGGGGTGCTTGGCAAGAGTATGCTTATAGTGTCTGGGAAGTTTTTTGCGGAAGTTGATATATTATAACTTTCTGTTGAACTGTGTGCAGCAGAGGTTGACTTTTGATGTATGCATTTTTAAAATTCCTGTCACAATGTACAATGTAGCCACAGCTAGATCATTGGAATCTTTAGTTTTTAATTCAGTTGAATACTGTTTACAACATTTAAAAATGGAAGGTGGCTTATTAGTGAGGAAGGTGGCTTATCTTAATGTAATTGTGACTAGAATAAAAAATACATACAATGTCATTTGCTCCTATTTTGTTACTGCCTGACCATGTCTCGTGTAACTCACGGTTGTTATGGTTTTAGTTTTGTGTTTGGCTGTACAGTACCCCTTTCTTGTTACATTTGGTCATTTTAAAGATAGTTTTCCACTTCAGCTTGCAGCTAATTTATCTTGTTCAAGATCACCAGTATATATAGGGCCTACTGCAGGGTAACCTTCTGGGTATTCAACCTTCACACGCAGGCACACATATAAGCTTAGATATGAAATCAGCTGTGCAAACGTTGTCTTTCTAGGTTTATTTCCATGTATAGGAACTGTTTTAAGGCAGGTAGTGCTTCATCAGGACAGTGGGATCATACACACCATTTCTTGTAATATTATATACTGATATTATTAATTATTATAATTAATAACATACTTATCTTAATAGCAAAACAGCAACATGATTAAAATTATTAAACCTGGACGTACTGATCTATTACCACCCCACCCACCAACGGGTGACTAAGTGTGCCCCCCTCTGGCCCCCTTTGTTAGGTTCTAGTCACATAACTGATTTGGAGTACAAATTTGTTGACGTAGCCAGAGAAGGCAGTTACTCAGACGAACAAACTTTTCTTCAGGCCCTTGTTTTGATCACCAGTGTCTTGGCATACAAGTTCTTGATACATCTGTGTCATGATAGTTGTTTGTTGTTGATGTTGTTTGTGTGGCCATCGTCTGCTAAGTCGAGCAGCGTATCTTTTCAGACTGCTACAGAAGAACTGGTAGTGGGCGACAATTTTGCCAATCAATGAATCAACCTGTTGTTTCGTGGCAAGGACTTTGTCCCCGTCACCATGCCAACAACTAGGCTTTCCCTGCAGCTCACATTTCATGTCATATCATCAGCAGCATTGCAGGGAGCGGACCCATTTGGTGGCCAAAAAGGGGGGTCCAAATTCCCTGGACCCCCCTCTCTGAATCTGCCCCCTCCCCCGGTTAGCTGTGGTCTTTGTTTTGTCTTGCATCCTTTTTTTACATTTTATAATTTCAAAGGTGATTTTTCATTTGAGTTTACAGCTAATTTCTCTAGTTCAAGATCATCAACATACTGATCAGCATCAACTAAAGGGTGTTTATACAATTTTGCTTCACATGGGGCTTTACGAAGGGTGTGGTAGCATAGCGGTTAGAATGTTGGACTCTTAATCAACAGAACCTGGGTTCGAATCTTCTTGCTGCCGTTACGAAGCTGGGCAATTTTTTTTCACCACACATTGCCACAGTTCACTCAGCTGTATAAACGAGTACCTGGCCATAGACAGTAGTTGCAGCATGGCTGAAATCTTCCTAGAGAAGTTGAGTTGGTGTTGGAATGAACAGGTTTGCCAGGGGGTGAAGTGTGCTTGAACAGTCTAAAGGACTAGATATTGTGCTACGTAAGAACGTACCTTTACCTTTCATATATTTCAGTATATGAAGCATCCAATAGATATGTACAAACTTAGTTTTTTTTCTATGTTTATTTACATGTTGTTTTATGAAGTTTTGTAATAGCAGTGCTGTTAGTGGTATGGCTAGAATCATGTTGTATTCATTTTAGAGCAACTTGGATAAAGCAGCTCACCCTAGAGGGTAACTAACGGTTGTTTGTTTGGCTGGCAGCTATGTTTATGTAATATGCCCAGTCTTTCCACATTTCCTGAATAAACCTTCACTCCCATTTCTAAATGATGGATTCCAGTCATATTTTATTTGCTACGATACTATTATATTTCCAAACGGCTGAGTCAAATTCAGCAAACAATGGTTAGAATAGGTCCAGCCTGTGTCAATATCGGGACTTGGCCCATATGAATAGAGAAACAGCAAACATTGTGACCTTCTTGTGTATTGCTACCTTCCTTTTCATGAGCCAGTGATTTGGTTAAAGGAGTTCTTGACATAATGAATGATGTTGAATACATTAGTCACATCCACAAATACCACTTTCTGAAGGCAGATAACGTTCTACAGGTCACCAGAACTCAGGAATGAACCATTGTAAATTTGACAGCATGTGCTCTTTCATCCATAGGAAGAAACATTATTTACACCTGCTGACTGTATATAGATGCCAGTGTTGTAAGGCTCATTATAATATAATTGTTAACAATTGCATCATAAAACTGATGTGTTAACAATTATATTATAATGACCGTTACAACATCACCACCAGTGTCAAATATTATGTTAAAAATACAACAGACATGTATTGTAGTTTCCTGCTTATGGCTACACAATAGTACACATACACTGAACATGAATCAATATTAAACTTTAATATATTTACTTGCCTTCTGGGCTTGTTAATTTGGATGGTGATCTTATTAATTAATCTTGTTAAATATCCCTGCCTCAATACATATGAGATTTGAGATAATAATGTATGAGATTTAAAGCTGGCACTTTTGTTAGACAGCGTACTATAAAACACATTTTGGCTGCCTAAAAACTTTACATCCTCCACATGACTTTGATCTTAAACCCTCTTCATGCCAACCACTATAGCAACTTCTTTACAGTAAAATTATAGTTATCTTCATCAATACGATGTAAACAGATAAAGATATTTAAATTTACATCAATATTTAAAACTCACATGAAAAATATATATTAAAATGAACATGTGAGGGAATTTTTATAATGTTAAAATCCAAATTTTAATATGATGCACTTGAAAGACCAAGATAAAAGTGGGCAAAAAAAAGGAAAGTTCATTTTAAAATTTACATCTGGCAAGATAAAATTTCTCATTCTGAAAATATTTTAGGACTCTTTACTGCTACACATGTGAATGGAATATGTACATGAATTCTGGACACAACATAATATCTGTCTGTGCACAGAAAGCACCTGAAATATTATGGAATCAGCCTACAAAGATTGATAAATGACACCTCCAATGACAACCCCTACAGTACCCCCCACCCCAGAGTAATCCTTGTATATGTACAATCATAGGTATTCGCATTGTGCTACACTCATATAATTATTATGTAAATATGAAGGTAAACATAATTTAACTGTATTTCATATGGTGCCATGCATGCACACACACACACACACACACACACGCATGCCCGCACACACAGTTACTACCATTAGACATAATGTCTATTTAAAATTATGGTGTGACTCAGGAGAGTCTCTAGAAACCCCACAGGGTTTATATCAAGAAGTTCACGACCAGTCACTGCACTTTTTGTTTTGTTATGATATAAAAGAATGTGTAAGTCAAAACACTGATCATGAAAACATGATTATATTAGCAAAGAGCTTTGATCTTGTATTGGTAAATGATAAGATATTTTAAATGTAATAGGTGTGATTATAAATCCCAGGGTGATTCTGAATATGGTGTATGTTTTATTAGTGAAATGTTTCTAGAGATAGTCTGATAAATGACACTTCCCACAAGCTACAGTACCACCCCACACACACCTTCACTGGGTAATTCATGTACAGGTATAACCATTGCTATAGATCAAATGGAGTAACCAGTACTTATAGTTACCCTCAAATAATCTGAGGGTACAGGATGTACACGACTCCCAGAGCATTGACTGACAATGGTGCCTAAATGTCTGTACAGAATTGTAGACAAGTACACAACTGGTCAATCCTGTGAATAAATAGGTTTTTCATATTACTATACCATTGGTAATATTAAATACCAACTCTATGTATGTATTAATTACTTAAAAAGTTTGTTTGTCTGAGTAATTAACTTCTTTCTCATGATGTGTCAACAAATTTATACTCTAAATCAAAGAAGTTCTGAATATTACATCAGCATCAGAAATCAGACAATTCCTGGCAAGTAACCTGACACCCAACGGAAGAAAACAGATTAACTGCACAATGAACACAGGAACGATTGGACAAAACATATCACACCACTCCACCTGACTGGGTGGGGTGGGGGTGGTGGGGTGGTGGTCATGATTGAAAGAATGCTATCTAGAGGCATTCATTATAAACAATTTTATGCCGTTTTGTGCACTGGCAACTGGTCCATACCGGTCTCAAGTAATAAATCAGTCCAAGTTAATGTTTTGAATTTACAATGTATGCAAACAGGCCCATAACTTGCACACAAAGGATCTTAATCGCTCTCTGTAATTCTAAGATTTCCATTGCCTAGAACAATAAGTGTGTAATTCATATTTCCCAGCAGAGTTTTATTTGGTCACAAGAATAATACAGAAATATGATATCATTTGATAACCTAGAGCATTTTATTTTGTAAATAAGAAAAATTAAGTAGATTCAGTGAAATAATAACTTGAACATTATTGCGTTTTGCCTCTGTAATTCTCATTAATTGTAGTTTTGTTAGAAACTATTCATGTATATATCTACACTTCGAGAAACCCATTCCATGCCCAACAGCTGGCATGATGATGTTACATTTTCAACGAAGTTTAACATAGTCAACCAGGAGATTCAAAACTAATCAACTGACATAGAATAGCTGAAATATGGGTGGTTTCTGCGCCCCACATTTATTATGCTTAGCTAGTTAATTTTTTGCAATCCCCATCGACAGATATGTTCAACTAATGACTAATGTTGACACCTATAATATATATATATATTATATATATATATATATATATATATACTGAACTCACACACACACACACACACCACCACCACCACACACACCCACATTGTGACACGCCTATTCCGTGATGCTTCCTAATGCATCATGCAAAAATTACATTGCATGTATGTTAATATACTGGTAGTTAAGTATGGCCTAGGAGACTAAAACTATGATAACAACTGATCCCTAACATGGAAACCTCCCTACCTTACTAGTCATTTAAATTATACATTCACATCCTTAATGACACTAAAAACAGCTTTTCTTCTCAGGTACTTTTTCCTACACATATACCACAGTCCTTCTCAATAGACTACCATAAGCATTTTTACTTGCATTGGCAAGCTGTCAACTACGTTATGGTGTCAATGCCACTGACTCAAAGTGAACCACATTATACAGTCAGTGTTTCCTACAATGTCCCAAAATACTACAGCCATTCAGAGATGCCATTAATCTTAAATGTACGTTGTCAATTCAATTGGTTTCTCTTATTTAGTTTCAGACTCATTTAGTAAAAATGCAAACCTATCTAGTACAACATGCCAGCTCATTTGTACAAATTTGTTATTTAGTTTAATCATCGGACAAAAAAACTGCAAAAGGGTCCTGGCAGTATATACTACGCTGTTCACACTTTCGCAAGTTACCCGATCTAACGATCAAAGTCAATTCTTTCAAAGATTCAGCAAAAGTATTCTTTTATGAAACCGACTGTGCATATCACAAACTATTCACACACTACATAATGTGAACATTAGTGAACCTGATTGATAATGGGCTGAACCAAATGAGGAGTTTTATGTTCTGCCAAAAGCCAGTTCTTGTCTAACGGGAATTAATTATATTGGTTGGGGCAATCTTTTTTTACACTTAAAGGTGCTTAATAAATTCCTTTTTTTTTGCAAGTCTCATTTCAAATTAATTTTGTGAAAAACCAAACCTACCTAGTATCCACTACACATTCTAGCTCGTTTTGTGCAACTTTTGTATGTATTTTTTTGAAGTTATCAGACGAACTATTAAATTAGTTAAGTGTTAACTGAAGTGAGAATCGAAATGTTGAACAATCATGAATTTCTTCCTTGGTGAAATTTCATAACTTTGTCATGTGATCGGCGAGAGGATGGAAGTCATGCCCATGATCAGCATTGACCCACACAGTGTTTACCATTTTGGATATCCGCTATTTTGATCCTTACCAGATCTAATGACTGAAGTGAATTCTTTCGATGATTTGAACAAAAATAGGCTTTTTTTATTTATTCAACTGTGGATGTTACATAAACTATTCACACACTACATATTTGGACAACAATGAACCGGATTTGCGATAGGCTAAATCAGTTAAGGATGGAGTTTTAAGAGAATAATTTATATGCTATTTTGATAAAGTGTGAAGAACACTTTGAAAAAGCGATATTCTAAATCACTAACAATTTATCAAATAAGTGGAAACAAATTTTTAGAAAAACAGTTTTTGAATTATATACTTACAATTTTCCAACAGTGAAAAAACGTTTCGTTAAACGATGCCACTGCACAAATTCCTACATGTTCGGAAGCCTTTATGTAAAAATGTGAGCTGCTGTTGTCAATTGAGAACTTTCCTGGGGTGATTATTACAATACAAGTAGTTGTGTACATTTTCATCCATTAAATATGTTGTCGCTTTACATCAACAGTCACCAATATATTGTTCACAACTGTATTGACAATTATATATATACTGTTACAGTTATGACACATGATATAATCTTGTGATTGTGAATCATTAAATGACAAGTTGTTGTCATCTACTGCATAAATTAGACTCACATTGTCATTGCATAGTCATATTTAATTAATTAATTTCAACAGAAAGATTTACATTAAGAGAAAATCCCCAATTAGCTTTATATAGTACATGAAAGTTCAAGCTTGTTCGGTTTGTTGTTCATAATGATTCAGTGCCTCTGTGTCGGTACTGGTGATTTGTAAAAATAATATTCCTCGTTGTTGAAAACATACATGTTATCATATAATTAAATGACTGGGATTATTTATCTGTCAGACAAATCAGCGAAGTTGTATTTTGTAGCAACTTCCAACTTATCTGAGAGTGAGAATAAGTTATAGAAAACTTCATAGTGCATGCCACCTCTGGTTGTCTGACAAGACAGCTAACACAAAGTGTGTGCCACCTCTGGTTGTCTGACAAGATAGCTAACACAAAGTGTGTGCCACCTCTGGTTGTCTAGAGCCAATGACCTCTGGCTAACGACAAGAGTGCATGCCACCTCTGGTTGTCTGACAAGACAGCTAACACAAAGTGTGTGCCACCTCTGGTTGTCTGACAAGATAGCTAACACAAAGTGTGTGCCACCTCTGGTTGTCTGACAAGACAGCTAACACAAAGTGTGTGCCACCTCTGGTTGTCCGACAAGACTGCTAACACAAAGTGTGTGCCACCTGTGGTTGTCTGACAAGACAGCTAACACAAAGTGCGTGCCACCTCTGGTTGTCTGAAAAGACAGCTAACACAAAGTGCGTGCCACCTCTGGTTGTCTGAAAAGATAGCTAACACAAAGTGCGTGCCACCTCTGGTTGTCTGACAAGACAGCTAACACAAAGTGCGTGCCACCTGTGGTTGTCTGACAAGACAGCTAACACAAAGTGCGTGCCACCTCTGGTTGTCTGACAAGACAGCTAACACAAAGTGCGTGCCACCTCTGGTTGTCTGACAAGACAGCTAACACAAAGTGCGTGCCACCTGTGGTTGTCTGACAAGACAGCTAACACAAAGTGCGTGCCACCTGTGGTTGTCTGACAAGACAGCTAACACAAAGTGCGTGCCACCTGTGGTTGTCTGACAAGACAGCTAACACAAAGTGCGTGCACCTGTGGTTGTCTGACAAGACAGCTAACACAAAGTGCGTACACCTGTGGTTGTCTGACAAGACAGCTAACACAAAGTGCGTGCCACCTGTGGTTGTCTGACAAGACAGCTAACACAAAGTGCGTGCCACCTGTGGTTGTCTGACAAGACAGCTAACACAAAGTGCGTGCCACCTGTGGTTGTCTGACAAGACAGCTAACACAAAGTGCGTGCCACCTGTGGTTGTCTGACAAGACAGCTAACACAAAGTGCGTGCCACCTGTGGTTGTCTGACAAGACAGCTAACACAAAGCTATTGCTCCTGACCACACCCTGTTCCTTGTCTCAGTACTATGACTGCTGTTTATGTCAACAAGTCTACTGTGCAGTGAGATTTATTATCACAGACTTTCAATGACAGCATCACAAATAGGTTGTCTATGATGATGATCAATTTGTACAACAATGGTAGAACATATCTAGACTAGAACAAAATCTAGATACAGAAAGTTTTTCTATGTGATGTAAGAACAGCTAAAAATAAAATGTTTCTTTTAGAAACCTTAAGTTTGAAGAGGATTATTTTATGACTTTTTTCACTAATGTATATTACAGAATATAATTAAACTGATATAAGTTGTATTCAAGGTCAACAAAAAGCCAGAAACAAATACTTTGTTATGTATGTGGTAGGCTCTTGTAAAAATAATTTTGATGAGATGTACAATCAACCTCCGGCCCCGTGCTAGGGCAGTTAATCTATAAATCTTGACACGTCATCCTGAACGCTCCCTAAATGGCTCCTTGTGGAGATGGTAACATTCGTGGCAGACAGCACAGTACATGTCAATAAATGGAGCACAGCAGATGATAAATTGACACCCATTTTAAACACATAATAACATTACATACAAGTGTAGACAGTGACAACTGTAGAGAAATGGCATATTGCAACAACATTAAAACTAATTTATTTAAAGGTTTAATAACAAAATAGTGAAAGTAGGTATTCTTAAACAGAGCCACATAGAAAGTAATAATGCATCTTACAAGAATGACTAAAATAGCTTCTTCCCTTTGACTGGCTGTGGATTTAGACATTTATTTTACACACCCATTCATTAGTTACAAAAAAGTTGTTACTGAGTACTACATTAGCTTCCTGTTCTAGCTGGAATTATGACAATCTGAAGGTTTGTGGGTGAAACTGTTATGTAATCCACCACAACAGAATACAATGAACGGATGTCAATGGAAGCATCTAGCAATGGTATTTCCTGGGGCATTTTCCTATAATTGACATTATGGAGTTATGGCTATCTTGTTAAATAGCAACCTTTCCCCTTTATTGCGGTACTATTATTTATGAAGTTATGAGTGGTTGAAGTAGTGAACCCTCAAAATTCAACTTTTTGAGAAATCGGGGCTTAAAGTTTTCCACAACTCTCTCACATTTATATTCATGGCAGCTCATTGAGCTTTGGCATGCTTATTTGGAAGATTAAGATCAATGAATGATGTAAAAATTAAATCAGTATGTGCAGGGGTTGAAAAAAATTGATTTTTTATAACGCAACCATTTTGAACGTTTTTGGATTTATGACCAGCGACACCGAAAATTTGTTTTTGGAGAAATATTTAATTAAAAAAATTCAATTATCACAAAAACAATGAAGATTGTGTGATGATATGAAACAAGATGATTATAAACTAATCAACAAAAGAAAGTTATATTTCTCTTAAATGGCATATATTATAATATGTGGGGATCGCACCCCAAGATATTTAGTATCAAAGGATGCAGTGATCAATTATGGATTAAATGACTGCAACCATGCAGCATTTACACCATTATCTGCATGACCAGAATGTACATGGGGGGTCTGGTCAACAAAATGGTACTTTAAAAATTTCTTGTACACTAGTCTAGGGATAAAACACTCTGAATGGACTTTGAAATAATTTTATTGCGCACATTGTCTACTTAGATTTTCAGAAAGCTTTCAATAAAGTGCTACATCAAAGATTGTTACTTAAACTAAAAGCCCAATGGCATAGGTAATGATGTAATCAACTGGATAGAAAAGTGACTTACACACAAAAAACAGAGAGTAATAGTAGATGGTGAGATTTCAAACTTGAAATCTGTTTTGAGTGGGGTACCACAGGGATCAGTACTAGGCCCTATACTGTTTTTAATATGTATAAATGATTTGGCAGATGACATATTTAGCAAAGTACTCAAATTTGCAGATGAAAAGTATTCAGAAATGTTACTAATGATACAGATAAACAAAGTTTACAGGATGATCTAGATAAATTAGTTAAATGGTCAGAAAAATTGCAAATGTTATTAAATTTTGGGAATTGTAAATGTATACACATAGGACATAGAAACATGGACGAAGAATATAAAATGGGGGATGCTGTACTAGGTAGAACCACACAAGAAAAGGACTTAGGAGTAACATTTAGTGCTGACATGAAAGTTTCAGAGCAATGTGGGATTGCTGCTTTGAAAGGAAATCAAAATCTAGGGCTAATTAGGAGAACTATCATGTATACGGAGAAACAGCTAATTGTACCCCTGTACAAAGCAATAGTTAGACCACATTTAGAATACTGTATTAATAATAATAATAATGTTTTATTTCAGGCAAGAGCACATAATATTATAAATACATACAGGTAAAAAAAATTCAAGCATGGAGGCCATATCATAAAAAGGACATAGACAAGCTAGAAAGAATACAACGAAGAGCAACTAAAATGATTCCAGAATTGAGAGACCTTAGTTACGAAAGTCGCTTATTACAATGTGGTTTGACAACACTAGAGACCAGGAGACTAAGAGGAAACCAAATAGAAGTGTTTAAAATAGTGAATGGTTATGAGGATGTTGACAGGAATATGTTCTTCAAACTTAAAGAAGGCAGTAGAACCAGAGGACACAAAGCAATATTACGTCATTAGTTAAGGAGCAGTGTAGGTTGGACATCAGAAAGTACTCTTTCTCAGAGAGGGTGATAAATGAATGGAACAAACTGCCAAATGATTGTGTTAATGCTAGTAGTGTGAATATGTTTAAAAATAGAATTGACAGATATTTGATAAGGACGGGCTACACATAGATAATAAAATTGTTTGACTCTCGATAAGCCAATGGCAATGGCTTCCTTGTCCACTTGCCATCTGGAACTTGTTGTTTGGGATGGCAATCTTGTTAAATCTCTTGTTAAACATTACATCAATAACGAGTGGGCCCACCATCTACGGCACAGACTGTTTACCAAGCGCTGTACAACGTTTTGAGGCAACTTGCCCCACTCTTCCACCAGGAATCTCCTCAGATCGACCAGTGTACTCTGAGCATGCAGATTAGGCCGAATCATACGTCGGCGTAGGCCGAACCCGTCATGGCCATGGCCCCGAACCATCCGGGACCGTCTTCCGCATCATTGTCTGATAAGTGATCAGACTCCGAGTCCGAATTAAAAATATATTCATCCAAAAGTTTTCTCACTCTATCTTCTGTCACAAGTTCAATAATGTTCGAGCTTCTGGCAAGATTCATACCATTAGGTTCCACCTCCGCCGTTACGAAGCTTGGGCAATTTCGTTCACCCCACTTTGCCCGTGTTTTTCGGAAGAGACACTAAAAGCCGTTGGTCCAAACTCCTGCGTTAGCTCAAGATTGGGCTGTTTGGAGTATAACTACTTGAGACTTGAGATTAGCGATGTCACGCTGCCGGTTGAAAGCCGCCATCTTGCAAAAACAGCCAGTTACTGTCAATCACATGACCTGATTTGGCCAATGCTAGCGTTTGGTTTTGGAAAATCCCCCAGTTGCTAAGGTGGCTAGGAATCTTGTTTACAGTTTCTACTTGTTTTGTATCCTTTCATTGGTCAACGTTAAAAATATCAACCAATGGATTTATCTGGTATATAAATCTCAAGATTCAGAGCTTTCCAGCGGATGTAAACACGCCGTAATTTACAAAGTCGATTGAATCCATTCACGAGGGGCGTAAAAGTAAGCGACTGAACAGTCAAATGATTTGCCTTTCGACACAAAAAAACACACCAAATGCCGTTTTTAAATATATTAATTACAAATTGCATGATTCATAACGGTACAATAATATAGGTTTTTGTTTTAAAAAACGCAAAGATCCGAAAATCGATGCTTTCACCCCGGCCCAGGCCAGGCCCAGGGGCCCAGCGTCAAGAGAGTGTTTTTGGGTTTTTCTCAGTTCGAGCAAGCGTACCTTCCGGTCCGAACCGACGCGTCACATGACATATATATAAATCGTAATTTGTGGGGTGATCTAATATGGGTGATGCCCTTGGCAGCTTGTTTACAAACAGCTACGCCTACGCCACGGTGTTCTAACAATAATGTCACCCGACTAAGTCTAGACCATCATACAGGTATATAACCACCGGTCCAAGTGATATATCAGCTATCATCAGGTGGTATTTCGCACTAACTAGTACATGTGTACCTAGCAGAGTACACAGCCAATCCACATTAGCACCTGTTGAGAGGTAGCATCGGCATTAACTACACAAACGAGCTACATATTATCGCCATGTCCAGCTTGAAGATGCTGATGTTGCATACATGAACAGTTTATTGGTATATTTTTTTGCTAATCTTAACTGTGGTCCAGTAAATCATTATTCTTTTTATACAAGGCAATATATAATAAACTGAACAATAAAAATATGTGTCAGTTCTATATAGCACTATAAAACATGGTATGAAATAATTATAAAAACATGTTTTGGTGGGGGGATTATGTCCGGGGCTTTTGTCTGGTGGGGTTTGTCCTGGGGCATTATGTCCAGGGGGATTATGTCCACAGGGATTATGTCCACAGGGATTTTGTCCTAGGTTCCTCAAGACCCACCCCTCATAACCCATGCACCCGGAGCCAGTCTTCCCCATTCACCAGACAGTCATGCCCAGTGGAGCGTGACAGCTACAACAGTTACAAAGCTGGACTGTCAACAAGGGGAGGGGGGTTCCAGTCCACCTACTACTGTTTCAAACCTTGGGCAAAAAGAGCCATTGGTCCCTTCTACCTCGGTCTATGCCAGGGGAAGTAAAGGATCCCACAAAGGGGGTAAATGTGCGAACTGCCGTGGACTCACTAACTCTAGAGAAGGAAAACTCTGACAATAAATCACTCCTATATGTTAGCCCTAACCCAGTTTGTATGCAAACAGCAATGTTTTACAACAATAATGTCGCCTGACAAAAACCACCATGTAACCACTGATCGAGTGAGGTGATATATCAGGTGATGTTCAGGTACATGCTAGAGAAGGGTGCCACCTGTAGGAATATGCTAGGTACACATCAGGTACTAGTGAGATATTACATGTTTACAACTTGTACAGCCAATGCAGACGTGGGACAAAGCTCTTTTGAACTAGGGTTTCCATCTTTTTTCACTGACTTTAGACCACACCTAGACACATCTAGATGCACGCATGCACATTCTGTCATGATAAAGTAACTTAATAATCCCTATACTTTTAGCAGGTTTTGTATACAGGTGGTTGTCATATTTAGTTCAGGTACATTGTTTAGTCATTCCTAATGTGACATAGTCACTTGTCGATTCGATTAGTTTAGTTACCCAACACATGATGGCAGCACCCAGGGTAATGCAATGTAATTTAGAGAATATAGCTAGTGAACTATTATTGCTATGACTATTTGTCCTGTAATTAGCTGTATTTACTGTGTAGGTAGTTGGTCTTATTACTAATAATTCAATTGTTTAAACATAAATGTTACCCTAGAGACAGGGATCATGTGTGGTCAGTGGAAGGGGCCCTGCCCCAGTGGGCCAGGCGTGATTCTACAGTTAATGACAACTCTGTTTTGTTAAGTTCCTAAATGATGTTTTCTACCTTATTAAGCATTGTTTTAAATTTATAATTGTATCATACTGTGTGATAGAGAATTGTCCATCTGTTTATGTCAAGGTATTTACTTTATCAGTTATAATTACTTAGTGGTGACTTTGATTACTAATGTGTGGAAGATAAGGAACAAGTGGTCTTTGGACCTTAGGGAAGAATGCCCAACAGGGCTTAATGAAATTTTGACCACTTGCAGTCAGTAGCTGGTAAATGTACAGATCCTTTAGAAAGTTCAGTTTTGAGTATGTTTAGTGATGCTACTGTTATAGTTAATATGTTATAAGATGTAATATACACGGTGCAAGGATAAATTGTGCATGTATATAGGTATTATGTAACTGTCCCTACAGTTAAGCCAGGATCAGTCTGGTACCCTCTCTCCCTTTGGAGTTACATTGATTAACTGCTCTAGGAGGTGGCTGGGAGAGGACTGATCTTGATTATTCCCTTGAGACCTGTAAGTTGAGCAGTGTCCAAGACTTGCTTGCAAACAACAGTGGAATGACAGCTAGGCAAGTCAGGTCTTGCACATGTGAAATTTACAACATTGTTGGCTGTTGAATTTATTATATTAACAGTTTTTTTACATGTGGAGTACTAGTATTACATAAATACCTACAAGTATGATTATATATTAGTACTGAATAAGATAACAGGTATTTGACAGACAATATTGTGAACAACACCAATGTGTTGGAACTATGGCACTTAACAAATGTTGTTGTGTCATTTTGCACTGGACACTATGATACGCATATAGCTTACTTATATGGTTTGTATTTGTACAGGCGAACGCAAGTCCTGGCCCACTCCTGATTGTGGTCAGTCGTCTTTTAAGACGTCTTTTTAGTCATATTTTGAGTCGTCTTCATTATCGTGTTTAATATCATCTGTTCTTTCACCTTTTATTGTTGTTCTTAATGCTCTTGCTTTTTGGTTGTATTCGTTGACATTTTATACTTTGATGAGGTACTGAAGTTAAATCAGTAGTGCAAATTGCACAAGGACTGAGAAACTTGGTTTTTGTATAATTTTAGTAGTTAAACTGTAATAAACGCAATTTTATCTTCAAACTTGCCTTACAATTGTCTATTCTTAATTTAGGCATAAGCTTACCACCTGCAGCCTACACTAAGTCACCAGACTGACATGCATGCATATTCTGTGACATAATGTAACTTCTGGAATTCTGACAATCTGAAGGAATTTGAATCAACATACTATGTAATAATAACTATAACATCAGAACTTTATTTTCCTTAAAATGCTCAATGCACTTTACATAAAAAACATTAAATAAATAAATACATATAGACACATTACACATAAAAACAAATACATATAAAACTGTGTTAAAGACTAATACAATTAATTTAAAGGTAAGTTAATTGTAATTAAATTAGGAATAAAAACCTAGCATGATATAGTTAAATACAATAATATTTTTTATTATTTAACATAAAACACAATTAAAGAAAGTTAAATAATCCACCACAAGAAGCCAGTGAAAGCAGAGCAGTAACAGAGAATGGATGACATATGGTATTCCCTGGGCATTACATTTCCTAGTTGTACTTATGGTTATTAGTAGGATGATCCAAGAAAGTCTTATGCAGGATATCACTGGAGGGAGGCAGGTGGGGTGGGGGTGAAGCTCGGTGGGGTGATAGTGGGGGTGTGTATGGGGAACTTCCACTGTCCTTGTCAGTTTGTTTGGAAACAGCTGCTTTTACAACAATAACATCACCTGAGAAAAACACCAAATAACCAGGCACTGGGTAAGACACATCATGTGTTCAGGTAGATTCAAGTGATGGATTTCACCTGTTGAAACATGCTAGGTACACCTGTACTATAGTTATATATTACATGTTGACAATGCATAACCAATGTGAGATCCTAGATACGTCACTGGCACTGCAGCATACCCCTGACATACCTGCATATTCCACCCAGATATTAAGTTCCCCTAGGCAAGAAAACCATATTGGCGTATTGAGAGTCCAATAATGGTGAATCATTGTTTGGCCAACCCTTGTCACATATAGATATGTCATGATAATGACTAATGTTGACACCTATGATATATATATATATATATATATATATATATATATATATACACACACGCAATTAATAAAGCAGTTCAATCCAATATGTTTAATGACACAATAAACAGCGATCTCTTCTTCTAAGCCTAAGCCGAACAGGAACTATTGTAGTTGTTGTACTATTAACACGTACCATTGTACATGTCATGACTCATGTCCGTGATGTGCATTTTTAAACAGACACATTTCAAAAACTGCGTGAAAAAAAATGAGTAGACAACTTATTATGTGTCTGTGACATCCATCGACACTGTTGTCTTGAGTTGGGACGTACCTGTGGCTGTGACCTGATAGCCGCATTTGGCAGGAACCGCATTTTTCTCCGAGTGAATAATATCTGACTCTGAATCTGACTCAGTAGTGTACGTTGACCATACTCATTTTCACTAGCAAGCCCGTTTTCAACTTGAACATTTGCTTTTGAAACAAACTACGCTTCCTTGTCCCGCCAGTTCAGGTCTATGACGTTTTGCTCAAATTTGAAGACATTCGAAGCAAATTTAAATCTAGGTGACAATAAATCTAGGTGACATGTGGCGCCACAGCGCGTTAATCGAGGCTAACACTATATAAGCCCACCCCACGCTCGACGGTGCGGATTGCTCACCGACTGATCGGTACAACAAGGTTCGTCCGTCGGAAGAGATCACCAACTGTGTATGACACAGCGAAATCCATCCACGGAGCAGTAAGTACTAAACAGTTACTATACTGTCTGTGTACTGATGTGATTACGCACTTTCACATTACATTTCTTATTGAATTTCATTGTGAAATTAATTATTAATAATCAGGTTTCATTGACACTTACTGCTAGTTCTGTCGGCGTCAGAGGGCACCACTTCTCGCATGGGTCCTAATAGTGCTACCGTGTAGGTGTAACTAAGGTAGATTTATGCGGGCCATCTATGCTACGCCTATGGAATGGGAAAATAATATTATTTGCAAGTTGCTTTCACACCCTTGTGTGACAGGTTTCTTACTGTTTATCCATGACTATGCGGTTAAAGTACAACATAATTATGATACAGCTGTACATACTATGCCTATTGGTGAACCACATATGTGGTTAAACCATGAATGTGTGTGGCTTCCAATATTTTGATGCGCTTTGCCTTGGTCTGGACTTTACTTCACATTAGTTGAATCGTAATATTATTTGAATAATCTTTTAATTTTTATAATATCACTATATATTTTATAATAATCACCAGTATTTGAAAGACAATTAAAAATGTTCATAACACGAGTAGATTTGGAGAAGAGGCATCGAGGCAATGATTGTATGAATATATAGATCTGTTAGATTTAACAAGACGCAACAAGCTCCAGATGACAGGTGAACATGTAAGCCTTTATCGAGAGTCAAACAATTTATCATCAATGTGTAACCCATCTTTATTAGATTGTTATGCAAATTAATATACATATACTAGAAGACATATCTAGTCATTCAGCATTTAATGTCGTTTCTAGGCCTGATGGTTAGTTATTTTGTATCTTGTGTTGCAGAACTGAACAATGATTTGGACAATATGCTTGGTGGTGTCACTGACTCTGCAGAATGTGCTGGCACGCGTGACGCGCTCTGTAAATGTGAGTTATGTATTTAAAAAATTACTATTTTAAAGGTGGACAATATGTCTTAGAAATTTGTAAATCATCTCTTAAACTATTAAGACTATAATGCTAAGCATCTGATGATGCTAGATATCTTTTTATGACTTGTTGGCCTTGTCTTTTGCAGATCCCGCCCTGTAAACCTGGACAATTTATGGACAAGCTCATAAATCAATGCACTGATTGCAGCATAGCTTGTAAAATCCCGACATCAAACTATTGCAGACGCGTCTGCCCAGGATGTGAGTACAGTATCATATTAACAATCTTGTATGTGAAATATTTTTGAATAAGTTCATCAGTCAAAATGTTGTGATTGGTAAATATGCTAAGCATCTTAAATGAGATGTGTCCGATTTGGCAAGTTTCTGACAAAATGTTAGAAAACAATGTTTAAACTTAATACCTTTTACATTAGACACCCCAAATGTGCCAATATTTGTTACCTAAAAGAACACAATAATTCACTTAAACAATTGAACACTTGAATGTTGTCTGTTTGAAAAATAAATTAATGTATACACCACATACTTACATTTGGACATCCAGAATTATGCCCAATTTGAGATTTTAGCACATATAGAATGTTTACTGCTACAAATATCTAGACAAGAAAAATTTGATGAAGCATAAAATTCATTATAATTAATGTTTTTTAATTGTGCATTTCATAGTGTAGACCTCTACATGTTGTGGATTTTGATCTAGTTGACATCATTTGAGTTCAACAAATGTATCACAGATAAACCACTAAAGCATATGTCACTAAATCTTTTTCAAAATGGCTTATTGCTAACTTTGTTTAATTTTAGGGTCAGCTATTTCACCCAGCTCTACACCCCTGTTGTCCAACTCTTCAACAGTGCTGGTAGTTGTTATGTCACTTGTATGCATAGCAATTATAAGTGTACTGTTTGCTGTTTTCATTGGTAAGTGCACAGGACAAATTACTAATAAATAAGACTAAAGTTCACAATTTAAAATGCCAGACGTTTTATTTGAATAAGTGTTACTTTAGTTACCGTTGTTTTGACTTATGTGTTTGGGTTGGCTGTCAGTTCTAGCATTAGAAGCAACTCTCCGATTGATTTTTCTTTAAAAAAGTGTATCCAAATAAAATGCAGCAATTGTGTTGTACAAATTTCATTATTTGTCTGTTCATTGTGAACAGTATATTTCAAACAGATAAAAAGGAATTGAACTTGAAGAGATATAGGTGTAGTTTTGTTCTTTCATGAATGTAAACACACAAAACAGCGGGCCTGATACAAAGAAAAAGTAATTAATCATTTTATTTAGATCAGACAGTTTGAAATATAAGGATAAATCCGTACACAACTAAATTTTATGATAACGCTCAGCGATATGTATATAAATTGTGACAACTTGTGCAATAGGAAACACAAATGATTTAATTGTTAGACTATTAGTTTAAACACCTTGTATTTTGGTTTACAGTGCGACATCGGCGATCACAGCAACTGCAGCATCAGCAGGTGGTGAACGCAGTCGAAGAAGAAGGTAGATACCTGCAGGGTTCACAGCTGGTGGATGCAATCGAAGAAGAAAGCAGACACCTGGACGGACCTGAGCACCAAGACGCTTGACACCTGCACCCACTCTCTGCATCAACAGTATCAGAATGGTGCCACAAAATGCTGTATAAACTTGCCATTATGTAGTACAACACTGCACGTTTGACAGGTTCCTGAGTAGTAGTCCAGTTATCAGGGCTGGTATTCTTGAAAGACATCAAGAATATTTTGTTCATCAAGAATAACTTCAGTGAGACTTGTGCAACAAGTGACAAGATACAGGTGTTGATCATCAAATGTTGACCTGCAGTGATATGAGTATTTGCTCCCAGGACATTTGCTCACTTTTTATGACTTGCACATTCTTACATGGTTGTATTCTTAAATTCAAACAGTATTCATAACGGCTCATTTGACCAAGGCAGTATTGCAATGGAACATTGCTGCATTTGTTATATATCAATAACCACATGTTGTTTCTTGCCAAGTTTCACTGTATACGTGTCGCCAGCAGATCACTTAGCAAGGGATGAACTTTGTTGACATTCCTTAGAAAAGTAAACAATTAATAATTCTTTAATTATTGTTAATATAAACATTCCTTTGTTCATCACGTTAAGATTGTGACTGACCATCTGCGAAATTTAGTTATTTAACTTATCTCATAATATGCATGTTTGTATGTATATACAGGCTTATAGCCAGGACTTTCAGGGGGGTTTGTTGCAGGCCTTATCCATCATGTTATAGTCTTGAATATTATTGATATCATACCATTCGTAGAAGTAGTACCTGGTCGTAAAGCGTTCACCCAACTTAGCCATATACATTGACATGGTTATTACGAAATCGTGTGGGCACATCTTCAATGGCTTTATAAATACAAAGGAAGATTGGTTGTGTTCGTTCAGTGTTTACAATGACTGGTTATTTTCATTTAACTATACATTGTGTTTGTCATATTTATTAGTTTTACGAAACTGGTTGTTACATTGTGTAAATTTTTGACAAAATCAAGTAAAATCAAAAAGACTGCATTTCAGCAATAATTCTACAGTTGATCTTTAGATTTCCATGTATTTGCTTTTTTTAGTGTAAATTAAGATCCTAGTCAGTTCACAGTTCTCAAAGTTTCATATGTACACTTCCACAGTCCTAGCAATAAAGGGGGTACATATGTTTCAAGCATGTTTTTTAAAGGGTTTTGTACTTTTATGTTTTTTGATGTTGTGTTTTTTAATGTTGTGTGATTGCTACTACAGAGATAAAATAACAAACATTTGATAAAAATATTGTGTTTGTCATATTTATTAAGATTTGTTTCCTCTAAAAATTAACTAAAAATGTCATCCAAAATTACACTTCTTGGTCCACTTTGCAATGATTTCTGAAGAATTACAGAATACAAACAAAGCAAATTATATGATCCTCCATAGATCATACACCTTTGTTAGTGTTTCACTGAATCAATTGGCCCATGTATTCTGCAATGAATATATCATAAATCCAGTTTCTGTGTTCAACGTATTAGCAATGCGTGAAAGAACACAGTCAGAAAATCTACATTTTATTCGGGAATAGATGCAACAAAGCACGGCACAGATTGATGATTGATTATAAAATCTCGCAATTCTTTGGTGTTCATGCCAAGATTTATTTTGGCAGCTGCTTGCTAATATTTAACTACGAGATCACAGTATTGTTATCCTAACATAAAATATTTGTGCATAATTACCAACCATTGCATATATCATGTATTTTCTGTATTTCTATGTTGGAAATAAACATTATTATTATTATTGCTACATTTGACCACGCTACCATGTGTAAGGTGTAAACATAATTGTTTGCCTGATTGAGGTTTCCAGTTCCATTAAAAATATTTCTACTGGAGCTTTAGGGGCAAGTTCACAATTGTCGACATTGTACAAAGCGTGCTAATTCTCATACCCATCCTCACCACCAGGGGCTTCTGACATAACTACGTGAACAAGAACTTAATTGGTACTGGACCCATTGTTGCTCGTCAGATGTGTAATGATGGGCATTTCAAGGGAATGCTATTTGAAGCTTGGCGAGAGCTTGTTCAGTTCCCAGAAACACGTCGACTAAGACAGGAAGTAGAAGTGAACATTATTAGAATATGGTTGATGTACAATAAGTTGATGTACAACAAGTTGATGTACAACAAGTGCCATTTGTTACAACGATCAGAACGTATGGAAGAAGATTATTGAGCCACCCAAGGTCCAAGGGAGGGTTAGTTGAGTGGCGGTTAAAGAACGAAGTCGAGTGTTCTTTACCCCAAACTACATCATAAAAAAATTTAGTACGCTTGTCTTGACCCCTCCCCACTCTACGCTTTGTACGAATAACTAAACCCCCACATTTGTGAACGGCCTCCTAACAGATAAGACAGAATAAAAATAATATATTCATAAATCAAACTTTCAGAGGTAGTGAAATGACAGAAATCATAAACAATTTCTAAGGACTGCATTTGTAATGGGTTTTCTATTTGAACCCAATCCTGTATGCATACGAGATAGTTATGCAATAATATATATCACCATCTATGTGATACATCTTAATTCACGCATACAGACTGCTGCCGATTCTAAATAACCATCATTGAATCACACGCCTAATAATGTTTGGTCAGGAGTTTTCTGGAAATTAACAATTGTACATTAGGTAGACAAAGCTATCTTTCAGTCATTCCTACCCCACTTGATGCACTGTGGATTTAGACAGTATTCCCCTGTGACCAAACCCTAATTACTATTGCATCCACTCAAACTCCCAAAGAAAAACATTGACAGGAACATTAGTGAGAAAAATAATTATGGAATAACACAACAAAACACTAAGAGAAACTGCTGACAAGCTAAAGTGAGTTGTCATACTTTAGTGGTGTCCTTGAGTGGTGGTAACCTTGAATGTTCGGATCTGCATGGGTTGAAGCGTCACCTCCAACGTATCAGCATTGACAGGTGTCACACTGTCACTCATTGCTGAAAGGGAAACAGAAAAAAAATCAGTATATATTTTTTTCAGAACTACGACTTTTCTTATTTAAGTTATTATTAACAGCCCTAACAACGCCCTAACAAGTACTTGTGCAACTGGCTGAATAATAAACTTCCCATTAAGAACTGGACCTTATTAATATAGTTCTGTTTAGGCTTCATTTATATCTACAGTTCATTTGCAGTGTATCTTTTTGGAAAAAACTCCATTTGTACATTACATATTTATTTTTTAAATAAACTTACACATTCCATAATGACAATGTTGAAACAATTATACTAGATGCAGGACATGGCTTTTAAAACTATCACCAGCCAGCAACCATCCTACTGGGTAGACAGATCAAACGTCTGATCACATTAATTTTACAAAAAGCATCCCCAGTCTGTGTGATAGTGGCAGGAATATGGCTTCAGGTAATGAAAGGATTCTTCAGAACTACAAAGTTACAAGATAATGACTAAGTGGGTAAATACAAAACATGATTTATTCTATTATTGTGCTGTTGTATTCACAAAGCTCTGCTAATGGCTTGCAATGAGTCAGGCTGAGGCTTACTAGGCTATTGACACATCACACTGATTGATAGGTAGACAATTCTGCCACACCACGCTCTATAGGACCCCACCCCCTAGTAATAATAATATAATAATAATAATATAATAATAATGTTTTATTTCAGGCAAGAGCCCATAATATTATAAATACATACAAGTAAAAAAAAAACATACATAAACACACATGACGAACAATAGAGGTACATGTAGTAAGAAAAATATCTATATAAATATACATATATGACATGTAGTAAAAATACATATAAGATAAGTCAGAATAAAAAAAATATATTTGTATAAAAGTACAAATATCATGAATTAAAAGCATACAATTGATCAATCCAATGTTTAATCAATGGACTTCGATAATAAATAAAAGTGTGAAGATAATTCACAAAAAGTATATTGTCGGATTTTTCCAACCGGCATAAAAGGCTAAAAATTTATGAGTGAATATGTTCATTAAAGGATTTAACATAATTAGTAGCGAACATATGGCTTGCAATACAGCGGGTGACAGGTTGTGTATAATTCTAAAACTGTTGTTATAAGCAACAGTAATACCTTTCAGACTCTGTTTTTTAAAATGACACCAAAGACTTGAGGTGTACATTGAACCACAGTATGAATTAAATAAAGTTGTTTTAATGGAATTGTTGCATAAGTAAAATTGTCTGGCTAAAGCATTTGCCTGAGCATAGATACATCTTTTCTGCCTGGCAATATCGTCATCATCAGTAAGATTATTGTTTATAATATGGCCAAGGTATTTACATTTCTCAGTGTAAGGTAGTGTATGGTTATTGATAACAACAGGATGAATATTTTTCTTGTCCCTAGGTTTGTTAACAATAACCATACAGAAAGATTTGTTGGCGTTGTATGTTATATCAAACATATTGCCATCCATGTAAATGTTAAAAAGATGTGGAGAAAGGATTCCACCCTGCTTAACACCGTTTGAAACGGTAACAAATTCTGAGAAGCTACAGCACCATCTGACAGTGAATTTCTGGGTTCTGTTCCAGTAATAAAGAATGCGAACAATAAAAGAAGGACATCCCAGGTCAATTATTTTGGTGAATAGCTTACTACGATTGACTTTGTCAAAGGCCTTAGAAGCATCCAGCATGGTAACATACATAGATGAGCCATTTGCTATGTAGTGTCGAAAGAGTTCTTTTAATAAAAATATGAGCATTTCAGTTGAGTGATGCTTTTTAAATCCAAATTGGTTTACACATGTAGATAAAAAAGTAGAAACCCTGGATAATACCAAGGATTCAAATAATTTACTAGCAATTGTGGCTAGAGCAATGGGTTGGTAGTTGTTGTTATCAGACAGGTCACCCGCCTTATTTTTAATTATGGGGGCTATGATTGTAATCATCATAGCATCCGGTAAAAAACCGTGAATTAACATGCTGCTATATGAATGGAACAAATTGTCTACAGATTGTGTGATTGCTAGCAGCGTGAATATGTTTAAAAACAAGGTAGACACATATCTCAGGAGGGCGGGTTATAAGTAGATGAACATTGTTGGACTCTCGATAAGCCAATGGCTTCCTTGTCCACTTGCCATCTGGGCCTTTGGCTTGGATGGCAACTCTTGTTAAATCTATATAAAAGTGACATGAGAACATGAAGTTTTTCATTCGCATATTTAAAATGTTCGTTACTTACACTATCATAACCCGGGGCTTTGCCTATAGGCATTGCATGTATTATTCCTTAACATTAACAATCATTAAACTGTACATTGCTACAGTATTCATTCATTCATTGCTCTTCTAGATGTTGGCTGGAGAGCCAGATATAGAGACTGGTAATGATGAAATAATGCTGTTTACAACATTTACAAGTGAAAGGTGGCTTATTTGAGTGGATGGTGGCTTATCTTAATGTAATTGTGACTGGAATTTTTAAAATACATACAATGTATTTTGTTCCTTTTTTGTTACTGCCTGACCATGTCTCGTGTAACTCACAGTAGTTGTGTTTTTAGTTTTGTGTTTGGTTATACCACTTTCTTGTTACATTTGGTTATTTTACAGATAGTTTTCCACTTGAGCTTGCAGCTGGTTTATCTTGTTCAAGATAAATACCATACCACAAGGTTAACTTAAGAGTATTCGAACAATTAGCTAGGCTTCATGTATATATATATATATATATATATATATATATATATATATATATATATATATATATATATATATATATATATATATATATATATATATATATATATATATATATATATATATATATATATATACACATATATAATATATATATATATATATATATATATATATAAATATATAATTATATTTATGCAACCAACGACGCAAGCCAGGTGTAAGGATATGAAAAGGCCAAATAAATGACGTTTATTAAGAGTATGCCTAATGGCATACTGTTCCGATTAAAAGCATGAAGTGTGGACCCTGTAACATGCGCCAAGCATGTGGCTGAGCCTCATACAAAGCCGCCTGGACACAATGCTCCCAGAGCCCACACTTCGACATAGCAATACAGTACATGTAGTGATATTCATACAACACAATACAATTCATGGCATCATCACCAGCACATTAAAACATTACCCAATACCGACAATACTCGACACAAACCTATTTGCATATACTGCATTACTGGACTACACTACATGCTAAGATTCCTACTCTATATATTTTTGTAACCTAAAAGGTGGGGCCATAACGCCTGATTAGCAATAAACCATCCCAACATCGAGGATGGAAGGGAAGCCATCTTCCACTCCGCACCAAAACCCTATGTGAACGGGCAGATAGCCAAATGAAAAGCCCAAAGTCCACTGGGAAAGCGTCATAAGGAAGGTGGTGACTTCACTTCCACCGGTAATGTACAAAATGTTATCAAGCACAACATTAATAAAACATTCAGCAGCATAAATTGGGGAGGAGGGTGGGTCAAAAAATTGTAAAAGCGAGAAAGCAGGTCTGCTCCGGATGTATCAAACATTCGGAGTGAAGCTGCTTACTTTCAAACTGCGTCATTCGAATGACTGCCGCGCTCTGATTGGTTTAGCGGTGTCACGGGAGCGCTTAATCAGTCATCCTGGTATCTTTGCCTAGACTTAGATTAGCATAATAACCTATTGACCCTCACGTGCCCTGCCCGCGCCGCTGCCAGCATAAAATCATGTATGCAACCGTGGTCGCATACTCTCATTTATGCAACCAACGACGCAAGCCAGGTGTAAGGATATGAAAAGGCCAAATAAATGACGTTTATTAAGAGTATGCCTAATGGCATACTGTTCCGATTAAAAGCATGAAGTGTGGACCCTGTAACATGCGCCAAGCATGTGGCTGAGCCTAATACAAAGCCGCCTGGACACAATGCTCCCAGAGCCCACACTTCGACATAGCAATACAGTACATGTAGTGATATTCATACAACACAATACAATTCATGGCATCATCACCAGCACATTAAAACATTACCCAATACCGACAATACTCGACACAAACCTATTTGCATATACTGCATTACTGGACTACACTACTTGCTAAGATTCCTACTCTATATATTTTTGTAACCTAAAAGGTGGGGCCATAACGCCACCGTTCACCGAAAACTGTGAACACCCCCACCAATCATTATATATATATATATAATTATATATATATATATATAATATATATATATATAATTATATATATATATATATAATTATATATATATATATAATTATATATATATAATTATATATATATATATAATATATATATATATATATATATATATATATATATATATATATATATAGCTTATGAAGCACCTACTAGATATGTAATTAGCTGTGCAAATGTTGTTTATTTCCATATATGGAAACAGGCAGGTGTTGCTTCGTTAAGACAGTGGGATCATACACACCATTTCCTGTAATACGTACTAATATTACTGTAGTGTTATCACCAGCAAGGTATTTCTGGTTCTTCTATAAAAGTGTTATCTTACAACACACACGCAACATTACATGGTGGCAGCGGTGTAAAACGAACACACAACCTTCAGAGACATGGCAGAAGCCGACCAGCCGGTACAGCACGCACAACCGCATCAGCCGGTACAGCATGCACAACCGCACTTCAACCCCGTCCAGGTACCTCTACCAGACAGGTTTAATTTCACCTCGCCTGACATATAGCCAGCGTGGATCTGACGCTTCAACCGATTCAGAATCGCATTAGGTCTATCAAACCGCCAAGCGATGGACCAAATTAGCACTTTGGTGTACGCGATGGGAGATCAAGCTGAAGTCATTTTAAACACATTACATGTCCCAGACGACGCGAATTACGACCAGCTAAAGGAGTCACTGAACACGTATTTCGGGGTTTGTCGAAACCTGATCATTGAACGAGCAAAGTTCAACAGACGCATGCAACAGATGGGTGAATATGTGGATGTGTTCATTCAGGATTTATATCGATTGGCCGAACATTGCGATTATGGTGCCCTGAGAGAGCAGCTGATCCGGGACCGCATCGTAGTCGGGGTGATTGATGACGCCCTCTCCGACCGACTGCAGACGCAGGCCGACTTGACACTCGATCAATCAGTACAGGTCAGTCGGCGAGCAGTCAGGACTCTGACGATCCTTACCTCGCTCTCTTGACACAGCGCATGACACCATTACTGAACAGTCTGAGCCCAAGCCAATTGCTGATGGGACGTCGCCTATGAACTCGGCTACCCGTTATCCCAAGCACTCTTCAGCCAGGAGTACAGGAAAGAGATATACAGAAGGCAAAGGAGAGAGAAGATGCTCATAGAGAGAGTCAACAGTGACAGTTCAACAACCGCCACAGAGCAAGAGATCTACCTCTACTATTGCCAGGTGACAACGTTTGGGTCCGCGATCAAGATCGCTACGGTACAGTTGTACAACGAGCTCCACAACCACGCTCGTATCTGACACCCAAAGGTACCATAAGATGCAATAGGACTGCTCAGTCTCGGCGGAGAATCATCAACATGACAACCTGTCTCCCACGCCTATCATGCCAGAGGAGCCAGGAAACCCGCCTGCAACTCCAATCCGGAGTACTGACACGACAATGCCGTCGACAACGCAAGTCTCCAGGCGTGATGAGAACAAGATCGGGACGATTGGTCAATCCGCCTAATCGTTTGAACTTATGATTCGTGTAATGACACTGTCATCGTACAAGGTTACGCACAGTAGCCCGTGAGGGAAATACTGTGGTAAAGACAGTATTCTGGGGTCACGTACTTGTAACCTCTGCCCCATAGTTAGATTATGATTTAGTAGACATCTCATCGACCAAGAAAAGGGAGATGTGGTGTTATCACTAACTGCCAGCAAGGCATTGCCGCACTTGGAACACTGCGATAAAGCACCACGACTTCCTGTTGTTGTTTACGATGACCATATATGGAGTTCGAATAAATACGGGTCTAAATGCCATGTTGGTATTTCTGGTTCATGTTATCTTACGACACACACACGCAACATTACAATTACCAATTATTATAATTAATAACACACACATATTAATAGCAAAACAGCAACATGATTATAAATATTAAACTTGGACTGATCTATTACCGTCCCACCCATGAACGGGAGACTAAGCGCGCCCTCCTTTGAGAGGTTCTAGACACACCACTGATTTGGAGAACAAATTTGTTGACTTGGTCAGAGAAAGCATTTACTCAGATAAACAAACTTTTCTTCAAGCCCTTGTTTTAATAACCAGTGTCTTGGTATACAAATTCTTGATACAACTGTTATTTATTGTTGATGTTGTTTACGTGGCCATCTTCTGCTAAGTCAAGCAACGTATTTGTTTAGGCTGCTACAGAAGAAATAGTGACCGACAATGTCAACAATCCACTGCCATGCCAATAACTAGGCTTTCCTCGCAGCTCACGTTTCAGCATTGCAGGGAGTGGGCCCATTTGTTGGTCCAAACTGCCTGGATCCCCCCTCTCTAAATCTGCCCCAGATAGCTGTGGTCTTTGTTTTCTCACATCCTTTACTTATAACATTTCGTAATTTTAAAGATCACTTTCCATTTCAGTTTACAGCTAATTTATAGAGTTCAAGATCATCAACGTACTGATCAAGATCAACTAAAGGGTGTTTATACAATTTTGCTTCACATGGGGCTTCACAATGGGCTCAATAGCATAGTGGTTAGAATGTTGGACCCTTAATCGAGAGAACCCAGGTTGGAATCCTCTTGCTGCCGTTTCAAAGCTTTGGCAATTTTGTTCATCCCATGTTGCCACGGTTTACTCAGCTGTATAATCGAGTACCTGGCCATAGACAGTTGTTGCAGCATGGCTGAAATTTCAACTTCCCAGAGAAGTTGAGTTGGTGCTTGAATGAACAGGTCTGCTGGGGGTGAAGTGTAAAGTGCTTTGAACAGTCTGAAGGACTAGATACCATGCTGTATAAGAACATACCTTTACCTTTCATATATTTCAGCATCCAATAGATATATAATTAGCTGTACAAACTTTGTTATTTCTACGTTTATTTCCATGTAGTTTTTTAGTTTTGTAATAGCAGTGTTGTTAGAATCATGTTGTATTCATTTTAGAACAACTTGGATAAAGCAGCTCACCCTAGAGAGTAACTAACGGTTGTTTGTTTGGCTGGCAGCTATGTTTATGTAATATGCCCAGTCTTTCCACATTTCCTGAATAAACCTTCACTCCCATTTCTAAATGATGGATTCCAGTCATATTTTATTTGCTACAATACTATTATATTTCCAAACGGAGTCAAATTCAGCAAACAATGGAAACACAATTACAATAGGTCCAGTCTGTGGCAATATCGGGACTTGGCCCATATGAATAGAGAAGCAGCAAACACTGTGACCTTCTTGTGTACTGCGACCTTCCTTTTCATGAGCCAGTGATTCGGTTAAAAGAGTTCTTGATATAACGTATGATGTTGAATACATTAGTCACATCCACAAATACCACTTTCTGAAGGCAGATAACGTTCCACAGGTAATCAGAACCCAGGAAAGAACCATTATGAATTTGACAGCATGTGCTCTTTAACCCAGAGTATGAAACATTATTTGCACCTGCTGACTGTATATAGATGCCAGTGTTGTAATGCTCATTATAATATAATTGTTAACAATTATGGAGTACAGAAGTCAGAACTGGTATAAATTTACACAAAGAATGTGCACTGCATCATGCCATACATGTATGTTAAAACATACATTTTAACATATAAATAACAATGATCAAGCATGATCCATTGTAAAGAACACAAGAACCCTTGCCATGACTACCCCGGTATCATCAGTGACCATGTTGTTCAGACAAACATCCGTAGGCATGTGGTTCCTAAATGTTATCAATAGCGAGGAGTTCAAGTTATATAAATGCCATAACTACATTAATGCTCAGGCAAACATTCTAACCAACATGCCAAACCACATCATACATTTACACTGTCACCGTTATAGGGGAAGGTAGTGTTAGTTAAGCCATTTTTTACTCTTTTTGACAACAATTCATAATTCAAACTTGTTTTTACTCACATAAACTATGATTATTAGTAGATTATTTTATACCAAGATAATATATCTAGCATGCATGGATAACTCTATATAGCTGATTCAAACAGGGTTGGTAAGCTAGCTCAACTAACACTGCCTTCCCGTACTCGATGAGCGATCATGACATTGGCCAATACAATACAACTGTCATGCATATCATATTTTGATTCAAAATTTGTTTTCTTAGTATTTAAAAATCTAAAATAAATTAAACTATATGTATTGACTGTGTAAGAGTATCAACTTGGTATACCTCTGATGTGTAATGTAATGCGATATTTCATGCATAAAGACAATGACACCAACTTCTAAAACTGCCGCAAACACCATTTTGGATACCTGCTAATCATTTCCTGCACTGGCATGAATAAACGTGTAGTAAACCTGACGTAATTTGTAGTAGAAATATGCTAATTGGAAAGTGTGTGATTGCTGATTGGCTAGTAGTTAGTTGCCTGTAAGAGGTTGGTTGGGACTGGAATGGCTGCTGACAATCGTCATATTGTCATGGGAAACATTTCACTTAAGATACTTACTATGGGAAGGGACGGGGAGGGTAATTATTGACCGACATAATAGTGCAATGAAGGGCCAAATATCGTGATGATTACACCCAAATCATAATGACTGGCATCTCTGGGATGGCATCTCTGGATTTTGGACCAATGCACCTGTAAGAATTACTAAAACAAAACCATTTGCAACTACAGTTAACAATATCCCGCCAGTGGTTTACATAGCATCTTAACTTCATGGACAGCACCATACTGTTAGATAACCCTATGTCATCAGTTTGGTAATCTGATAATGTTCGCTCACGAAATGAAAATATATTTGTATACACCTATTCCTATATAGGAATAGGTGTATACCGTGGCCATATATATGTATACCAGGACATGGCCATGCTGTTTACATACAAACTCAACATATGTAACATATTTTGGCTGTTTGTTCTCTTTCTGGCAAAATAACACGTTTGTGTGAAACTTTGCATAGATTCAGTGTGGTAATCTGATAATGTTCGCTCACCAAATGAAAATATATTAGTATACACCTATTCCTATACTTGCCATATGGCAAGGCAAGTATAGGAATAGGTGTATACCTTGGCCATATATATGGATTGGTATATACCAGGATATGGCCATGCTGTTTACATCCAAACTCAACTTACATAACATATTTTATCCTTTTGTCCTTTTTCTGACAAAATAACATGTTTGTGTGAGACTTTGAGTTGGCTCTGTGTACGCTGGCCTCCCTTAATATGTTACAGGGAGTCTAGGATCTGCGCATGCACTTATCAGCTGCACTGGTCAACATGTCAACCCTCAGTCAACTGGAGAAATAACCGGAATCTCCCACTTTTAGAAACATTCTGAGTAAACCATTGACATGATATTCTTGATTTTAGTTGCATGTGGTTAGTTTTTATTATCTCTTTTAGGTGCATAGCCCCAAACTATGACTTTTGTTTCATTTTAAATAACTGTGTTCGCAGTCAGCTATTTGTACTAAAAATAAAAAGATTTGAAGCATCTGACACAAAAAGTTGGACCAGTACTGCCCAGACTGGCATATTATGTGTTTACACCTAATTCATGTATCTGTTTACACAATAAAAAATTTGTTTTTACCAACATTAGATCTTGCGAGAGGTGCAATTTACATATATATATATATATATATATATATATATATATATATCCACTTTCTACATTTATTATTCTAATATTTTGATGTTTTTACAATAACAAACAAACTTTTCGTGGGGAATTGTGACACACCTATTCCGTGATGCTTCCTAAAATGCATCACGCAAAATTACATTGTATGAATGTTAATACACTGGTAGTCAAGTATGGACAAGGAGAATAAAACTACGACAACAACTGATCCCTAACATGGAAACCTCCCTACCTTACTACTGTCATTTAAATTATACATTCACAAACACTCGAGTACTTGAACCCATACCTGCATGACACAGTCATGACATTTGCCAAAACAGCCAATAAAAAATTGGCAATTATGAAATGGCTGCATCCTAACTGTTACGTAACTTATTTCTAAGCCCGTAGTTGAACTCCTATTTCGCTGTGCTACTATGATGTGTTGTCATCTAATCCATAAATTAGACTCACATTGTCATTGCATAGTCATATTTAATTAATTAATTTCACAACATCCCAATTAGCTTTATATAGTACATGAAAGTTCAAGCTTGTTCAGTTTGTTGTTCATGATGATTCAGTGCCTCTGTGTCAGTACTGGTGATTTGTTAAAATAGTATTCCTCATTGTTGAAAACATGCATGTTATCATACCATTAAATGACTGCAATTATCTGTCAGACGAATCAGTGAAGTTGTATTTTGTAGCAACTTGTCTGAGATTGAGAATAAGTTTTAGAAAACTTCTATGTGTGAGTCACCTGTGGTTGTCTGACAAGACAGCTAACACAAAGCTATTGCTCCTGTCCACATCCTGTTCATTGTCTTACTACTGCTGACTGCTGTTTACGTCAACGAGTCTACAGTGCAGTGAGATTTATTATCCTGTCACAGACTCTCAATGACAAGGATGATTAGTTCAAAAATTAGTCTTTAGATAGTACATAACACTGACATCAGCATCACAAATAGGTTGTCTATGAGGATGATCAATGTGTACAACAATGGTAGACCATATCAAGACTAGAACAAAATCTAGACACAAAAAGTTTTTCTATATGATCTAAGAACAGCTAAAAATAAAATGTTGCTTTTAGAAACCTTAGGTTTGAAGATTTAAAAAAAAATGTATATTACAAAATATTATTAAACTGATATAAGTTGTATTCAAGGTCAACAAAAAGCCAGAAACAATTACTTTGTTATGTATGTGGTAGGCTCTTGTAAAAATAATTTCAAAGAGAAGTACAATCAACCTCCGGCCCGTGCTAGGGCAGTTGACCTATAAATCTTGGCACATGTCATCCTGAACATTCCCTGAATGGCTCCTTGTGGAGACGGTAACACTCGTGGCAGACGGCACAGTACACGGCAATGAATGGTGCACAGTAGATGATACACTGACACCCATTTTAAACACATAATAACATTGCATACAAGTGTAGACACTGACAACTGTAGTGAAGTGGCATATTGCAATAACATTAAAACTAATTTATTTCAAGGTTTAATAACAACAAAATGGTTAAAGTAGGTTTTCTTAAATAGAGCCACAGAGAAAGTAATAATTCATCTTACAAGAATGATTAAAATAGCTTCTTCCCTTTGACTGGCTGTGGATTTAGACAGTTATTTTATACACACATTCATTAGTTACAGAAAAGTTGTTACTGAGTACTCCATTAGCTTCCTGTCCTAGCAGTTATTACTGAGTACTCCATTAGCTTCCTGTCCTAGCAGTTATTACTGAGTACTCCATTATCTTCCTGTCCTAGCAGTTATTACTGAGTACTCCATTAGCTTCCTGTCCAAGCAGTTATTACTGAGTACTCCATTAGCTTCCTGTCCTAGCAGTTATTACTGAGTACTCCATTAGCTTCCTGTCCAAGCAGTTATTACTGAGTACTCCATTAGCTTCCTGTCCAAGCAGTTATTATTGAGTACTCCATTAGCTTCCTGTCCAAGCAGTTATTACTGAGTACTCCATTAGCTTCCTGTCCTAGCAGTTATTACTGAGTACTCCATTAGCTTCCTGTCCTAGCAGTTATTACTGAGTACTCCATTAGCTTCCTGTCCAAGCAGTTATTACTGAGTACTCCATTAGCTTCCTGTCCTAGCAGTTATTACTGAGTACTCCATTAGCTTCCTGTCCAAGCACTTATTACTGAGTACTCCATTAGCTTCCTGTCCAAGCAGTTATTACTGAGTACTCCATTAGCTTCCTGTCCAAGCAGTTATTACTGAGTACTCCATTAGCTTCCTGTCCAAGCAGTTATTATTGAGTACTCTATTAGCTTCCTGTCCAAGCAGTTATTACTGAGTACTCCATTAGCTTCCTGTCCTAGCAGTTATTACTGAGTACTCCATTAGCTTCCTGTCCAAGCAGTTATTACTGAGTACTCCATTAGCTTCCTGTCCAAGCAGTTATTACTGAGTACTCCATTAGCTTCTTGTCCTAGCACTTATTACTGAGTACTCCATTAGCTTCCTGTCCAAGCAGTTATTACTGAGTACTCTATTAGCTTCCTGTCCAAGCAGTTATTACTGAGTACTCCATTGGCTTCCTGTTCTAGCTGGAATTATGACAATCTGAAGGTTTGTGGGTGAAACTGTTATGTAATGCACCACAACAGAATACAATAAACGGATGTCAATGGAAGCATCTAGCAATGGTATTTCCTGGGGCATTTTCCTATATATTGAATAGTAATTTGTGGGGTGATCTAAGATGGGTGATGGGGGGACTTCCACTGCCCTTGGCAGCTTGTTTACAAACAGCTAGGGTGTTCTAACAATAATGTCACCTGACTAAGACCATCATACAGGTATAACCACCAATTGATATATCAGCTATTATGTGGTGATATTTCGCACTTACTAGTACATGTGTACCTGCACATACTAGTACATGCGTACCTGCATTTACATGTGTACGAGTGCACAGCCAACCCACCCCTCATAACCCATGCACCCTGACCCAGTCTTCCCCATTCACCAGACAGTCAGGCCCATATCCTGTCACATAATGTAACTTCACTCATTTTCTGGAATTCTGACAATCTGAAAGAACTTTAATCAAAATACTATGCAATAATAACTATAACATAATAACTTTATTTTATATAACACATTTTCCTTAAAAGCTCAATGCGCTTTACATAAAAACCATTAAATAAATAAATACATACAGACACATTACACATAAAAACAAATACATATAAAATTGTGTTAAAGACTAATAAAATAAATTTAAAGTTAGGCTCATTATAAGTAATTAAATTAGGAATAAAAACCTATATAGCTAAATACAATTATTTAACATAAAACACAATTTAAATAAGTTAACTAATCCACCACAAGAAGCCAGTGGAAGCAGAGCAATGATAAAGACAGGATGACTCGTGGTATTCCCTGGGCTTTACATTTCCTAGTTCTACTTATGGTAATTAGTAGGGTGATGCAAGAAAGTCTGATGCAAGATGTCATTGGAGGGAGGCAGGGTGGGGTAGGGGTGGAGCTGGGTGGGGTGATAGTAGGGGTGTGTATGGGGAACTTCCACTGACCTGGTCAGTTTGTTTGTAAACAGCTGCTTTTACAACAATAACATCACCTGACTAAAACATCAAATAACCAGGCATTGGGTAAGACACATCTCATGTGTTCAGGTAGATTCAAGTGACGGATTTCACCTGTTGGAACATGCTAGGTACACATGTACTAATGATATATTACATGTTGACAATGCATAGCCAATGTGAGATCCTAGATACGTCACTGGCACTGCAGCAGTCAAACATATAAGTCCAATGAACTGGTAAGACACCCCCTGACACTTTCTGCCTGAGCATATCCCCCCAACATATCCCCCCAGACATATTCCCCCTAGACATATTCCCCCTAGACAATAACTTCATTGGTTTATTGAGAGTCCAACGATTGTGAATCTTTGTTTGGCCAACCCTTGTCAGATATACATCTGTCAGTTCCGTTCTTGCACCTATAGACACTGCTGAGACAATGAGATCAACAAAACACATCACACAAAGCAAACCAAGCAATGAATTCTCTGTAAAATGTATAATCCAGCTTGAAAGTCACTTTTGCAACAGTTTGTACAACAAATGTCACATAAGCTATGGATATGGCTTTACTGATATCATGAATATGTAAGACAGAAAAACAAACATATCACTGTTCCTGCACACCTGTAGACTTCTTAGTTGTGAGATTAAACTGAATGTTCCAAAGTTGTACTCATTAATAGATGCTTACAGGTAAGCCACTATTGGGGTCACCCTGTGACCCCTTAGTTAGTGTTGTGGCGCACACTGAGTTTAAACCACCCACTGGGAAAAAAGTTAAAAAGACCTCCCTCACAATAAATTACAACAACAACTAACAAAAACAATGGTAATGGCAGCAAGAGTAACTATAGCAACAACAACAATGACAACAACATATTCAGCAGATGCAGCAACAGTGATAACAGCAATGACAACAATAGCTGGATACATCTACTAACAACTTTAAGGTTTGATGACAGAAACTTCAATGAGTCTCTAATAACCCACCCCTGAATGCACCAAACCTAGTAAATCCCATTCAACAGAGCCACACACACACACACTAACACACACTAACACACACTCCCACCTGCACGCGCGCACCCACGCACACACGCACGCTCACACACACACTAATTTCCTGTTCTAGAATTCGGACAATCTGAAGGATTGTGGGTAGAACTGTTATGCAATCCACCACTATATGTCAGCCGAAGCAGAGCAATAACAGAAAAAAGATCACCAGGGATTTTCCTAGTTCTATTAACTACTACTTTGTGGGGTGATCCAAGACAGCAGATTTAGGGATGGATATGGTTGTCACCTGGGTGATCAACGACAGTCTGATTCATCAAGTATACTTAGAGGGAGGCAGGTGGGGTGGGGTGGGGTGACAAAACTATCAAATAACCACCATGTGAGGTGACCTATATCACGTGATGCTTACACCTATTCACATACATTAGGCACATACGTGAGTCACCTCGATAGGTGCACAAAACTGCACTGTATCAACTCACCCAAATGGGGAATACCCCAAGTAATCTCATATTGCATAGGTGCCATTAACTATGTAATCTAGAGTGGAATCACAGCCTTACATGAAGGGGTCCTATACCATTGTTGGACAAATTGGGAAGATTGCATGAGGCATATCTGAATTAAATATCTACACAGACATTCCTTTCTATTTTGCTGTGCCTGACTGCTATGTAGCAAACAAGACATATTTTTTCACACATATTTCATGCCATAATAACATTTTACCCAGAGGGTAAATGTGTGACAAAATATAACATGTATTTGGTAGTCACACATATTATGGTAATGAATAATGTACTTAGTTGGCTGTATAAAATCTACTCAACTTGTTTGCCACAAGTTTACATTACCCACTAGAAACAATAATTTATTAGATGGTTCCCTGTTTCCTCAACATTAGAAGTAAGACATTTGGTAGATGAGATCAGCCTTTAGAAAAAGGCTAGCTTTGCAACGAATAAAATTTTTTTTTAATTGTTTCGTTGAGAATTTAGATTTTTGCTTATGTCTTTTGATAAAGTTAAACATGTGCTTTCTGTCTTATGACACTTAAAACTACAGCATACTGCTGCTGGAGTTTCAGGCATGTCAATGGGAAATATCAATCTGAATAAAACACCTTATAGATACATGGCTATATAGCAATCTGAATGAAACAGAGTTTTCTACCAGAGTGGTGATAAGAACAGAATAATTAGTTGAAATGAGATAGTTTTAAAGAATGTTGACACCAGATGGCAGCAGCAGCTGGCAGATATAAGTAAATATATCTTCCAACCATATTTTTCTAGAACTTTTTGTGGTAATGCACGATGGTTAAACGAGAGGTGCAGTCCAGAAGAGAATGGCATTCAATATGAGCCATGTGATTCAGGGTTGTAATAAAGATTGTTGAATCAAATGCTTGTGATACGGATGGAACTAGTTATTTATGTCATCAGGTAGCCATTGCACATGAAATAGTGCATGCCATGACGAAGTCAAGATATATGCCGGATTCACATGTATCCATGCTTTCTATGCCATAAAAATAAACTACGGATATTTGAAACATATTGTAGGTAAATTTTCTCTGCTTTCTTTTACACCAGTTTTGTGATCCCCAACCTAGGGCAGTTTCACGGCTCCCCATTACCATTCTCCACAGTGCACGTTCAGTGACAACGAAACTATTGTTTACATAATAGCATACAAAATGACAGATGTAAATTGGATTGTTTTAAAACCGAATGACAACAAACTGCAACACAGTTTTAATTAAATTTAAAGTGTGTGAAATAAATAGAAAATGGCACCTTTGTGACATGCACTCCCTGTAATCACACTCAACGGCTGGCGGAGTAGCACAAATAATTAGATGTGGCCAATGGCCAATACTAATATTAGTATTAATGAACAAATGGTAACAAACCAGTACATATCGGGTGAATCATAGCAACTACATAATTTCCACTTGTCACTGAAACAACAAATAGGTAATCTGCAGTTACTGTCCATCAACTGTAACAGTTTTATTTTCATGCCTTTCATGCGTTTACATTCATTTGTCAATCACTTTTTGAACATATAGTAACAGTGAACTATATTCCCTCACCCTTATCTACCATGTAGTTCTAATACAAGGCCCGCTAAGGCCCTGAGGCTCTACTGTCTATAGTGAGAACTAGCTTACTCTATTTCCCTCATAAATCATAATTTCAAAAATTTCAGTTTGTTTCACATTCACATGATCATGTGCTTACTAGCTTTGAAGAACAAACTAAACTAGAATTTAAAGGTGGCTTGATAAATGTCTATGTGCTGTGTTACCAATAACGATATCATTGTTAATAAGTCAGGTGTATGTCACTTTGAGATAGGTGATACCACTCCTTATATCAGCATATCACAGCATCAGAGTGTATAACCAATGCATAGCAACAATAACACCAACAGTGCGCTGTATTCAATTCATACAGACTGTGACGGGGAGGGGGAATATCCCATATTGCATGAGTAGTGCCATTAAATGAAGGTAACCATATATGGTAACAAATCAGTATATATCTGGCGACTCATAACAACATAATTTCAAAGGTTACCTTGGAGTGGCGTATTGTTTATCAAATTAAACAAATGTGTGTTCTGAGTGACGACAAACCTTGATTCTATGCACCAATAATATAATTGTATCTAACTTATATCAATAATTTATATACAGTTCAAGCATATCTTTAATCTTGTCCTCTAGCTGAACATTTACCAATTAGCTAACATCAGAGAATCCATTTATTCATACCTGTTTGTTTAAACAACTTGTTTCGTCTTCGTGTGTGACTGATAATTCACCAATATTTGACAAATAATCTATTCACATGCTCACAGTTAAGACTTTTATCTTGTTATTAACTTGTCATTTGCTGAACTGGTTGCTAAGCTACTCATAAACAAACATATAAACGAACACTGGTATGAAAATCAATGAAATAAAGACAAATGTAATGGCTCTGACTAGAATAGGCTCAGTACGGATTAATGGAGACTGAGACTGAACAGGTGCCAAAGTACAAATATCCAGGCTCAATGATTAATATGAAAGAAACAACATCAGAAGAAATTTTAGTCAGGCTGCCTACTGCAAGAAGTATTACAAGTGACCTTGTTAACATCTGGAAAGACGATGACATAAGCTTGAAGAAGAGATCTGTGTACTCCCTTGCCTGGAGCGTTGCTCTGTATGGCAGTGAGTCCTAGACACTCAGAAAGAGGATGAGAAACATATACACACATTCAAGATGTGGGTGTGGTGCCGAATGCTCAGGAGAAGCTGGACACAAAGAAAGACAAACATCAGTAGGTGTGAAGGAAGAAGGTCTGCTATATTTCATTAAGACAAGAAAGCTGGCTAAGTCTGACCACTGGAAAATAAGAATAGAGTCTGATACTTAACAGCAGAGAAGGAGAACTACCAGGAAAAGAAAGAAGAGGCAGAAGACAAATGAGCTGGATTGACAACATCAAGATCTGGACAGATGGTGGACTAGAAGTGGCTAGTGAGACTGCAAGAGGACGCCAACGGCCTAACTGAGGTTGTGGATATACGAGAAGAAGTAAAACCAACCTGGTCAACACAATTTATGACCAATAACTCATTATCATATATACACATGTCAATGTTGCAATTATTGTTATTCAGTACTACAGAATTCTCAGAGACATAGTAAAACTGTCCATCAAAGTGAATATCTGATGGTTGGAAAGTAATTCATTGTTCAATTAAACCTATTTACTTGGCTGACAAATGGCAAAAAAGAGAGATATTTGTCAATTTCATTTTCAAATACATTCATGCTGCTAGCATTTACACAATCTGTAGATAATCTTTTCCATTCATTTACAGTCCTGCTCACTGAAATATGACTACTGCTGGGTTTCTCAGACAAATGATGAGTAGGCTTGTTATAATGGGTAAGGACTAAAAGCCTATTCATCATAACAGCTTTCAAGCACAAACTAGAAATGTTGTTGGTGCGTCAACTACCCCTATGTTTTGAATGAAATGTACACTATTCATTGTTTACTTGTGGCAGACCTATTTCAATGAGCAAGACTGTATATCTGTACAAACACAGCAATTCCTTGTTGTCATAGTAGGGGAAGGCAGTGTTAGTTGAGCCACACTGTTAGTTGAGCCACTGGGTTAGTTGAGCCACCCATGTTTCAAAGGAAACTACAGCAGCATCAGTTGCATGGTACTACCCAGTGATTGAACATGTTATTAGAACACGATTGACTTACAATAAGCACAATTTGTCACAAGGGCCATAAAATGTGAGTTAAAAGTATGTTTTTTGATGTTTTTAGAAACTTTTGGTGATTGTGATTAGTGTCTACTGTGATTAGTATCTACTGGTGTGTAAACTACCAATGCATGTGACCAGACTTTATTATCTGTGCACTTACAGATGGTTTAACTATGCACAGGGCAGAAGATTATTTACATTACTTCTGGAATTAATGAGAAGTTAATTAAACAAGCTTAACTGTTGAAACTGGGCTAGTTGAGCCACCCAAGGCCCAAGGGAGGGTTAGTTGACCAGTGGATAAAGAATGAAGATAATTGTTCTTTACCCTAAAATACACCAGGAAATTCATTTTTCCAAGCAAATTGGGACATAGCGATAGCGACAAGGCAATGAATTAGCAGTTAGTTACGCTGGTTGCGATTGGCTTTTAAGTCTATATTAATTAAGTGTGTCGACTTACTAATTCAGCATGTAGACTTGTCAGAGACATGTTGTACCCATTGGGTAGATGTGTGGGCTGATTTGTTATGATATTTTAGTACAATGACTACGTAAATTATACAAATAAAGCATTTAGCCAACTTATGCTACACTGTGGCTCAACTTACCCCACATTAAGTGTTAGTTTACCAACCCTATTTGTATCAGCTACATATAATTATCTATGAATACTATATATATACTATTTTGGTATAAAACAATCTACTAATAGATCATAGTTTATGTGAGTAAAAACAATTTTGTCTTATGAATATGATTGTGTGCCATAATGAAAAGTGGCTCAACTAACACTGCCTTCCCCTACAGTTACTAGCAAAATATGATCTCTCTACTGTGTGCTATATCGACAGTTTGACACACAAAGAGTCCTGTCATTAAACATGTCTTAACTTAATTTAGATGAGATTAAACAGAATGAAGTGAATCATAACTAGATGCCAAGATCATCACTCTGCGACCCAAGGACATCAAGTTTTTGTTCACTAACAGGCACAGTCAGTGACCTTTGCACACCCTATGACATCAACAACACGTTACCATTGGTTACCAGAAATATGATTATCTTCTACACCTGTGTGTCAATTAGATGAGGTTACACAGAATGAATCATCACTAGATGCTGAGATCATCACTCTGAGACCCCAGGACACGTTTACTCCACTGTCATTGTTTACTAACAGACACTGCCAGTGACGTCTGCACACACTATGACATAAACACGTTACCATTGGTTACCAGAAATATGATTCCATGACATTCTTCTACTACTGTTCTTCAGAGATGTGTATCTACACCTCGATTCACCCAGAGAAGTTTGTCTGAGCTGACAGGATACTTCTGAGTACTTCCTTGTGCATTAGTCATTTCACTTATCATTTTTGTTGGATCTTTCTGACTCTGCCAAATGTGATCTGTTATATTTGCGTAAACTTACAGGTAAATAAACTTATAGTGAATGAACTGGTATTAAGCATGTCTGGGTAAACGTAACAGTTCTTCATGTACATGTATTACAAATACACAACTGTATAATCTCTCTAAGTCTAAATATTGTGTGTAACCAACGATCATGAATTGTAGGAAATAAAAGTGACAGAAATAAATGTCATGTCTTAGTGACAGAGCACATTCACAGCACCAGTAATCAACAATAGAAATATAACTAGGCCAGAATATAGCAGATGACATTCCCTTTTAAAGTATGGCAAATTACATATGTGGACAATTTCCATTGTGGAAAATTTTTTAATGGCATGCACTCACACAATGACATATTTGGAATATTCCACCCGTCACGGTCTGCGTGCATTGATGCATACAGTGCAGAGATAGCTATTTTTTACAGAGAAGTTAATGCTGTCTAGACAGAGAAGTTAATGCTGTCTAGACAGAGAAGTTAATGCTGTCTAGACAGAGAAGTTAATGCTGTCTAGACAGAGAAGTTAATACTGTTTAGACAGGTGCCAGCTGCAGCAATAGGGTGACATAGAAAAAGTCCCCGAAGTCTGCCCTTACATGATTAGGTCAGATGAAGCAATATATTATTCTGCCTTGTTGGCTGTAATCTGTTGTAGTACATTTGAACTAAAACCAAACCACATCTGTAAACTGTTATTTAAAAAATATGTTCCTTAGATTTGTAATATTCAAAATGGTATGCACATTGATAAGTATTGGTAAAATTATAAAATTATTGTTATACGCCAAGGTTTAAATGGCACTTTTTAAAACACATCAACATTAATCTACTATATAAAACTTAGTTTACAGCATATGTGTGTTTTCACACTACCATGTCCAAAATAGGTTTTAGTCTATTCAAAGACAACTCATGGAGCAAGTAGATTAAATAAAACACAGAGTCATATCTTGTCATTGAACATGTCTTAGCTAACACTAAACATCTGATACACAACATACATATCAATTATCTTCCACACTTGTGTGTCAATTAGATGAGATTAAACAAAAATGAAGTGAATCATCAGCCAAGATCATCCCTCTGCAACCCAGTTTTTTTCACCGTCACTGGTTACATACAGACTCTTCTAGTGACATTCGCACAACCTATGACATAGCCAACACATTGGTTACCAGAAATTTGATTCGTGACATTCTCCTACTTAATTAGTAGATTCTTCTAGACTGTTCTGGAGAGATGTATATCTAGAGCCCCATTCATACCGAGAAGTTGGTCTGTCCTTTCTGATGCATCACAGTAGTCATATTTCACCTTTAATTTTTGTTTTGTCTCCGCGTCTGAATACTGTTATAAAATTGCTAAAAGTGGACTATGTTATAAATGCTATGTTATAAACTTACACATAAATACAAACAAGTTCTTTGTTGTCCATATTGTGTGCTGCGTCAACAGCCAACGATTATGAATTGTAGGAAATAACAGTGGCAGAAATGTCCACTCAAAGAGTGATAGAGCACTTTCACACCAGCCAGCAATCAACAATAACCATTCCTATTGAAAAAGTCACAAACAGGAATTTCGTATAGGATTTGTGTAGTACATAAAACTATACCAGTAAAACAATACCACTAATGCAATAAACCCACAGGGTCACTGGAATAAATGAAAATTAAGCATGGCAAATTTCCAAAGTGGAAAATTCCACTGTTGCACAGTTCCACCTATTCATTGATAACACAATGCCTGATCCCTGACCTTTCTTATTCATTGATGGCATATGACCACACTTGGCGTTAGCACATGGCTCCTCATTACAGTAATCATATCTATTAATGTTTACGTCAATAACTAGTTGTCAAGTCATAGTGGTGACAAGAAATAAAGGCCCAGTTATTAAACCTTAAATAAATATATTAAGTTTGGAAAATGTCCACAGTTGTGCCTACTCATTGATAGTGCAGAGTGTGTGACCTTTCTTCATTGATGATACACTATCCACCATCTTCACCACCCCATTGTGGATATGACCTTACAACTTATATTTGTAAACCTAGAATGTACTACAAAAGATCACAGCCAACAAAGCAGATTGCTTCTTCTGACATCATCTTTTATGAACCAGACCCTCCTTCAGTCTTTATTAACCCTTTAGACCTCATGCACCCATATGGACCTGGAAAATATTTCCCAGTGTGCTCACGTGCCCTAAGGTAGCTGGGGTGGCTATTCTATGCTTGTTTTGTAGTTTGTAGTAGTTTCAGTAAAAGTTTTTAAGTTAAACCAACCATTTCTTTCTTCACAATTTGTAGTTGAAATACTACATAATACTCCATAATACTCCATAATACTACATAATACTCCAGAGTAAAACTTAACGTTTTTCATTTATTTCGTGATGTTTCATGATTTTAAAAACAATTTTGTAAATACGAAAAAATACCCACAAAATGCCATCTCTACCATTGGCTTATCGAGAGTCTAACAATTATTCATCCATGTGTAACCCGCCCTTCTGAGATATTTGTTAATTTCGTTTTCAAATACATTCATAATAATACTCCAGATTAAAATTTAAAGTTTTTCATTTACTTGGTGATGTTTCGTGATTTAAAATTTTTTTTGGTAAATATGAAAAATACCCACAAAATGCCATCTCTACCATTCGTAAATGTTGTAGTTTTTATACAACACTTAATTAGGTAATGTTTCCTGTCTGTTAGCGATAATAGATATGTGTATCATGCTTGAAATGTGACATTTTTAGTTGTTTTACATATTGTTGACAAAACAACGGCCATTTGCAATAATGACATGTCCCGTCAATTTGCTGCCAAAATGGCCCTTGAATCTGTATTTGTAATGTATTGTTGTCTACAATATCAGGCTACGCCAGCCATCTGACAAACATGTGGTGTGTTTACGATCGTTTTTGATTGGCCCGTTATCCGGCGGGGTCACCAGGTCACATCAACTTATTTGTGGTGTTGATGTTATCCGGCGGGGTCACCAGGTCACATCAACTTATTTGTGGTGTTGATGTTCAGTTCAATATTTCCTAGCATGTTATAATAAAAAAATCAAATGACATGTTAGCCACCTCAGCAACCCTAACTACATGAAACAATTACCTATGCAGTAACTGGAATCAGTAGTGTTTATGATTCTTCTAAATACAGTACTTATTATGGGCTGCATATATTTGAAACATCTCTTATTTTTGTTAATGTGCATGTATATAACTAGTTGTGATGCCACAGTCATCTCAAAGTAATTACCTATACAATGACATATATAACCATGCTAAAACCACAAGTAAGTTAATAAGTACTGAGCAGGCAGATTCCACAGTTGCTGAAGTGGGGTGACAACACATTACCTTCTACACTCCTTTAACTCTTTAGACTCATAAAAAAAAGCAAAAAAATGTCAACACAACCAGATGTAAATAATACACACGGTATATGGAGGAATTGTTTTTTTTTTCATTTTAGTTTCAGTGTCCCCGCTTCATTAAAGGCACAATAGACTTATAAATAAGTGGGAGTCGTTTCAGCCCATACTAGTAGTGGAATTCTAAGCAGCAAAATTCTATAAACAATCGTTTCGGTCAAATTATAAAAAATAGCGAACGTAATAAGGTTCATGGAGCCCATTTCCCAGTTCGAATATGCAAGTTTAAAGTTGGTCAAATTATTTAAATAGCTATGAAATAACCATTTCGGCCCATGGAGCCCGCTGGCATCGGTTGCAAACATGGCTGATTCGGCCCATGCGAGGGAAAACACTTCACGGTTCACCAGTTGTGAAAACCTTCACTGCATATGCAACAGCCGATATCAATTCTACAGCCATTTACAACAGTAGGCACATTAGGAAATATTTACCAGGTCCATACAAGTGCCTGGGGTTTAAAGGGTTAATGAAGACTGAAGGAGTGGTCTGGTCAGATGGAGTAATGTTATGTCTTGTTGGTGTGTCTTTGACACCATCCTGTCCAAAATAGGTTAAAGACTATCCTAAGAGAAAGTACTAGAGTAAATTGTGTCCCTTGTTGATGCGATTCAATGTGACATGGCCAGGGATCATCTCAAAGTGCTAAAACCATCTGATGCGTTTTTGACACCACCCTCCTCCAAAATAAATGTTATTAGTCCACAAACATTCAGGACTGGAACGAATCAATCCTGAACAATCTAATGTATTTGTTTGACTAAGCATTTTTACCCAATGGTCATGACTACTAACTTTAAACAACCACCAAATAACCACGACATGTCTCAACTGTGGGGCAACCACAAACAGTGGCACCATCTAGTGGAAAATAACAAAAACAGTGTGAAGCCCACATTGTGTGAAGCCCCTCCGGTACTCCAAAGGTCTGGACACCAAGTTTTATAAGCATGGTATAAACTTATGGTTCCCATATAAGTCTTATAGATTTCTTAAATTGGATGGTCTTACAAGCGTAGGAGACATTCCTTACTGTTTTGTGCTTTTTGAACAAGGTTTTTTGTATTACGTGATATGGCCCACAACTGTGGAATGGTATGCGAATGAAAGATCATCAGTTTAAATGACACCCGAAGACTGACTCTCGCGAATAATTTAGGAGTGCACAGTCAGTTTGCATGTCAAAGCAGCAGATGGAGACGATAATCATAAGTGTTTGTTTGTGGATCTTACAGATTTTTTTACCAGTCTTACAGGTGTCCATCACTCAGGGTAAGCACCTATGCTTATAAGAATGGTAAGAGTTAACATGAAAATTTAACAAGATTGCCATCCCAAACAACAAGTTCCCGATGGCAAGAGTCCACCAATTTTCTCATCTATGTGTAGCCCGCCCTTATCAGATATCTGTCAATTCTATTTTAAACATATTCACACTACCCGCATTAACACAATCATTTGGCAGTTTGTTCCATTCATTTATCACCTTCTGTGAGAAAGAGTACTTTCTCATGTCCAACCTACACTACTCGTTAATCAATGCTGCTTTGTGTCCTCTGGTTCTACTGCTTTCTTTAAGTTTGAAGAACATATTCCTAGCAACATCCTCATAACCGTTCACTATTTTAAACACTTCTATTTGGTCTTCTCTTAGTCTCCTGGTCCCTAGTGTTGTCAAACCACATTGTAATAAGCGACTTTTGTAACTTAGGTCTCTCAATTCTGGAATGATTTTAGTTGCTCTTCGTTGTATTCTTTCTAGCTTGTCTATGTCCTTTTTACTATACGGCCTCCATGCTTGAATACAATATTCCAAATGTGGTCTAACTATTGCTTTGTACAGGGGTACAATTAGCTGTTTCTCCTTATACGTGATAGTTCTCCTAATTAGCCCTAGAATTTGATTTCCTTTTGAAGCAGCAATCCCACATTGCTCTGAAACTTTCATGTCAGCACTAAATGGTCCTTTTTTTGTGTGGTTCTACCTAGTACAGCATCCCCCATTTTATATTCTTCGTCCATGTTTCCATGTCCTATGTGCATACACTTCCCAAAATTGAATAACATTTGCCATTTTTTTACCATTTAACTAATTTATCGAGATCATCCTGTAAACTTTGTCTGTATCATTACTAACCTTTCTGAATACTTTTGTGTCATCTGCAAATTTGAGTACTTTGCTAGATATGTCATATTCCAAATCATTTGTATATATTAAAAAAAGTATAGGGCCTAATACTGATCCCTGTGGTATCCCACTCAAAACAGATGTCCAGTTTGAAATCTCACCATCTACTATTACTCTCTGTCTTCTGTGTGTAAGCCACTTTTCTATCCAACTGATTACATCAATACCTATACCATGGCTTTTAGTTTAAGTAACAATCTTTGATGTGGCATTTTATCAAAAGCTTTCTGAAAATCTAAGTAGACAACATCCACTGGTGACCTTTCATCTACCCACTTTGTAATTTCTTCAAAAAAACATAAGAGATTGGTTAGACATGACCTTGCTTTTAGGAACACATGTTGAGATATATTCATTAATTTTGTTTTATAAGGAATTCCAACATGTGGTCTCTAATTAATGTTTCAAGTAATTTACATACAACTGATGTTAAACTCACTGGTCTGGAATTTTCTGCCTTGTTCCTCGATCCCTTCTTAAATAGCGGTGTAATGTTTGCTTCTTTCCATTCTGAAGGAACAATTCCTTCTTCTAGTGACAGGTTAAACAAGTGGTGTACTGATTTGCTCAACAATTTCCTTAAGCAGTTTTGGTGGTATCCCATCATCTCCAGGTGATTTATTATTTTTCATCTTCTTAATTTTCTTTGCTATCATTTCAGGAGTTACAGATAACTGCCCTAAATGTTCTGATTTATTGCACTCAAATTTAGTAAATGGAACTGGAAGTGAGTTGATATCTTCTGTGGTAAAAACTGAGCTGAAATACTCATTCAGGACCTCTACCATTTGAAACCCATCTGAAATTATGTTTCCCCTGTTGTTTTCCAGTGGTCCGACCTTATCTCAAACTTTCTGTTTATTCCTTACATAAGCATAGAAACTCTTGCTGTCATTTTTTATATTATCTACCAATTTTTTTTCAAAGGTTCTTTTAGATTTTCTAATTTCAGTTGTAGCTAGGTTAAGTGCCTCTTTGTAATTTGCATAGTCTTCATCCTTTCTGGTATGCCTATAAACTCTCCACATAGTATGCTTAAACATTATTTTTCTAATAGCTTCTTTTGACAAGTGTTTTTTTTAGACCGTTTTCCTTGTTTTTTTTTCAAGGGAACAAATTTATCGATGATACTCTCAATTTCATATTTTAGAATATTCCAACATTCAATTGCGGTCTTATTCATCAGCATGTTATTTCAATCTAGCTTTGCTAAGTATTTTTTCATATCTTTATAGTTACCTTTGTGGAAGTTTCTCCTATACGTTTTTTATTTTTACTTTCTGATTTTACATTGATGTCAAAATGTATTTGATTGTGGTCACTGTTACCCAATGGTTCATGTATTTTTACATTGTCCACTAATTCTTTTTGTGATGATAAAACTATATCTAATACATTTTCTCCCCTGGTTGATTCTAGCATGTGCTAAGTAAGGAAGCTATCCTGAATTAAAAATAGAAATTGTTGGTCCTCACCCCCTGTACTCTCTAGAGATTTCCCATTATGATACATTCCCCTTTACTAACTTCCTTTATAGCATTTTGTATTTTTGTGTTATCTTCTTCGTTTATGTTTGGACTTTGGTAAACTAATCCAATAGTTAATTTTGAATTTCCTGTAACTATTTTGCACCAAACAGTTTCATCATCATCTGCTTCCCTTTCTAATTTATTTCATAAGCCTGAGTAGATTCTTTAACATATAAAATAACTCCCCCTCCCCTTCTTCCTATTCGATCTCTCCTAAACATTACGTATCCTGTCAATCATTATTCAGCATCTGTTATGTCTGTGTTGGCCCATGATTCGGTAATACCAATTATGTGAGGGTTAATATCTTCTGCCATAATGTTTAATTCGTTGTTCTTATTCACTATACTCCTAGCATTTAAACATACGCATCTATTACCTGCTTCAGACATGTTTTTCGGACACTTTGTTATTGGTTTATCTGTACTAGTGGCCTCTTGTCCTGCTTGCGGCGTCTCCAAGTAACCCCCTTGCGCTTCTAGTTTAAATAGTGTTTACTACCAAAAATATTTGTTATGCTACCCACGCCACTGTCTACTGCTGCTGTGGGTCCATCTGCAAATACTGCTGCCCCCTTTCCACTTAGATGAAGCCCGTCCTGCATGTACATATCAGCCCTTCCAACAAAACATCCCCACAAATCGACAAAACCAACTTCCTCTTCCCTACATAGCTTCTCGACTAGCATGTTAATTGCCATCCCCTGGTAATTTCGATATCTATGACCCCCTCCTTCCTATTACTGGTAGAATCCCTGGCAGTATTACCTGCTCAACCCGTGTCTGCTTTAGTGTTCTGACCAAATTCCTGTATTTCCTAACTATGGCAGTTGTACCCTCACTCTCTACATTATTTGTCCCTACGTGTACTAAAACAGATCCACGCTTGCCCGAACCCACAATGTTTTCTACCCTCTCAGTTATCGCCTCTATTCTGATCTCCTCCATCACATTCTGGCCTGCAGTCTTGTCACTTGGTGGCAGACAGTTATCAGGCTCTGTCTCACTCATCAACGTGTCACCTTTCCCTCCCGTCTCCTGGCTAACTTGCGCTTCTGTTGCCTTCCCTCCTGACACCTTCCCTCCCGTCTCACTCACTCCCATTGCCTTAACTATTGTCTCCTCCCCCCGACTCCTTCGCTACTGTCTCCCCTACTCCCCTTTCCTTCGATCCATTTGTCTTCCCTCCCATTTCTTTCTTTCTCATCTCCTTTCATCCCATCTCCTTATGTCCTGTCTCCCTACGTCCCGTCTCCTTACATTCTGTCTCCCTACGACCTGTCACCTTACCTCCTCTCAGCTACAACTGCTGCATATTAAATGCCTGGTGGCCTTTACCTGCCGTTTGCACGGCGCCATCACAAAATTTAGACTTAATCTGATTGCTACGTTAGCCTTGAACAAGGCTGTTTTTGTGTTCAAAAGAACACTTTCGGCTAATATACTTGTTAACTATGTCTTTTCTACTAAGCTCGCACGAGCAAAGAAAAAGCCTGCCACCTAGAGAATATGGAGAATAATGTATAAACAAAACAACGAAGTCAGTGTAAACCAACTTATGCTAAAATCCTGCTGTTAATTCCTTTTTAGCAAAATCATTTACTACAACTATGTCAGATATTACCTTATGTATGTAATTTATGCAAATGTATCATTTTATCTAATATATATTTAACAATGTATATGATAGTTTGGTATAATAGTTTAATTAACGACCTGTAAACAAACTCCCCCATATTGCTCGTTGAATTTGAGTCCGGGAAAAATACTGCCTCTGTTAACAAAAACAGTTTCTTAATCATCATCATCATGCTGTCAGTCGCTATGCGACAAAGACTGCTTTCATTTCTTGACCGCCGCACTCCATTTAGTTCTCTGCTGTGAGAGTGATGTCCATGAGTCGGTCTTTATGTCTCTCAGCTTGAGGTTTCTCTTGATGGTATCCTTGAACCGGAGACGAGGGCGTCCTCTCTGTCTGTGACCAGATGACAATTGAGAGTAGAGGATCTGCTTTGGTAGTCTGTCTGATGACATCCTCATGAGGTGTCCAGTCCACAGGAGATTCTTTTTGATCAGAAGATCTTCCATAGAGGGCAGCCCTATCCGACCGAGTATTTCCTTGTTAGTCACTTTGTCCTTCCAGGTTAGCCTCATGATCGAACGCAGATGTCGCATCATGAAGGCATGCAGCTTTTTCACCTGTCGTCTGTACACTGTCCAGGCCTCGGCTCCATATAGTAAGGTGGATAGCACAATTGCGCGGTAGATCTTGCCTTTGACCCACGTGGACACATGATGGTTGTTCCAGAGTCTCTGGCGTAATCGGCCGAAAGATGCGCTAGCCTTGGCCATCCTCCTCTGTATTTCAGCATCAATGCGTCCATCACTTGATATAGTGCTTCCGAGGTAGGTGAATTCCGGAACAGAGTTCAGCTTGTTTCCATCAACCATGATATCCTCCTCTCGGGTTCTTGTAGAGTTGGGTTGGTACAGCACTTCCGTCTTCTTGATGTTAATCTTCAGGCCGAACTTCTTTGATGCATCGGAGAAAGCATCCACTATTCTCTGGATCTCTTCAGCGGAGTGGGCGACCAGTGCACTGTCATCTGCGTATAGCAGCTCTCTCACAAGTATCTGGGTAGTCTTGGTCTTCGCTCTGAAGTGTGCGACGTTGAATAGGTCAGCGCTCTGTCTAGACTGTATATAGACGCCATCTCCCATGCCTCGGAAAGCCTCGACAAGCATTGCTGATAGGAAGATGGAGAAGAGCGTGGGGGCCAGTACACAGCCTTGCTTGACACCATTGGTAACACCGAAAGTTTCTGAGACTTCCCCTCCAACACTCACATTCGCCATCATTCCCGTATGTAGAGCCTCGATCATGGTTGTGAATTTCTCTGGGCATCCATATTTCCTCAGTAGTTGCCATAGCCCAGTCCTTCCGACTGTATCAAACGCCTTCGTGAAGTCGACAAATACTATATATAGTGGTCGGTCCTGCTCAATGCACTTTTCTTGTAGTTGTCGAAGACAAAATATCATGTCCGCTGTGCTCCGGTTGGATCTGAAGCCACACTGTGTCTCCGGAACTACTTCTGGTGTTATGTGAATAGATAGTCTGTTGAGCAGGATCCTGGCGAAGATCTTGCCTGCTATGGAAAGAAGAGAGATTCCTCTGTAGTTCCCACAGTCTGTTCGATCTCCTTTCTTGTAGATGGTTACAATGCTGGCATCCTTCCACGCTTGTGGTACAGAACCCTCCTCCCAGGCTTTGGTGATTAATTGGTGCAGTCTGTTGGACAGATTGTCTCCTCCGTGCTTCCATACTTCAGCAGGAATTCCATCACCCCCAGGTGCTTTGCCATCTTTCAGGCCGGCGATTGCTCTAGCCATCTCATCCATGTTTGGAATCTCATCAAGGCATGTGTTGGTAATGCGCTGCTGGATGTTGACAAGAGCTTCATGTTCTATGTCGCCAGGGACGTTGAGTAGTTTTTGGAAGTGTTCACTCCATCTTGGTACAACTCTCTTGCTGTCGGGGAAGGTCTCCATTCCATCTGTTGACTTCAGGTGAACAGGTCCCTTTTTCGCGGGTCCCCACACTTCCTTCAGTCCATTGTAGAAGCCCTTCATGTCGTTTCTGTCTGCAGATCTCTGCAGCTCCTCTGCCTTCATTTCCCACCATTCTGACTTCAGGGCACAGGTGCGTTTTTGTAGTAGTCTGCAGGCATCTTTGTACGCTGCAGTGGTGGATCTAGTACTCCTGGTCTGCAACACTCTCTGGTGGGATTGGTCTCTTCTGCTCATTAGATTTTGTAGCTCCTGGTCGTTGGGGTCGAACCAGTCCTGGTGTTTTCTGTCTGGCTTGCCGAGAAATGTTTTAGCTGTGTTGTATACTACCTGTTGCAGAGCTGCCCATTCCTCATCTGGTGTTGAGCTTTCCTTCTCCTCCCATTGGGCGAGAGCGCTGTCCATCTCCTGCTCGAAGCTCTCCCTATGACTGATGGTACGTAGTTTTGCTGTGTTTAGCTTG